>JAQPZY010001563.1:3445000-4045000 GCA_029931535.1 Margaritifera margaritifera
GGGGATCAAAAGTGGACGTCTTGAATCCTACAAACCACTAATTTAAAGATCGCTTTTTTATTACAAAACCACGAAAATTGTTACCCTCGAAAGAAATGAATCGATAGCATTAATTTAATTAGTGATTTGGGTGTTTACCATATGTGTCTCAACGATGACATCAAGAAATATTCTTATTTTTTAACCAAGGAATCAACTTTAATTTTGCACAAATTGGGTCGAAATGATGTTCTACCTTTTAGTTAATGTGTGAGCCATCTATCCCTTGAGTGATTACTTTGCATCACAAGGTCTAAATCATTCCAAGATAAAGCCATTAGCGCATGAAAAGCGATGTCCCTCATCCCATCCCATTCTCCAATAGTATACAAAATAGTACATGTTTATTAAAGGAAACATACCTGGATTTTCATATATTTCCCCAAAACAACAGAATATGCACAAGATAAAACAGTAAATCCCCTAGAAGTCATGCAGAGTTAAACTGTCATAAAGACCTTTATAATGTCTTCTTCAAAATCAAGACCAATTATATATTATGTGTATTAAAGAGTAATTTATCCCAGATATGTATTTATATGGACAGGAGTCTCAGACATCTTCGGACCTGTACTCAGCGTATTTTGTCTGAGTGTCCGTCGGCGCATGAAGAAATGGCAGTAAACAACTTTGATTATGAATCGTTAGCACGAGGAGTGGTGTCCCTTTGTCGTGATATAGATGGTAAGAATAACGTGGAGTGGTGGCCCTTTATCGTGACATAGATGGTACGAATAACGAGCAGTGGTCGTCCTTTGTCGTGATGGTAAAAATAACGAGTAGTGGTGGCTCTTTGTCGTGACATAGATGAAATATTTCATAACTAAACACTTACTGGAACTTAATATCGGCCTGCCCAGGCTGTATATGCAAAGAGAATTAGCAGATATTATTCTGTAAAAAAATAAAAAAAAAATAAAAAAGAAAAGAAGGCGAAAGCTACGCACCTTGTGGTTTCTTTACATCAATCGGATACGTTTTGATCTCATACCTTGAAAAGTGTTAACATCATTGAGATTATGACGTCTTAATGTAAATGAGATGAACAAGATGCTAGACTTGTATAAAAATAAATTGTTCTTACAGAATTCTTCCTGGATGATAAAAATTTTAAAGTTGTGAAGTGGCATACTTTGTTTT
Organism: Margaritifera margaritifera; assembly: GCA_029931535.1. NCBI lineage: Eukaryota > Metazoa > Mollusca > Bivalvia > Unionida > Margaritiferidae > Margaritifera > Margaritifera margaritifera. The sequence continues at coordinate 3,446,180 of JAQPZY010001563.1, forward strand.
CTTTATTAATTTAATTTACCTTAACCAACATTTACAATCACCGTCTAGCGCCCCACATTTTGGGGCGCATAGTTTTCCTTTCATTTCGTTTGTTCCCCATGCCCTGGTGTGAAGAGGGCCGGCTGACACAGGCTAACTGCAATTGATTTTTATAGAAATAATTGTAGCCTATCCTAAAGGTGACCTAAACCCAATTTCAGTTTGTTTATTTAGTAAGTTATGAAACAGGCCCATAAAACAATTTACATTCAAATTGAAAGTTTGACAATTGGAGCACAATTTTCTTGTTATTATGAACATTAAAAATAGATACATTTCATTTTTTAATCAACGCAATGACAATAAATAATTCAATAATAGTAGTTGTGTGATAGCCTTCGTATACAAATATGTCTAGAGATAAATGGGCATATGTCCAAGGAGTTGAAATATAGACCATAATATTGTTTAAAAGATGTAGTTGTACTCAAAGTATCCTTTTTTTTCTTTTCTTTTCTATTTCAGCTTATATTCAAAGTTTGTCTTGTTTCCAGAACAGTAATCCCCAGGCAGATAGTTGTGCCAACGACTTTTTAGTAAAGACGACACAGCTGAAATCAGATCAGCTTCAGCGTTCGTTTAATGGCGCTTAAGTATCCGACCAAGTCTGTCGGTTAGTATACCATGAGAAAAAAAATCGACCGAAACATTTTTAACATTATCCAATCCTAATTCCGTACAGGGGACTTCAAATACTGATACAACAGGAGTAAAACTTCGTAGCCCTTGATAGCCGTCTCCTATCAAACAAGAGATCTCTTTTCCCTCTATCTATGTACATGTTTCTGTCTCCATCAACAAGTAAAAAATGGCATAAAATGCATAATCTATTAATATTATGAATTGGTTTGAAAATAACATACTATTTTCAACAATGTAGAAACGCTACTGAATGTATTTCCGGAAATTGTGATTTCTCAAGCGAAGTTGTCTGATTGTTATGACAGAGCACAGGTGATCCGCAAATCCAATAGTATCAATCAGATGACAGATCCCAAGTGAATCACAAATCCAATAGTATCACTCAGATGACAGAGCCCAAATGAATCAGAAATCTAATAGTATCACTCAGATGACAGATCCCAAGTGAGTCACAAATCCAATAGTATCACTGAGATGACAGAGCCCAAGTGAATCACAAATCCAATAATATCACTCAGATAACAGATCCCAAGTGCAATAGTATCACTCAGATGACAGATCCCAAGTGAATCACAAATCTAATAGTATCAGTCAGATGACATCCCAAGTGAGTCACAAATCCAATAGTATCACTCAGATGACAGATCCCAAGTGAATCACAAATCCAATAGTATCACTGAGATGACAGAGCCCAAGTGAATCACAAATCCAATAATATCACTCAGATGATAGATCCCAAGTGAATCATAAATGCAATAGTATCACTCAGATGACAGATCCCAAGTGAATCACAAATCTAATAGTATCAGTCAGATGACATCCCAAGTGAGTCACAAATCCAATAGTATCACTCAAATGACAGAGCCCAAGTGAATCACAAATCCAATAGTATCACTCAGATGACAGATCCCAAGTGAATCACAAATCCAATAGTATCACTCAGATGACCGTGCAGTCTTGGAAACCGTGGTTATGCAGAAATAACTCGCCAAGAAATTTAGATTCTGCACTATACCCATACGTTTCTAATATAAAATGTAGTATATGTTACTCTGTAAAGAAAATCAGAGGTGCCAAATTCATACTTGTAAACCCCAACTTACGGTAAATGTATGGAAAACATAGTTGTGTTTATAGTGTATATGAAAGTGGGTTTTTTCATAATAAATTTGAATAAATGCAATCGAGCATGTCAAATTATAATTCTTGCTAATCAAAATTCATGTCAAATTCTAACAAACATTTATGTCTCTGTGATTAACTTCAAAATTAAAGTGCCCCTTTATTCACCTACTAGCTGTATAGTCTATAAACGCTTTTTAGTTCAAAGGGTGTTTGGATCAAAAGGTATTCACTATAGATATCTACTACGTTGTCATTTGCAAATGTTTTTTTCCTGCACGAATTTAGTCAGATTAGCTATAAATTAGTAGAACGCTAATCTACTTTCAAACAGCTTTCAAAATGTTTTTTTTTTTTTTTTTTTTTTTTTCTTGCAGGCTCCATCAACAGAAAGTTGTATGTGAACTACAAGCATGGTTAAGTCGATGTGTTCCTAAGTCCATGAATTTAAAACAAACTCTTGAATGTAATCTTACTCCTTCCAATTGTTTAAAGGACGGAAACGACCCATTTGTGGGCACCCAAACGTGTTCGGGGCGAATTGAAAGACTTTCGAACGGGTCTGGGTCAGAACCAACCGGAACTGGAAACATATATGTGATTTTGTTGTTATTCGTTAGGATACTATTCTTCCTGTATGGATAATCTCAAAAGTGACTTTCAGACATTAAACAATAATGAAACAATAATGACTTTAACTATTGCCTTGATTGATTTATTTATGTAACTATAGCTTTGATTGATTTATGTATGTAAGTATTGCTTTGATTGATTTATTTATTTTGATAATCGGAGATTGAGATGGTCAGACGTGGTGGCAGAACTTTATGTCGGGGAAGAGTTTATTTTGTGTTCTTCTCGTCTTTTTTTATAAAAAAAAGTGGATGACGAACTTTTAATATCATGTTTAATTAAGTATCAAAAAGAATGTTATCAGAAGTGCGTTAGTTTGTGCTATGCATATGAACCATATTCATTAGGAAAATAGTAAAATGGATATAATCCAGAAAACTTCCAAACATATCTTTAAAAAAAACATATCCGGATGAAAACGCAATCAAATTGAGTGTCGCGAAAAAAACTATAAGTACAGTTACGAAAGCATATACGCTAAACTGGTATCAATATTAATATGTTTGGAAAAGCAATTTGTATATACAAGTAATGGAAGAAAAGCAATTTGTGTATACTAGTAATGGAAGAAAAGCAATTTGTGTATACTAGTAATGGAAGAAAAGCAATTTGTGTATATACTAGTAATGGAAGAAAAGCAATTTGTATATACTAGTAATGGAAGAAAAGCAATTTGTGCATATACTAGTAATGGAAGAAAAGCAATTTGTATATATAATAGTAATGGAAGAAAAGCAATTTGTGTATACTAGTAATGGAAGAAAAGCAATTTGTGTATATACTAGTAATGGAAGAAAAGCAATTTGTGTATACTAGTAATGGAAGAAAAGCAATTTGTATATATACTAGTAATGGAAGACAAGCAATTTGTGTATACTAGTAATGGAAGAAAAGCAATTTGTGTATATACTAGTAATGGAAGACAAGCAATTTGTATACACTAGTAATGGAAGAAAAGCAATTTGTGTATACTAGTAATGGAAGAAAAGCAATTTGTGTATATACTAGTAATGGAAGAAAAGCAATTTGTGTATATACTAGTAATGGAAGAAAAGCAATTTGTGTATATACTAGTAATGGAAGAAAAGCAATTTGTGTATATACTCGTAATGGAAGACAAGCAATTTGTGTATATACTAGTAATGGAAGACAAGCAATTTGTATATACTAGTAATGGAAGAAAAGCAATTTGTGTATACTAGTAATGGAAGAAAAGCAATTTGTGTATATACTAGTAATGGAAGACAAGCAATTTGTGTATACTAGTAATGGAAGAAAAGCAATTTGTATATACTAGTAATGGAAGACAAGCAATTTGTATATACTAGTAATGGAAGAAAAGCACGAAGAAAAAGACTATAGATTAAAGATAACGGCTGAAAACAGGCAGAGAATGAGAAAACTCTCTCTCTCTCTCTCTCTCTCTCTCTTCAAAATCAACATACTTTGCAAAATATAAATTCATTTCGAGGCAAAAACATAATTTACCCCGTTGCAAGTACTGTATATTATTTTACTGCATAACAGAGAAATGGGTAATTCAAACCTTTATCAATATCGTTGTATATCAATATCGTTGTATACCAATAATTTTCTTATAGTGCACTCTGATATTCATTTTTTTCAGCATATTTTATTTAATTTCAGATGCCTTCCAGAGCGTGTACAAAAAATCTATCATAATATAAGTTCGTCTTTCAAAGTATTTCATTTGTCAATTTTACGTCAGACTTAAATTTCATCCAATCATATCGCTGGATTCAAGACTTAAATTTCATCCAATCATATCGCTGGATTCAAGACTTAAATTTCATCCAATCATATCGCTGGATTCAAGACTTAAATTTATATAGGCTTTAGTTATGTTGATGAAATTCAGCCCAGATTATTCACATCAAAATTTTTTTAGTAAACGCTTTGGGAGGTATTCAATTTTTAGCAAACGCTTTGGGAGGTATTCAATTTTTAGCAAACGCTTTGGGAGGTATTCAATTTTTAGTAAACGCTTTGGGAGGTATTCAATTTTTAGTAAACGCTTTGGGAGGTATTCAATTTTTAGTAAACGCTTTGGGAGGTATTCAATTTTTAGTAAACGCTTTGGGAGGTATTCAATTTTTAGCAAACGCTTTGGGAAGTATTCAATTTTTAGTAAACGCTTTGGGAGGTATTCAATTTTTAGTAAACGCTTTGGGAGGTATTCAATTTTTAGTAAACGCTTTGGGAGGTATTCAATTTTTAGTAAACGCTTTGGGAGGTATTCAATTTTTAGTAAACGCTTTGGGAGGTATTCAATTTTTAGTAAACGCTTTGGGAGGTATACAATTTTCGACAAAAATTTATAAGTAAAATTGCAGCTTCTATAAAAGAAAATACCCTTATATTTGCTTAGCTAATAACACGTAACTAAAGATGTCACAAATATTTACAAAATGGAAAAACTGAGGGGGTGGGGGTGGGGTGGGGCAAATTGTCCCAATCCTAAACTGATGGGGTGGGGGTGGGGGACAAATTGCCCCAATCCTATTTTGTCCTTTACCATATAAACGGGTAAACTTGTAACTTTTTCATCAAAAAATTATATTGGCGGCAAAAAATAATTGCTAATAAACAATGTTTATCCTTTAGCAGAGACTGCATTTAGCAACAATGAATGATACTTCACAAGGTCGTTATTCGGATATGTTCTATTGGAATGAATCACCATTTAGGGAACATATTTCGATAATGTACGTTTGACATATAGAAACCCTAATGTTTCTTTGAATATCGGAAAAGAATATAATTTCCGAGTGATACTTCAAAAATTGAAGAATTTCGAGTATCATATATTTTATTTTTTATAATTAAATTAACTTGGAGACTTTTACAGGTGACTACGGAATCATGGAAGGGACATCGGCAAAAAAAAGATGAACATCATCTCGTGGCCATTAGAAACTATCTCGTGGCCACAAAATATTATGTCGTGGTCACGAGATGTTATTTCGTTGCCAGGAGATAATTATGACGTTGCCACGAGAGATATGGCCACGGGATCATATTCATTTTATTTTACCCAGGGCCCTTCCATGCTTCTGTATGTGACAGTACTATGCTTGGAATGGAAGTTTTTTTCACGCTTCAGTTACGCATTACTTATTTGTGTTTAGAGATTTTATCATTGCATTTGTCCCGAAAAATCCAACATACCTTTTTTAGTCGATATACCTGCTTTTTATTTTGTATCTTTTTTTTTCTTTTGTTTTTGCACTCAATTTTCTTTATTCGCTGTAAGTCATGTTTGAATGGTTTCCAGATATCAGGAACATGCATGTTGCCTTCTGACTCTAAACTGTTGGAGTCATTCGCTTAAATTTGTTTTGCCGGGCTGCTCATGCCGTGGATTATGTTTCCTCATTGCTTTCATTTGTTCTCAACTATCTTCTGATCGCATTCCCTAACATTGCGTTTGTGCTCTCAAGTTTAAATCTTTGTTTAAGTTGAATATGACCTAAGATATGAAAATTAATTTTAAAAAAGTCTCTTCGAAACGAGAAGCTTGCCAGCAAGATTGCACTCAACGTAGACTAGACTAGTGAAATTTGCCTAGCATACTTGCACGTAGCTGACGATAGCCTGTTTAGATTGTCAGGTCATTACAACAACTTTTAATTTTGTTAAAAAAAAAAAAAACATTTTAAAATCTTTTTGGATTTTTTGAAGTAGCTTTGTTAGCACGATGTATCACAAACCTCTCGAGGTAGACAAACAAAATTTGTATTGGTATATTAATATGCATATGTAGATGATCTGATAAGATTTCCAGGCTATTACAGCAACTGTTTTTGCAAAGTTTTTACACATTCTAAAAATATCAGGAGAAGGCATTTAGAATTTGGTATTTTGCCAGTCTTTTCCGTCTGAGACTTTCGTGTAAGTTTGAATAACAAACAACTTCCGTTTTCTAATCAACCCAAGCTCTTAGCTCTAATCTTTTCATCAAAGTTTCAAATATAGCCTATAATTTAGGTAACCCGATGTCAATTACATGCTCACGTGTAGGCCAGTTGGCATGCGATGTTTTTAGGATCGATTGCATTGTGCTGAGATTTTATTTTGGCAGACTATAGACCTCGCATATTCCGTGACGAGAGCTGTGAAGAATATTCTTTATATCGACTTGATAAAGCTTGCAAGTATGAGTATCAATGTGGCTTAAACATTTGTATTCTCAATGTTAGTATCGACTTGCGAAGGCTTGCACGTATAAGTATCAACGTGGTTTAAGCATTTTTATTTACGCAAATATTACGTACCTCCTTTGCGTGTACGATGAATTCAATCCAACATATATATTTTACTTCGATATCAACTGATTTCTTTGTATTTAGTAGGGGTGGAGGTCGGGGATTCAGGCAGATATGGTATAATTTAACTCCCAGTAAACGTACAAACAATTTCACAGCACGGCAGTGGTAGGGGAGGGTGCTAAATAGACTGCACAACCCCTACCCTACCGTACCCCCTTTATCTATGACTTTTTCTTCCATTATCATTTTGGTAGGCAGCGCGCATCCTACCAACCACACGTCTGGAACAGCCCCTGAACAGCATTAGTCAAACCTTTTCTCCACTTAAAATGTGGGGTTTGAGAGAACCAAGCTAAGTAAAATAACGAAAGTAGAATCTATGCATAGGTTAACTTTGCCGGGCTTTTTTTTTTCATTCTAGGAGTGTATTTGAATAACAAACACTTTTCATGGAATTTGTGATCTTAACTATATATAACTAACAAGATACAATATGAGAAAAGCTTTTGCATTAAAAGTACTTTCCCAATTTTTGTTTGGATTTAAATAAATTAATCAATTCAAAAATATAGTGCAAGAGGCAGGGTGTTTAGCTTTATCTAATTTTCTGGTTCTAATGTGAACTTGGAGAAGTACAGGTGGTGAGTGATTCAATAATACAGAAGTAGTCAAAATTTGCTGTAGATAATAATTTTGTGTCAGAATATGACCTGTCTGACTAAAAATAGGCCGTCAGAACTGTACATCATGGTAAATATATCGACTAATTTTGACTAAAAATAGACCGTCAGAACTGTACATCATGGTAAATATATTGACTATTTTTTACTAAAAAAATAGGCCGTCCAACTGTACATCATGGTAAATATATAAACTAATTTTGACTAAAAATAGTCCGTCAGAACTGTACATCATGGTAAATATATCAACTACTTCTGACTAAAAATAGTCCGTCAGAACTGTACATCATGGTAAATATATCGACTATTTTTGACTAAAAAAAGACCGTCAGAACTGTACATCATGGTAAATATATCGACTATTTTTGACTAAAAAAATAGGCCGTCAGAACTGTACTTCATGGTAAATATAACGACTATTTCTGACTAAAAAATAGGCCGTCAGAACTGTACATAATAGTAAATATATCGACTATTTTTGACCATATCAAAAACAACTTTTTTCATTTGTAGCCCCCCTGTCGTGTGCAATTGCTAAAGGCGTTAAGTTTAATTAATCCATAGTTTCAATACAACCGATGTGGGACTTACAAAATCCGTCAATAATTAAGTGTTATAAAACTAAATAAACTTAGCAAGAATTAGAACATTTTTATGATTAAAGTGCGCATCGTGAGCTTGCCATTTGCTTTCTTGCATAATTACTTCGTAATGACACGTTTAGTGGCAAAGTTGCCATAATGCGAAGCAAAAGGAAACTCGGGAAATTTACATCAAATTGCAATTTATTAAATAATGCATCACTTGTTAAAGAATGATGTAAATTCACCCGTCCTACTCGGCCTGAATTTTTTAATAAGGACTAACCATTAACAATGATTTTGTACCATTAGAGTTCGGAACATGTATGGCATGAGGGATCGTAGCCAGTTATCTTTCCAATAGGTGGAGCCACAGAAAAACCAGGTTTCGATATTTGGTCCCTCCTCGGATTTTATCGTTCGCCAGAACAAATTTTAGATCTTGTATTATCCCTAAAAATGCATGGTTCATAATACATGTATCAATGTAAACAATTAACGTCTTATTTTATTTTGAGGTTTATCAAAAGATATAGTACGTTAGCAATAGAAGACACCAAAATTGCCATTTGGCTTTGGGTTTTTTCAGTTAATAAAAACAGTATATCTTAATAATTTCGGACTCCCTCTGTTGAAACGTTAGTGCTAACCTACTATATATCAATATTTAATGTTATTAACTTCATTTTCTTAATCGCAGTTGTTATTAAGGATAGGGAAGTCCCAGATTCCTCCTTATCCTCTCTCTAGGAAACTGTTCTTTATAACCTGGAATGTGTTGAAAGGCTGTTAAAGCAAATCAAAATCAAATTCAGTAAGAGTATACATGTATGGATTTAATATCAAATCAATACACGTTTTAAATAAAAGACATACATGTTGGATTTAATATCAAATCAATACACGTTTTAAATAAAAGACATACATGTATGATTTAATATCAAATCAATACACGTTTTAAATAAAAGACATACATGTTGGATTTAATATCAAATCAATACACGTTTTAAATAAAAGACATACATGTTGGATTTAATATAAAATCAATACACGTTTTAAATAAAAGACATACATGTATGATTTAATATCAAATCAATACACGTTTTAAATAAAAGACATACATGTATGATTTAATATCAAATCAATACACGTTTTAAATAAAAGACATACATGTATGATTTAATATCAAATCAATACACGTTTTAAATAAAAGACATACATGTATGATTTAATATCAAATCAATACACGTTTTAAATAAAAGACATACATGTTGGATTTAATATCAAATCAATACACGTTTTAAATAAAAGACATACATGTTGGATTTAATATCAAATCAATACACGTTTTAAATAAGAAGACATACATGTTGGATTTAATATCAAATCAATACACGTTTTAAATAAGAAGACATACATGTATGATTTAATATCAAATCAATACACGTTTTAAATAAAAGACATACATGTTGGATTTAATATCAAATCAATACACGTTTTAAATAAAAGACATACATGTATGATTTAATATCAAATCAATACACGTTTTAAATAAGAAGACATACATGTTGGATTTAATATCAAATCAATACACGTTTTAAATAAAAGACATAGCCTTCATAAAAAAGATAATAATACTCTGATAGTCTTAACCCAAAATTATTTTAAAAATCTCAATTAAATTTGTGTCTCCTGTAACAATATAAAATTCAATAATCAATAAGTGGAAAAAATCTCTGTGCAAAGTTGACATACTTTTTACTTATTTAAAGTCCAAATGTCAGATTTTTAAAAAAAATACTGTTTGTTTATCTTATCATAAAATAACTTATATCTGAAACAGGAATCACAAAAATGTATTGGGATCTGAAATAAATTGAAGTCCCAATATCAAATATGACAATGCGCAAATTGTATTTGTTCTGAATATTTATAGCATTAAAAAATAATCTCTACAATAAAACTAACCATAAATTATAGTTTTGCAGTTGGTTGCCTCTCACTTAGACGATTAAGACACGTGCGTAAAAAGCACATTTTAAGTAAATGACCCCACCTCCACCACCATCAAACAAAGTTTTTAAAAAATGGCGAAAGATACGATCGATGGAAAATAGTGGGCGATCTTTTATATCGCAAAATAAAAAGGTTTTTAATTGAAAATTACCCATGCTCCTCTGCTGAACTCAAACTACATCGTTGATGAGTACAGCAAAACTTCAAGGTCCTCAATACCTACTGTCTTAAATTAAAACAGCAGCAGGGCCGGATTAAGACCTTTAGAGCCCCTAAGCACTGCAAATATTATGGTGCCCCCCCCCCCCATGCAATTCAAAATAAAAACAATACTTAAATATGGTGCCCCTGCTTTGTTGGTGCTCTAAGCACGTGCTTAGTCTGCCTATTGGGAAATCCAGCACTGAACAGCAGGGTGGCCACACACATTTTGCAAGAGAAAAAAAAAAGAAACAAGTTCTGTATTAGCTTTCCAGAAAGCTTGAACGTTCCGCAATATTCAGTTAATTATTTGAGAAAGAATGAAATTTAAACAAAACATGATCTAGTGATCACAGGTATATGTTTCAGAATCAGTTTCATGTACAAACTTGTTCAAGTTGTCTCCCTTGGAATATGTTCCGACCGAAATAAATCTTAAATGCGTAATGAATCGCAATTAAAATTATTGTCAATATTCCCCCAATACAGTTCCTGTGAATTTAATCGCGATTCAAATTATTGTCAATATTCCCCCGATGCAGTTCCTGTGAATTTAATCGCGATTAAAATTATTGTCAATATTCCCCCCGATGCAGTTCCTGTGAATTTAATCGCGATTAAAATTATTGCTAATATTCCCCCGATACAGTTCCTGTGAATTTAATCGAGCTAAAAAATCATGGTACATAACACTGTTTGAAATTTCCAACTGCAACGTAGATTAAACTTACAAAGACTCATTACAGCTGATGAACCTTATTGGTATGTACAAAAATACACGTGTAACAATTTGATAATGCATCGGTCAGCGATTGACAGCTTCTTATCCAATTGAAACTGCTGTAAGGACAAAGCTCGCATGACCGCCAACGCCAACGTGAGACAATAGTTTACTATTGCACCAGTTTATCAGTTTATCAGTTTTTCCCTTTGACCAATCAGGTTTCCTTTCTTATACTGATTTCGGGTACATTTACATCAAAATGTAATCACACACACACATACACACACACACACACACACACACACACACACACAATTAATATACTCCTTGAGCGGAGAAAAAAAAAGAAAATATTTACTTTTATGCGTAGTTAAGGAATAACATCCGCTTTTACAAGAAATCAACGAATAAATCGGCAGAAAAACTGTAGTAAAAATCGAGGTTTCGGCAAAATAAATGTTTGCACTAAAATCTTGTTTTCTATTATAGCATGCTTTTTTCCGTAATTCACCCTCCAGATTGCACTATTTTCTAATATCATACACATTTGGCAAATAAATTTAATGAAAAGATGATAGATTTTTATCACCAACCAAGATTAAAACTAAAAACTGTATAATGCGGATAAATTTGTACAGCCTGAAGCAGACGACAAAATGTCCTTGAGTATCCCCAAAAGTCATCGAATACTCAAAAAAGTCATCGAGTACTCAAAAAAGTCCTAGAGTACTCAACAAAGTCCCAGAGTAATAAAAAAAAGTCATCGTGTACTCAAAAAAGTCCTCGAGTACTAAAAAAAAACAACATCGAGTACCTCCGAAAAAAAACAAAACATTAATTGTCAGTTGGGACATAACTGAAGATGAGAAAGTTATTGTTAAATTGCTTAAAATCTTTGAAAAGCAGTGTTATGTATGTACATCTCCCTCTATCTCTCATTATATATATATATATATATATATATATATATATATATATATATATATATATATATATATATATATATATATATATATATCTTTCTATTGTGCACTTTTTCAATGGTTGGTTGGTCTATATTTGGATTTGATTATTGGATGTTTACTTGTCGTCCTTGATATGCTAAAGTAATCTACATTTTATTTATATTGAGGGTTGAGAATTAGAAAATATGCAGTAAAAAGTGTCCTGATATAATCCTATATATTGACCCCCATCCCCCACCCCTCCCCTCGTTATGTGCTTGGTTACAGCTTTCAACCCAGCCGTTTATCGATTTCGGTGTGGAATGGAAACCACCACCACCCCTCCCCTCGTTGTGTACTTGGTTACAGCTTTCAACCCAGCCGTTTATCAATTTCGGTGTGAAATGGAAACAACCACCACCCCTCCCCTCGTTGTGTACTTGGTTACAGCTTTCAACTCGGCCGTTTATCGATTTCGGTGTGGATTGTAAATAATAAACAACAGCCGTTGCTCCTAATTATCTTGCTGCATTCCTTGCCCTGGCATTTATGCCCTGGTAAACTGTACATTCCATGCCCTGGCATTTATGCCATGGTAAGCTATACATTCCAAGGTTATATACTGTTTACCTTAGTATCTCTGTTAATAGTGTACAAAATGAAAGATCTATATTTATTCACTCTGTGTATAATGTTCATTTGTATGTTTCCTCTATACCAATTGAGTGTCACTCATGTAATTCCGTCCCGTTACGCCAGGTTACGTCAAAATCACGTCCTTCGCGAATTTCGTTTCAGCTCAATGACCTTTTTTTTTTCTTAATGGATTCGAATAAAATTTGGCATGAGGCTTTACATTACGAAGAACTGTGTTAGGTTCGATATTTACCATTTTCCTACAAAATGTAACAGAGTTATGGACCCTGTTTAAGTTAGAACTTCAATTACATCATAATTTTTTTCCACTCAATAACTTTTGAAGAACTTCATGGGAAGAAAACACATTTGACGTGTGGTTTTACATTAAAAACATTTACATCTAGCTCGACTTTCACCTTTTTCTGACAAAATATTTATAGAGTTAAGGCCCCTGTTTTTTACTTACAAGTTTGCCCTTTAAATGCATTATACTGGCTGGGGCATTCGCGTCGTATTGACACATTTATAATATAGAACAATAAATGATTGAATTGAATTGAATTTATATATAACTGAGGCCAGAAGAAGCAGTCAGCATTTATTAGATTGGTATTAATTCAGACTCATAGTATTTCAGTGCATGCTAACCATAGATGTTGATGGGGGAGGGGTTGATGGGGGTGGGGTGGAGGAGTATTTAAGGAATTCTTGTTCCTTTGTTTTTATTTGCGACAGAAGTGGCGCTTTTGCGGATGTGTCTAAAACAATGACGAAATGTACCACGACTTCTATGTTTTGTTTTTTATTGAACTACCTGGACATCTACTATTTCATTCCCCTAATGAAAAGAGTTTGAATGCATATTTTATAAATAAATATGTCTTCGTCCAACAATTACTGCAAAAATTAGCTACGAAGATTTACTAAAAAAAGTTATGCTGAAAATGTCTAGAAAATATCTTTCATAGCCTTCATTAGACAGTTGCTTGCCAATATAATATAATATAATATAATATAATATAATATAATATAATATAATATAATATAATATAATATAATATAATATAATATAATATAATATAATATTATATAGCACATCATAACATCACATAGCAGGCCGTAATATAATATAATATAATATAATATAATATAATCTAATATAATATAATATAATATAATATAATATAATATAATATAATATAATATAATACAATATTATATTATACAGCACAGCATAACATCACATAGCAGGCCGTACTATAAAGCAAAAGCTAAAATGGCTAGACCAATCATTTTCCCACAAACAATCCATTAAATTTGGTGTGTCCATGGGAAAGGCACTAAGTTCACGTTTCCTCTGCATGCTATTACCAATAAACTGCGAACTCAAGAGAATAAGGTAGATTAATAAGTGCACTAAAGTGGGTTCAGCATTGAATGATCATTGTGGTGCGCTGACCTCAAACAAAATATAGGTATAATTAATTGTATATTCATACAGATGCGCAATTTTTTAAATTTTTTCATGTCGGATTATTACAACTGCCGAATTCCTCCTGTAGAAATCTGCAGCAGAGAATCAGGTGACCATGCCTTTTTAAGTCATTGAGATGCAATGCTCCTCTTTCTCTAATTTGTTGATCGACACTATAAGATCATTCTGCAATTTCACAAACCATCCTCTATTTATTACCGAAATTTAAGGTCTCTACCTTCAGTTTAAGAGGAGTACGCACAAACACTTAGAAGAACGGAATGATGTGCGTTGTGTCCTTGTGGCTATCTTTCTTTTCTTTCTTTCCCCCAAACGCGTGGGGACAATTAGAAAAGGGAAGTACATTTTTATGAATGTACGTGATTAACTAAGACGTAGGCATCTGCCATTCCTGAAAAAGCACAGAATGAATGCTTGACGTTTTGATTGAAAAAAAAATGAAATTAAACAATTCTCTCTTATTTGATGTGAAACTTTATAGCTGCCACGTGTCATTTCTTGTATGAGCATTACTTATATCTCAGGACTTTGCTGGAATCAAAAGCCCGACAACATCGTCTTCGAAAATTGGTGAATGTTTGAAACAAGAATAATATGAATGCTTCTCCTAGTTCGTTGTTTCCTGGAGATGAAAAGTCGCCGATGCAGATGTTTTCATTTCATTAAAGAAAAGCGGTGAATATTTTTAGAAGAAAATATTAAACAGTCATAGATTTTCTGAACCGAGTTGCTAACTTTAACGTAGTATATAATTTTCTTGGAAACATGCGGGCAAAAGAATTGATACCAGTGAACGAGAAAAAAAAAACTTACAGCTTTCGTATTGGACAGAATTTGTTAGTTTATTTATGTTTAATTTTTGTTTATTCACTTTTACATGACGATCATGAATCGTACAGATTTAACCTAAATGAAATCTGAGACATTCAACGGTGTGTATGAACGTGATAAATAATGAGAAATAAATGCAATATTGCGAAAACATACAGAAATATCCGAAATTTGAGAAGTTTAGTAACGCAGTAATTGTATAAGAACTTCTCAAGATGAGCGGGGAAAATGATTCTCGTTGAAAGTTTTAGGTTTTTTGTCCGTGTTTGTTTCATTTTGTTTTTGAAGTCTTCGTGTTTCTCGATAAAAAATTAGCAGAAACGGGGGTACATCCATACATGTTTAACTGAATTGTACAACAGAATTTATGGAGATTACGAAAAGGGGACACGATTCTGCATAACTCCGCTGAATTATGACTCATCTAAGGGCTTTGTGCGCGTGTGTTTACAAACAAGAGCAGAAAATTGGTAAATTTAACCGACAGAAAAAAAAATTAGTAGTGATATGTGGAATATACACGTGAAGGAAAAGATACTGCTACAAAAACAAATAGGATGAACCAATGTCTTGACGTTGAATTAAATTTTCATTGATATAAAGCAAAGCAATCTAAACTAATGGAAACATGCTCTTTTCATTGTATTTCCTTAATTAAAAACGAAAATATGAGAAGTTATGACGGGAAAAGGCCTATTCGAAATATTTCAAACTGTGGATAAGTGAATTTCCAGTGAAAAACGTGTTTTTCCGCATATGACTGACTCTAAGTCTGCATATATACATATATACGTAGTTCTCAGCATTTTGGCCGTCTCTGAGTAGGTACTGTATGGTCTGCCAGGGTTAATTATAGATAATGGATACAATCTGTTATTGATGTTACGTCTTTATACCATTACCACTGCTTTGACGGCTAGCAATCCGTTTATACATTATCTTGAAATATATGATGACAGCTTTTGACATTAAAAACTAATAAGTTTGATCATAAAATGATCATCAGTTACTGTAAACCATGTAAACGACATGAACAGTATTGGAGGAAACTTCAATGTGAATTGAGCTTAACTAAAGTACGTAGTACATGGACCATCTGGGCAATCTCCATATGTCAGTAAAACTGAAACATATCCAAATACTGATCGATCGTTGACCAATACTATTGCAGACAAAAGCTGAGACATTAAGTTATCACAGACACACTTGCAGCTTGTCGGACTTTTATGTATGATCCTCAGACACCTAGGTGGCTTTCGCGATACAGTTTTTACAAATTTAAACTGTCGAAACTTCAAGAATATCCAACCTCTTTTCTTGACAAATTCATTATATAATTAAACGATATGCTAATTTAAAAAAGGGGTGGGGGTGGAGGAGATAATAGATACCCCCCAAAAAAACAATCCTCATAGAATCCCCTGAATTTATATTAGTCCTATACTAATAGGTACGCTGACCTGTGTCTGTTCTGATGACAGGTCGTTTCCTCTCAGACTCCCAGAAATTATTCTTGAATCTGCATTTTTGCAAGAAAATTTGAAAAACTTTAGATATATGCAAAGTAACGTTTTCAAACTAAATTTTTCCACTATATAATCAAATAAGACCATTCTAATGACGTTTTGGGATATTTGATGGCGGACCATTCTAATGATGTTTTGGGATACTCGATGGTCGGACATTCTAATGATGTTTTGGGATACTCGATGCCGTGCCATTCTAATCATGTTTAGGAATACTCGATGGTGGACCATTCTAATGATGTTTTGGGATACCCAATGGCGGACCATTCTAATGATGTTTTGGGATACTCGATGGTCGGACATTCTAATGATGTACCATTTTAATGATGTTTTGGGATACTCGATGGTCGGACATTCTAATGATGTTTTGAGATACTCAATGGCGTTAAACCCAGGACGACAATTTCGATTTTTGGAACAAATTATTGATGAATATAACTTTTGGTGGCAGCCCTACACTTATTTTTCTAACACCAACATCCCATCCCAGTCTCGCTCCAAAAGAGTGGCTCCGTCAATTTTCTTTTTTTAAATTACGAGAATTCCAATATAAATTATAGCATGACATCATTGCAACGAGAAAATACCTATGTAGAGTTAAATTAAATGTTAGGCTTTTCTGGCTTTTTTTTTTTTTTCCTTCTGTAAATGTGATGAAGCGTCTATATTGTACTGCTATATGAATGCATAGTCACTGGAGATTTATGTAAGTCTTTCATTACTTGGATATAACGGTCCCTATTTAATTTTATTGATTACTCATAAAATATTATTTCAGTATTAATTATAGCGATAAATTTGTCAATCATTTAATCCTTATTGTTGAGTATTATGTTTATAGATGTGGATTTTGGAATGCTATTCTTGTCTCGGTCAATTACTTGGTTGTTGTAAGCATTATATAAATTTCAATAGAGAAATAACTAGTTTAATTATGTTGACAAGATCTATGGCAAGCGATCTGCTATTCTAAATCTTGTATGACTCTTAATGTCTTCATAACACACAGTGTATTTTCATGCCCATATATTAATGTCTTCATAACACACAATGTATTTTAATGCTCATATTTTAATGTCTTCACAACACACAATGTATTTTCATGCCCATATAATAATGTCTTCATAACGCACAATGTATTTTCATACTCATATATTAATGTCTTCATAACACACAATGTATTTTCATACTCATATATTAATGTCTTCATAACACACAATGTATTTTCATACTCATATATTAATGTCTTCATAACACACAATGTATTTTCATGCCCATATATTAATTATCTTTAACTATTGTACTATCCATGTAATTTTATCATGTTGAAACTATTTAAATGAAATAATAATAATAATAATAATAATAATAATAATAATAATAATAATAATAATAATAACAATAATAATAACAACAATAATAATAATAATAGTAATAATAATAATAATAATTTATACGCCTTTTCTGCTGTGATTCAGATGAGAAATGTCACACATATTTACAGTCAGAATAGTAGCATAAAGAGCTTGCATTAATCTCTCCATAACGCAACGTATTTTCATGCTCATATGTTAATGTCTCCAGAACGCACAATGTATTTTCATGCTCATATATTAATGTCTCCAGAACGCACAATGTATTTTCATGCTCATATATTAATGTCTCCAAAACGCACAATGTATTTTCATGCTCATATATTAATGTCTCCAAAACGCACAATGTATTTTCATGCTCATATATTAATATCTCCAGAGCGCACAATGTATTTTCATACTCATATATTAATGTCTTCATAACGCACAATGTATTTTCATACTCATATATTAATGTCTTCATAACACACAATATATTTTCATGCCCATATATTAATGTCGTCATAACGTACAATGTATTTTCATGCCCATATATTAATGTCTTCATAACACACAATGTATTTTCATACTCATATATTAATGTCTTCATAACACACAATGTATTTTCATGCTCATATATTAATGTCTTCATAACGCACAATGTATTTTCATACTCATATATTAATGTCTTCATAACACACAATGTATTTTCATACTCATATATTAATGTCTTCATAACGCACAATGTATTTTCATACTCATATATTAATGTCTTCATAACACACAATGTATTTTCATACTCATATATTTAATGTCTTCATAACACAAATGTATTTTCATACTCATATATTAATGTCTTCATAACACACAATGTATTTTCATACTCATATATTAATGTCGTGATAACGCACAATGTATTTTCATGCTAATATATTAATGTCTTCATAACGCACAATGTATTTTCATGCTCATATATTAATGTCTTCATAACGCACAATATATTTTCATGCCCATATATTAATGTCGTCATAACGCACAATGTATTTTCATAATAATATTTTAATGTCTTCATAACGCACAATATATTTTCATGCCCATATATTAATGTCTTCATAACGCACAATATATTTTCATGCCCATATATTAATGTCGTCATAACGCACAATGTATTTTCATGCTAATATATTAATGTCTTCATAACGCACAATTTATTTTCATGCTCATATATTAATGTCTTCATAACGCACAATGTATTTTTATGCACATATATTAATGTCTCCATAACGCACAATGTATTTTCATGCTAATATATTAATGTCTTCATAACGCACTATGTATTTTCATGCTCATATATTAACTCATATATTAATGTCTTCATAACGCACAATGTATTTTAATGCTCATATATTAATGTCTCCATAACGCACAATGTATTTTTATGCTCATATATTAATGTCTCCTAACCGCACAATATATTTTCATACTCATATATTAATGTCTCCATAACGCACAATGTATTTTCATGCCCATATATTAATGTCTCCTAACCGCACAATGTATTTTCATGCTCATATATTAATGTCTCCATAACGCACAATGTATTTTAATGGCCATATATTAATGTCTTCATAACACACAATGTATGTTCATGCCCATATATTAATGTCTCCATAACGCACAATGTATTTTCATGCTCATATATTAATGTCTCCATAACGCACAATGTATTTTCATGCCCATATATTAATGTCTCCTAACCGCACAATGTATTTTCATACTCATATATTAATGTCTTCATAACACACAATGTATTTTCATACCCATATATTAATTATCTTTAACTATTGTATTATCCATGTAATTTTATCATGTTGAAACTATTTAAATGAAATAATAATAATAATAATAATAATAATAATAATAATATAATTTATACGCCTTTTCTGCTGTGATTCAGATGAGAAATGTCACACATATTTACAGTCAGAATAGTAGCATAAAGTGCTTGCCTTGATTGGGCCAGTATAACAATTTTGTATTCATTGGGCCAGTATAACAATTTTGGATTCATTGTGCCAGTATAACAATTTTGTATTCATTGGGCCAGTATAAACATTTTGGATTCATTGGGCCAGTATAACAATTTTGGATTCATTGGGCCAGTATACAAAGTTTGGATTCATTGGGCCAGTATAAACATTTTGGCTTCATTGGGCCAGTATACAATTTTTGGCTTCATTGGGCCAGTATAACAACTTGGGCTTGAATGGGCCAGTGTAATAATTTGGGCTTGAATGGGCCAATAGAACAGCTTGGGCTTGAATGGGCCAATATAACAGCTTGGGCTTGAATGAACCAATATAACAGTTTGTTTGGTGGGTTTTGTTTTTCTTTGGTTTTGTTTACAAAAACAGAAACAGGAATAGTAATAATGTGAACGGACTTCAGTCTTGGTTGTTATTCTAACTAGAATCAAGCAAATTTATGGTTATACAAGGGAAATAATATTAATTGGAGCCGTAGTGGTTCAGTGGTTAAGGCTTTGGAATGGTAACATAAAGGTGTGAGTTCGATTACAAGCATACAACCATCAGATTAGCCCTGATGGTTTACCATGGTCTGTCCATGGGCAAGGCACATTACTTGCCTTAGCGCGATATGACCCTCAAAATATTGATGTAGAGAGTTGTTACAAAGATATCGCATTCTTTGAAGAAAGTCTCAGAATAGTGTAGGATCGATTTCTATGGTATAAAAAAAGGAAAAAAATCAAGAAAACTGTCTTCTTTAGAAAGGTTGCTGCTTAACAGAGGTTAATTTTCACAATAATTTGGTGTACTAGACTACTAGACCTAAATAAAGTGTGGCTAATCAGGTAACAATTGTTTTATAGAGGTGACGTGTAAGAAAGGTTCGACCATATATGAAATTTTTCAATTTCAATGAACTATGGTTATTCGCTAATTTTTTCACATTAAGGATGATCGCTTGTTGAATTTGGGAGTATTTAACATTTTTTAAAAAGGTAATTTTACATAGCTAAGGGTCCAAGCAATTCAAACTCTGAGTAGGGCACAATTACTGAGTAAATAATAATGCAATGATGACGTAAATTTCAGCTACGTAGTAGGCGTTGATTTTATACAAGCGGACTACCTTGTATTGATATTGTAAATTCAAAATGTAATGCAAAGAAGAAAGTCATCACGCTTTTCATAAATACTGTCATCCTTTTGTACCCACATCATTACTCCATAACCATGCTTCCAAGAAATGTACTTTTAAAGGTCACATAAATCATTCTAAGGTTACCATATGACCTAAGTTATTTGAGTCTAGGGACGAAACACTTAAATCCAGAGGCAAATGAACACGACTACTTTGTCCTTGGTTTATTTACGAATTTTTAATTCACTCTAAATAAATAAATAAATAAATAACAGGGCATAAGATGGCGCAAGCGAATTATGGTGAATAGATAAAAATTGGTATTAAAAGATGTACAAAATATTTACAACAAAGTCATAAGTGAACTTACTAAAGATATGTTTAAAAACATTACAAGATATAAATAGTATGTCCGAAATATGCATTAAAACTATTCTTATCTTCGAGATATACATTATGAAAATGTATATTACATCCTGAATCCGCAAAGTGGATTACACTGTAGATAAAACGTGAGATGTTTATTAATAACACATTGCACTGTTTGTTCTGCGCATACCTTATTATCAACACTGCTCAGTGTGAATAAGATAAACAATTAGTAACTGGAAATTATTATCGGCACCAGTCACAAAAGTAAATGGAAATAATTATTGGTACCAGTCCCTACTATTATGCTTGGGCTATGAAAGCTATAATAGGACACGAGGGGGGGGGGGGGACAAGAAGAAAACTGTAGCATTTTACTTCTGTATGTCTGTCTGTATGTTTGTATGTATGTATCTATGTATGAACCGAAGCACTCTTTCGCATGTCGTAAAAGGCGACTGATGGATACAGGAGCCGGGGTGGCTCAGTGGTTAGCGTGAGGGACTCATGACCGAAAGGGTCTGTGTTCGAATCATATCATTGGATCAGCCCGATTCCAGATAACTAGCTTGTGTTGCTGTGCCGTAAAACACCAAACCAAACCAAACCAAATACATGTGCGCATGTATGTTTGTTTGCGCGGGTTAAATGGGTTTGGATATCAATATAAAAAGAATTACTTACCTGTAATGAATGCAAGAATAACCACATCATAGCCAGAAAATAAGACTCCTTTTGCTGTCCTCATTGATAATACATTGGATCTACTTTGTCATTAATTAAAGACTCCTTCGTACTCCACGTGAAACTTATTGTAAGTAAAACTCCTCATTCATGTAATGCTTTCAGCATCCGAGTCATAAGTAATGCTGTAAGCAGCATCTATGACGCGTGCGCACTCCGTGCCCTGACGTTCGGCTTCTGATATATAAGTTAAGACCAGCTTCTGTTTTTACTCTTAGATAACAAGCACCGCAGTATAGTTTTTCTTGCACGAGCTCTACAAAGTTATGAGCAGTAAACTTTTATACATGGTTAGGCACATTACGTATTTACCTTGTCTTTAAGATCTGTTGAACGTGAGAATCTCTGAAGTTGATGGGCGGTTAGATAGATGGGAGAAACATTTGCCAAAAACAACAGCTGGGGGAGATGTACAAATCATCATTAACCCCCTGTCGAAAGTGGAGGATTGATGAAATCCTCCTGAACGCACAATAGCATCTCCATAATGACAATGTACTCAACTGCACTAGGGTATTAAAACGGTTAACCTTAGCTGAACAACCAACCATCAACCACAACGGAGAATAGACGCTGAAGAGAACTATTATTTAGAAGCGATGATACACTCTTATCATTATGCAGTTTTTTAAAACCATAATTGGAAGGATTCCAATGCTAATATTTAGCATAAAGGGTAGGATTCCAATGCTAATATGTAGCATACATGGAAGGATTCCAATGCTAATACCTACCATAAAGAGGATGCTAATACTTACCACAAAAGGAAGGATTCCAATGTTAATACTTACCATAAAGAGAAGAATTCTAATGCTAATACTTACCATAAAGAGAAGGATTCCAATGCTAATACTTACCATAAAGGAAAGGATTCTAATGCTAATATATACCATAAAGAGAAGGATTCTAATGCTAATATATACGATAAAGAGAAGGATTCTAAGGCTAATATATACCATACAGGGAAGGATTCTAATGCTAATACTTACCATAAAGGAAAGGATTTTAATGCTAATATATACCATAAAGAGAAGGATTCTAATGCTAATATATACCATAAATGAAAGGATTCTAATGCTAATACTTACCATAAAGGAAAGGATTCTAATTCTAATACTTACCATAAAGGAAAGGATTCTAATGCTAATATTTACCATAAAGGGTAGGATTCCAATGCTAATACTTACCATAAAGGAAAGGATTCTAATGCTAATATATACCATAAAGAGAAGGATTCCAATGCTAAATATACCATAAAGGGAAGGATTCTAATGCTAATACTTACCATAAAGAGAAGGATTCTAATGCTAATACTTACCATAAAGAGAAGGATTCTAATGCTAATACTTACCATAAAGGAAAGTATTCCAATGTTAATTGTATTAAAGCAATGTCATCTGTGCACGGATCAAATTGCATGGAAATTTAGAAAAGATTTGCACTATTTATTTACAGCAACTTATATAGACTGCATTTGCCAAATTTATGTACATGCGCAAACACCAGTTAACTCTCTAACGCGAAATACTGACATGCAAATGCATGCATGTATGTATGTATGTATGTATGTATGTATGTATGTATGTATGTATGTATGTATGTATGTATGTATGTATGTATGTATGTATGTATGTATGTATGTATGTATTTGTAAATCTGTGTTTATATAGCGTTAAGAAATTATATATACCTACATACCCACAAGGCCATCTGGTTTCCTATTAGCAGACCTGCCTATCTACCTATCTGTCTATCCATTATCTTTTATTTCTTACTTACTTACTTTCTATCTTTCTTATACTGTTTACCTGCCTGCGTCTAAAAAGACCATTTATCTCTCTATTGCGTCCAACGATCTTCTGCGTCTTTTAATGTTCCTATAAATCTTTACTTTTTCATATAACAGAATAATATTTTGTGATCGATGTGGTCAAGGGTGACCCTATTTAAAACTATAAAAGCTCAGGATAGCATGTCTTTATTAACACCTCTTTCAACGCGGAATGATTCTTCATGTGTATTCACTTCCAATAAGCAAAGAAGAAAAGTTTTATTGTAAAACTGTTTAAAATGTAGTTTACTACTTGAATATTATGCAAAGAACTGCACGCAACTGAATTTTAATGTGCAGAAAGTATGCGGTGTGTCGAAAAGCCTGGATTGGACGAAATGCAGAAGGCATCGGGTCCAATTCAGGCTTTTAGACAGAACACGGACGAATACAATAAGTATCTATAATGTATACATTACTGTATCTTTATCTTTTTAGTATACATCTAAGCACTTTTCCCTAATTATACCTGTGGAACAATATTTTTCAGCTCGGATACTGACTATGCTGATAATGAATGTATTCTTTTATGCACTACGTGACATGGTCATCTTACATGGTCACGTGATGTATCATCCAGAGACCTCGATAGCAAAATAATACAGATGCAGCGTATACAAGAGATATTTGTTATAATTTATAAAGACCAACAATTTTGCTCATTCTCTAATGCATAAAAAATGCCTTTAAAAACATTAAAATGTGAAATTATATTTGTACAAATGTAATAATTTAGCGCTTTTTCAGTTCTATTCATGACAACCCGTCATAACTCATGCATTAATTTCTCCATGCATCGAGATGATTATATATAATCAGCGTGACAATCGAAGCATCGCTCACCCATTTCCGTCAAGTCAAATTTCTTTCTCTACTTCACGTTAAAAGCAGAGGATGTTCGAATTTTCAGCGTGATAGTTATTTTGGCTCGTGCCCGGCCTATATTGGCAAGTCAATATCTCTGCAGTCTCAAGAGCACCGGAAGTGTGACGCAGTTGTCAGTGAAAAATTAGCAAAGCCCGGTAACTAATACCATCTCTCTCCTGATTAGTTAGTCTTGTAGCGTAATATGTAGCAGAGAGCATACGAAGCAGGAAACTAGACTAGTGGGCACGGTACATTATGGAGAAAAAAAATACAAATATTCAGTACTTTCACTAAGATGGAGGATGCTAGTTCTCTGTGGTCTCACGAACACCGGAAGTGTGAGGCATTTGTAAGCGAATTTGGCTCGGTCGCTAGAATTTCCTGTATGTCACTTGTTTCGTGGACTAATGTACTGTCTTTGGTCTTTGACCGTTTCACCGACTAAACACTAATATAACTGCTCTAGTTTCTTTTGAAAAGGTTATTGACACAGACACTTGGAGACGGAATAGACATCTTTATTGAATTGAACTGAATTGTAGGAGTTGTTTCCCCTTACATATCTGTCTACATTGTATTATGTTTAGGTAAATGTAAAACATCTAATGCTTCAAAATAAAAATGTATCGTACTTAATCCTCTGGTACTTACCTCTAGACGGCATTGATACAGAAATAGACATCTAAAAGCCAGTTTGGATTTTCCACCTAAACACCCATAAACATCGCAAGACAAGGCACGAGTACTCCGTGCAGACACGATGAGTGCACGGTTTTGAGCGAAACATGAGTACTCCGTGCAGGCACGATGAGTGCACGGTTTTGAGCGAAACACGAGTACTCCGTGCAGGCACGATGAGTGCACGGTTCTGAGCGAAACACGGGTACTCCGTGCAGGCACGATGAGTGCACGGTTTTGAGCGAAACACGAGTACTCCGTGCAGGCACGATGAGTGCACGGTTTTGAGCGAAACACGAGTACTCCGTGCAGGCACGATGAGTGCACGGTTTTGAGCGAAACACGAGTACTCCGTGCAGGCACGACGAGTGCACGGTTTTGAGCGAAGCATAAGTACCTCTCTTGGGAATAAGAAAGCGGAGGCCAAAATGTCACCCAATACAGAGAAGTGTGAGATAGGATAAAGGAGGTGGGGTAGAACTTTTCCATAGACCCATGCTGAAAGGTTCGTCATTGAACATTTGTGAATTATTAAAATAAAGCTAAAAACAAATATGGGAACAAATGTTATGTCATACAAAGTTCTACTATTGTAAACTGAACTGAAAATGTCAATAAAATATCATTTGATTTTTCGGTATGATGGTGCTTGCCTCTGTGGTTTCGAACAGTGGCTTTTACCTTAATCTACTTTGTTTATCGTGTTATGAAGAGCAAAATTGATTACCTCAAAATATTCATTGTGAAATGCGTTCTCCGGATATATAAATCTTTAAGAGAGAGAGAGAGAGAGAGAGAGAGTGAGAGAGAGAGAGAGATTTTACTGCTATGCTCGTTCCTCTTTTGTAGGTATGTTTGAATATGTTTACTTAGTTGAACCGACAGGTAATTTACCTGTTTACATGTAGAACTGCTAGGTGAATAACGAACTGTCCTACATTTAAATGGGACATTAGGCTGTTCCATTATATAGAAGGAAGTCAAGAGTTAAAAACGTACATAATTACATCTCTCTATTTATATTAAAAACTTTATAATTCCTGTAAAGAGGAATGATATAAATTCAATCTACATGAAATAGTTTTGATGCAACAAGTTTTAATAATTATTTGAGTCACTTTCCTTATACTACGACAGGCTCAACCTAACAAAGACTCCTCGCACATATCCCTGTGAGTAATCCGCTAACACAGGTATGCTTCAAAAGTACATATCACTGATTCACTATCTCACACTGACATCGGATCTCAACAGTGACTTTTCTACGATAATCAAGGTAAGTAGGCATTGTTTTTCTTTCAACCAATGGTAATGGCCTAATCCAGTCGGTGTCCTTATAAAAATTACACTTGTCTATTCTATGCTTTAGCACCGCAAAGGAATAGGTTAACATATTGATTTCAGTCCTACCTTTTTCAAACAGAAAAGCGGGTGTAAATCATGATCCCAATCATAGTTTCTTCCAGTTACTCCGGTTTCCCCCGCGTACTCCGGTTTCCTCCATCTTACAAAGGCAGCCTCCTTGGTTTGGGCACCGGGGGTGGGTTATAAAGAAAGAAATACCTGCACGCCCTGAATAGCATCATCAAGGTTGTGGAGTGTGACACTCTTCCTCAAAAGTTGTGTCAAGGGTCCTTTTGTGTCAGGGGTGAGATGGGGGTCCAGGGGGCGGCAGTTCCCTCGTCGGAGACTTGGGGCGAGGCCACGGTGGGGGTCAGTTGCAGAAGTTAGTTCGATTCTAAGTAAACGTCACGTCACGGTTAGTCTGTTTTTAGGAATCTCAGTACGCAAACGTGAAAATTTACCGGAGAGAGTTACGAAACCATATAATGATTAGGTTAAAAATACATTACATATATTTTTTTAAGAATGCGTGAGAAAATAAATTCAAGATGTGCGTGTAAGCGTGATTTCTGTACAAAACGCGTGTGTCTCCCGCGCAATGCGCAAGACGTGACAGGTATGAAATCTTGAGTGACATTTATTACTCGAAATGTTGAGTAAAGTTTTATTACGCAAGTGCCTGAATCATTACGGTTTATTATTGTAGCGCAAATCTGATGTAACTGCGCATCAGTTGGGGAATTAGATAAGCATGAGGGTTTTCCTTATATACATTTATATATATATATATATATATATATATATATATATATATATATATATATATATATATATATATATATATATGCCGACTTCTGCACTACTGACTGACTTGCATTAAGGGCTATTGGTAATGCACAATTCATTACAAGTGGGTGGGGGATGGTACTCTGAATGTGAAGAAATGGCTAAAAATTAAGGTAATAGTGATGTCCCATTTCTTTCAATTAAGTATCCCGTAACATTTAGCAGTAAGTGTGTGAAAGAATAACTTATAATAAAAAGATGCCATATCTTTTTGTCCACAGACTTTGATGCAGTGTACTGCAATATGGAGTCTGTATGTAGTAAAAAAAGAAATGTCATTTAGTGACAAGGAGAAGTGGATTTTGTATAAAATTTGGATATATTGAACATGAGCTGTTTTTCTGCACATACTGTTTGCAAATAAATTGGATTCTTGTCAGTCACGAACAACCTTGGTAGAAAGGACTGTAGTGGCAATAAGCAGCATTTTATGATGAAGACAATGCCACAATTATACATGTATATTGGTAATAATAATAATGACACAATTTTCAGTGACAAACATTATGATGATCCCAAAATGAACATTCTGGAATATTTCGTATTTTCTGCTGACGTCTTTCTATACATGCTGTACATCTATCTATTGTACCACAATTCGTAATTTAGTTTTCTATACTGTATTAATTACTGAGTCGTAAATTGGTAATTTAGTTTTCTATACTGTATTAATTATTGAGTCGTGAGTTTAAATCTGACCACTTTCTTGGTATCCTTGTAATGGGTTGAAAGAAAAATGTACAAAATGAAAGACTTTGGTCTAATATTTCCCCTTTGTGTAGACCACCAACCACATTAAGCCACCTCCTGTTATCCTGATTTTCTAAAGCATCCCATGTCTTTGGAAATGACTACACTGTACAACGATAAAAAAAACTAATTTATCGAGTGTTCAAATGTCACACACAAAACAATATCAATAACGATATATCAAAATACCGTAAAATGTCACTAAATCACCACTAATATGTATATAATTAATAATATAAATAAGTGTCAACTCTTTCCCTACAATTGGCCTATTCTACACACCGTAGAATCCACTACAAAAGCACATTGATATATACGTGTATACATGTCATATTCACCGCCACTAAGCGTGTTGGTCTATACTTAGTTTAATATTCACGATTAGTGACAATGGTAACATCCAACAGAAATTAGCGAAAATATCTTCTTCTAAAATATGCTACTGCTCATATATCTTACCTGATCAGTTTGTAATTTTGATAAAATTTGTATTTTTCTTAATTTGAACCACTCTTGCTTTGGGGGAAGTGCCTTCTCATACACTAGTTCTCATACTAACAAGCAAATTCAATATATATCCCATTTATGCATACATATAAGGTATATTTAGGATAATTAGCTAATGTCAAGTACTTTTAATTATTTTTAGACGGGTATTAGAAACGAAGGACTGAAAATACCCAAAGATATACACTTTGGCGGTTTAATATTTATAGAACTACGTGCGGTGAAAGAAGTGAGGAAAAGAAGTGCCATGTAAACAAGCAAATAAGTAATTTCGTAGTATATATTTCAGGAACGTTTAGGAATTGTCTCCGCTATTAACAGTACCGACCACAACTATACTTTCTATATGGAAAGTTTAATAGCCATCGGGTTACAGGCATGCGTGTAATATGACTGTCAGTCATGGGACTGACTCGAATGGAAAGAGACGAATATGGCAGCCCCCATTAAATAGCATCGTAATGTTTGCTACATGCAGTGTACGCAAGGCTCAATTTATATGAAAAATATAACGCTCGTTGCATCTTACTTAGTCTCCATGTAACACAATAATTACAATACAATAGCTCAATTCTATCTCAGTGTTGATCTATTGCGCGCAAAATGCTATATCAAATTGTCTGTTTTAGCTGTTATAAATACCTTTTCCGCAAAACAAATTGTACCTGCACATTTAAATGACAGTTTTTTAAAGTTACTAATTTATAAGTTTCCACTTAATCATGTGCTATACGTGATTTTTGGCTATACCATACCCATCCACCATATGAAGCTCGTTCAAATTACCAATAGCCCTTAAAGTAAGTTTTCGCCCATATGCGAATAAATGTATATGTGCGCAGGGCGCACTAATTTTTCTTTCGGTAAGAGGCAAATTTAGAAAAGGCAGCACCAAGCGAAACTGGAAACGTGAAATAAAACGCCAGAGTTATACTATCATTGTCAAATTCTGCCCACTTGCCTAAGTCGGGAGTTCTCTATGTATTTTGATTGTAATACTTGTGTTTAATTGCATTTTGCCGAATCAATTTAAGATTTAGAATTTAGTGTACAAAGTTGACTCGTTGTTTTCACACACACACACACACACACACACTCACGCACAAAGACAAGTCAATAAGGGGTACAAGTTACTCTTCAAATATTTCATTGATCTCAAATGTTGTTTCAAGATCGTGAGGAAATTATAGCATTTTGTTTAGACTGTGGGTCGAAAGAGTCAAATTTGTATTTGGTTTGAGTTGTAATCAAAAGGTATTTCGATGACCTTCTCGGAACAGCTGATCCCTGGAGACTACGTCTCGTGGCTGATTCAAGGCAAGATTGTATTCGCCTTCATGGTTTCATCACTCGATTCACTGCTCCTACTCCAACTTGCATCCGTTGTAGCCATTTAAATCAACTGGTCCCCGATGACTACATTTCTTGGCTGAATTCCAGACGTCACTTACTTTCATCACTTTGTCTCGCTGCTTCTACTCCCAGGTGTTTAGCAGCTCTTATATGAAAATAGGTTGACTGATGTACTGGTTAAAGTAGGCTTATGCCTACATTGTATCAGACCCCTAAGGTACACCATTGCCAAACTCCAATCCGTGGAGACCGCAGACAATCCCCTCACCAACCTTCTTCTTACAGCTTGTGGGGCCCCGGGTGGCCGAGTGGTCTAAGTCGCTCTTCTTTACAGATCACTGACATCTCACTCTGTCCACGTGGGTTCGAGTCTCGGGATCGGCCAACGTGGGTATGTGGGAAAGCTTGCCAGTAGCTTCCCGTGGGTAGGTGGTTCTTGCCAGGGTTTTCTCTGGATCTTCCTCGACCAAATGTGTAGCCTATCATGTGCTGAAAAATGGCGCTAAACCCATAACAACCAACAAACTTACAGCTTGGTTCACTGTGTTCCTCTTCCTTGGACGGCTGGCTGTAGACTGAATCAATGCATGAATGAATGAATGTATATGACTCTCCGCACTAAAAGACTTGTCTCGTTGTTTCTACTATGAGGCTCTACTGGTGGACTAAGTCGACCGTTGGCTGCGCTGGATTAATCTGTAGAGACCGCATACAGTTTCCTGCCCTTCCATCTAATACAGCTAGGTCGCTCTGTTGATCTATCTATATTCTCCCTTCGACGGCTGGCGGCAGACTGAACGTGAACGTTCCTCTGCACTACTTACTGAGTTTGCATTTAAGTAGTGTTTCGGCTATTTGGCCATGTGCAACTGCTTAAATGTGCGTACAGCGCACTTTTTAATTATTATGTCTGAAGAGGCAAAAGTTTAAAAAGGCATGTCTAGCAGCACCAAGTTCTGTACAGTTATCTAACTCGGGCATTCTCTATAATGCCAATTACGAAGGTTATGTGAAAAGTTCTGAATATTTTGTTATCAGGTTGTTGTTGTTTTTTTGTTTTTTTTGTTTTTTTCTGTGAACCCTCGAATTAGTATCAATAAATTTAACGCCAATCGATAGACAAAATAATGTTGTACAAAATTATCTGCAGATGCACGAGCAGCACATCGGACACCTACCAATACATGCATCGGACACCTACCAATACATGCGTGTGAAATAATATAGGTAATGGCAGTGACATACAAAATGTCGTCGAAGAAGAACAATTCTGCTACGCAGCAATGAACATATTGTAAAATCCGGGCTCTCTTAAGATATTCTCTGACTGATATCAAGACCGACTTGGATAAAGCTTACGGACATATTCTGTCATATCCTACAATACTCAGGTGGTTTCTTCGTTTTAAAGATGGTCGCGAATCCATGAAAGATTACCCACGTTTTGGAAGACCGTTGTCTGCGATTGGTGAGTTGGAAGTGGCTGCTGTGAAGGAAGCAGTTGATGAAGATGTTCGATACACATTGGAAGATATTTATATGATACTGCATAAGGTTAGTCTAGTATAACAAGACTATTTGCTGACGACAGTTTTATGTCTTACGTTTCAACAGATATTAATATCATATTATTGAACACCAAATGAGCCAAGATCTAGAGAGAGTACGTAGATGAATCAAATAATGTCTTGTCTCTTTAAATCCATGAAAAACAGAAGCCGTATTATCAAAAACGCCTCACCTAATCAGATTTCTCATCCAAAATTATATTTAGATAATACATCTATTGCCTAAAAAGATAACGACAAACACATTGCAGTAACTCTGACAGGCGATGGAAGTTGGCGAAACCACATTGAAGAACTTATTCGGAAAGCGTCAAAGATGATCGGAATAATGAAAGCGCTCAAGTTCAAAATGAACAGAGACTCACTAAGCAAAATATATATATAGCTTTCATTAGACCAATTTTAAAGTATGCAGATGTAGTATGGGATGGGTGTAGCGAAACCGATTCTAATTGACTTGAAAATATACACAAAGAAGCAGCAAGACTTGTAACAGGATTTACCAAAAGTGTTAGCTCTGAATTTTGTATAGAGAATGTGGCTGACTACCTTTAAAAGAACGTAGAAAAGTCCACAAGCTTGTCACATTTTATAAAATGGTTAATCATATGACACCAGACTTTTTAAACGAAATTATTCCACTACCGGTTGCTCAACGTTGGGGCCAGAGATATTCTTTAAGCAACAGTTTAAATTTTGAAGTACCATTTTGTCGCTTACAGCTAACAAACAAGTCTTTTTTACACTAAAGTATCAACTTATGGAACAATCTACATCACAATATAAGAAACTGCAATTCTATAGCTGTCTTCCAAAAACAATGAAATAAAACAACCAAGTGTCATCCTACTACATCATGGGCGAAATAAAAATGTATATCATACATGCAACACTGAGGAATAACTGTTCAGTGCTTAAAGGTTGATCGATGTTTGAACCACATTGTTGCCAATCCATTGTGTGGTTGCTCCGAATCAAATGAAACAGCTTACCACTCTTTCTTTGAATGCAAATTATACAATAATCCTCGAATCCTCCTGATAAATAACGCACTCAAACTTCCAGCTCATATTGACCTATACATGCTTTTGTTTGGCATCGATACTCTTAATAACACAATTAATACTGTTACACTTAAACTACGTAACTCTATCTTAAGCACTTTACACTTACGGAAAAAAAAACTTGAGATTTCACAACAAATGATCATAAAATTAAATGTTTGGCTATAATATGAAGCATGGAATAAATTATTTAGTACGCCTACAAACAAAAAACCATTCCGACCAAAAATTGATTTCTTTGTTTCACTTGGCTTCAGCAGCTAATTGTTACATCATCACCCGCCCCGCCCCGCCCCGCCCCGCCCCGCCCCCGTAAGGCCAGGGAAGCTAATTGTAAATCCACCCCCACCCCCACCCGTAAGGCAAGTGTGAACAATGGATTTCACAACATTTAAGACGAATCACAGTTGCCAGATTAACAATAAATACAAATATACCAATCACATCTATCATATATAACTACCATACTCCAAGAAGTAATACAATGTATCCAAAGAGTTTAGAAACTTATATACAGATGTTTCGTTCCATCTAAGATATAGGTAACTACAATACAACATGAAATAGCTAAATCTGGCATATAATGTCCACTTTTTGGTTGTATTTTGGCCATATGACTTGAAATAAGCACAGCAGAAATTATACATTGTAAAGTAATTAGCACTGATAGGGGTACCTAGATTACATTGTAGAAATGACACATATGTAAAAACGTTTAACCAGCTGCCACTAGAAGAAATATTTTTTTTTCTTTAAAAACTTCTCCAACAAATAAATATTCTACTTTCATTATTTATGCATCAAAATGTAAAACAGTCTATGCATTACAATGTACACCACTCTATGCATTACAATGTAAAACAGTCTATGCATTACAATGTAAAACAGTCTATGCATTACAATGTACAACAGTCTACGCATTACAGTGTAAAACAGTCTATGCATTACAATGTGCAATAGTCTACGCATTACAGTGTACAATGTACAACAGTTTACGCATTACAGTGTAAAACAGTCTATGCTTTACAATGTAAAACAGTCTATGCATTACAGTGTAAAACAGTATATGCATTACAGTGTAAAACAGTCGATGCTTTACAATGAAAAACTGTCTATGCATTACAATGTACAACATTCTATGCATTACAATGTACAACAGTCTATGCATTACAATATACAAAAGGCTATGCATTACAATGTACAACATTCTATGCATTACAATGTACAACAGTCTATGCATTACAATGTACAAAAGTCTATGCATTACAATGTACAACAGTCTATGCATTACAATGTACAAAAGTCTATGCATTACAATGTACAACTGTCTATGCATTACAATGTACAACAATCTATGCATTACAATGTACAACAGTCTATGCATTACAATGTACAACAGTCTATGCATTACACTGTAAAACAGTCTATGCATGACACTGTAAAACAGTCTATGCATTACACTGTACAACAGCCTATGCATTGCACTGTACAACAGTCTATGCATTACAATGTACAACTGTCTATGCATTACAATGTAAATCAGTCTATACATTGCACTCTAAAACAGTCTATGCATTACAATATACAACAGTCTATACATTGCACTGTACAACAGTCTATGCATTACAATGTACAACTGTCTATGCATTACAATGTACAACAGTCTATACATTGCACTGTGCAACAGTCTATGCATTACAATGTAAAACAGTCTATGCATTACAATGTACAACAGTCTATGCATTACAATGTACAACAGTCTATGCATTACAATGTACAACAATATATGCATTACAATGTACAACAGTCTATGCATTACAATGTACAACAATATATGTATTACAATGTACAACAGTCTATGCATTACAATGTACAACAATATATGTATTACAATGTACAACAGTCTATGCATTACAATGTACAACAATATATGCATTACAATGTACAACAGTCTATACATTACAATGTACAACAGACTATGCATTACAATGTACAACAGTCTATGCATTACAATGTACAACAATATATGCATTACAGTATATGCATTACAATGTACAACAGTCAATGCATTACAGTATATGCATTACAATGTTCAATAGTCTATGCATTACAATGTACAACAGTCTATGCATTACAAGGTACAAAAGTCTATGCATTACAATGTACAACTGTCTATGCATTACAATGTACAAAAGTCTATGCATTACAATGTACAACAGTCTATACATTACAATGTACAACTGTCTATGCATTACAATGTACAAAAGTCTATGCATTACAATGTACAAAAGTCTATGCATTACAATGTACAACAGTCTATGCATTACAATGTACAAAAGTCTATGCATTACAATGTACAACAATATATGCATTACAATGTTCAATAGTCTATGCATTACAATGTACAACTGTCTATGCATTACAATGTACAAAAGTCTATGCATTACAATGTACAACTGTCTATGCATTACAATGTACAAAAGTCTATGCATTACAATGTACAACAGTCTATACATTACAATATACAACAGTCTATGCATTACAATGTACAAAAGTCTATGCATTACAATGTACAACAATATATGCATTACAAAGTACAAAAGTCTATGCATTACAACATACAACAGTCTATGCATTACAATGTACAACAGTCTATGCATTACAGTGTACAACTGTCTATGCATTACAATGTACAAAAGTCTATGCATTACAATGTACAACTGTCTAGGCATTACAATGTACAAAGCCTATGCATTACAATGTACAAAAGTCTATGCATTACAATGTACAACAATATATGCATTACAAAGTACAATAGTCTGTGCATTACAATGTACAACAGTCTATGCATTACAACGTACAACAGTCTATGCATTACAGTGTACAACTGTGTAGGCATTACAATGTACAAAGCCTATGCATTACAATGTACAAAAGTCAAACGATTACAATGTACAAAAGTCTATGCATTACAATGTACAAAAGTCTATGCATTACAATGTACAACTGTATATGCATTACAATGTACAAAAGTCTATGCATTACAATATACAAAAGTCAATGCATTACAATGTACAAAAGTCAATGCATTACAATGTACAAAAGTCAATGCATTACAATGTACAACTGTCTATGCATTACAATGTACAAAAGTCTATGCATTACAATGTACAACAATATATGCATTACAAAGTACAAAAGTCTGTGCATTACAATGTACAACAGTCTATGCATTACAACGTACAACAGTCTATGCATTACAGTGTACAACTGTGTAGGCATTACAATGTACAAAGCCTATGCATTACAATGTACAAAAGTCTATGCATTACAATGTACAAAAGTCAATGCATTACAATGTACAAAAGTCTATGCATTACAATGTACAAAAGTCTATGCATTACAATGTACACAAGTCTATGCATTACAATGTACAAAAGTCAATGCATTACAATGTACAAAAGTCTATGCATTACAATGTACACAAGTCTATGCATTACAAGGTACAACAGTCTATGCATTACAATGTACAAAAGTCTATGCATTACAATGTACAAAAGTCTATGCATTACAATATACAAAAGTCTATGCATTACAATATACAAAAGTCTATGCATTACAATATACAAAAGTCTATGCATTACAATATACAAAAGTCTATGCATTACAATGTACAAAAGTCTATGCATTACAATGTACAACAGTCTATGCATTACAA
This sequence comes from Margaritifera margaritifera, assembly GCA_029931535.1. Lineage (NCBI taxonomy): Eukaryota > Metazoa > Mollusca > Bivalvia > Unionida > Margaritiferidae > Margaritifera > Margaritifera margaritifera. Next base: position 3,482,701 of record JAQPZY010001563.1, read on the forward strand.
TGTACAAAAGTCTATGCATTACAATGTACAAAAGTCTATGCATTACAAGGTACAACAGTCTATGCATTACAATGTACAACAATATATGCATTACAATGTACAACAATATATGCATTACAAGGTACAACAGTCTATGCGTTACAATGCACAACAATATATGCATTACAATGTACAACAGTCTATACATTACAATGTACAACAGACTATGCATTACAATGTACAACAGTCTATGCATTACAATGTACAACAATATATGCATTACAGTATATGCATTACAATGTACAACAGTCAATGCATTACAGTATATGCATTACAATGTTCAATAGTCTATGCATTACAATGTACAACAGTCTATGCATTACAAGGTACAAAAGTCTATGCATTACAATGTACAACTGTCTATGCATTACAATGTACAAAAGTCTATGCATTACAATGTACAACAGTCTATACATTACAATGTACAACTGTCTATGCATTACAATGTACAAAAGTCTATGCATTACAATGTACAAAAGTCTATGCATTACAATGTACAACTGTCTAGGCATTACAATGTACAAAGCCTATGCATTACAATGTACAAAAGTCTATGCATTACAATGTACAACAATATATGCATTACAAAGTACAATAGTCTGTGCATTACAATGTACAACAGTCTATGCATTACAACGTACAACAGTCTATGCATTACAGTGTACAACTGTGTAGGCATTACAATGTACAAAGCCTATGCATTACAATGTACAAAAGTCAAACGATTACAATGTACAAAAGTCTATGCATTACAATGTACAACAGTCTATGCATTACAGTGTACAACTGTGTAGGCATTACAATGTACAAAGCCTATGCATTACAATGTACAAAAGTCAAACGATTACAATGTACAAAAGTCTATGCATTACAATGTACAAAAGTCTATGCATTACAATGTACAACTGTCTATGCATTACAACGTACAACAGTCTATGCATTACAGTGTACAACTGTGTAGGCATTACAATGTACAAAGCCTATGCATTACAATGTTCAAAAGTCTATGCATTACAATGTACAAAAGTCAATGCATTACAATGTACAAAAGTCTATGCATTACATTGTACAAAAGTCTATGCATTACAATGTACACAAGTCTATGCATTACAATGTACAAAAGTCAATGCATTACAATGTACAAAAGTCTATGCATTACAATGTACACAAATCTATGCATTACAAGGTACAACAGTCTATGCATTACAAGGTACAAAAGTCTATGCATTACAAGGTACAACAGTCTATGCATTACAATGTACAAAAGTCTATGCATTACAATGTACAAAAGTCTATGCATTACAATATACAAAAGTCTATGCATTACAATATACAAAAGTCTATGCATTACAATGTACAAAAGTCTATGCATTACAATGTACAACAGTCTATGCATTACAATGTACAAAAGTCTATGCATTACAATGTACAAAAGTCTATGCATTACAAGGTACAACAGTCTATGCATTACAATGTACAACAATATATGCATTACAATGTACAACAATATATGCATTACAAGGTACAACAGTCTATGCGTTACAATGTACAACAATATATGCATTACAATGTACAACAGTCTATGCATTACAATGTACAACAGACTATGCATTACAATGTACAACAGTCTATGCATTACAATGTACAACAATATATGCATTACAGTATATGCATTACAATGTACAACAGTCAATGCATTACAGTATATGCATTACAATGTTCAATAGTCTATGCATTACAATGTACAACAGTCTATGCATTACAAGGTACAAAAGTCTATGCATTACAATGTACAACTGTCTATGCATTACAATGTACAAAAGTCTATGCATTACAATGTACAACAGTCTATACATTACAATGTACAACTGTCTATGCATTACAATGTACAAAAGTCTATGCATTACAATGTACAAAAGTCTATGCATTACAATGTACAACTGTCTATGCATTACAATGTACAAAAGTCTATGCATTACAATGTACAACAATATATGCATTATAATGTTCAATAGTCTATGCATTACAATGTACAACTGTCTATGCATTACAATGTACAAAAGTCTATGCATTACAATGTACAACTGTCTATGCATTACAATGTACAAAAGTCTATGCATTACAATGTACAACAGTCTATACATTACAATATACAACAGTCTATGCATTACAATGTACAAAAGTCTATGCATTACAATGTACAACAATATATGCATTACAAAGTACAAAAGTCTATGCATTACAACATACAACAGTCTATGCATTACAACGTACAACAGTCTATGCATTACAGTGTACAACTGTCTATGCATTACAATGTACAAAAGTCTATGCATTACAATGTACAACTGTCTAGGCATTACAATGTACAAAGCCTATGCATTACAATGTACAAAAGTCTATGCATTACAATGTACAACAATATATGCATTACAAAGTACAATAGTCTGTGCATTACAATGTACAACAGTCTATGCATTACAACGTACAACAGTCTATGCATTACAGTGTACAACTGTGTAGGCATTACAATGTACAAAGCCTATGCATTACAATGTACAAAAGTCAAACGATTACAATGTACAAAAGTCTATGCATTACAATGTACAACAGTCTATGCATTACAGTGTACAACTGTGTAGGCATTACAATGTACAAAGCCTATGCATTACAATGTACAAAAGTCAAACGATTACAATGTACAAAAGTCTATGCATTACAATGTACAAAAGTCTATGCATTACAATGTACAACTGTCTATGCATTACAACGTACAACAGTCTATGCATTACAGTGTACAACTGTGTAGGCATTACAATGTACAAAGCCTATGCATTACAATGTTCAAAAGTCTATGCATTACAATGTACAAAAGTCAATGCATTACAATGTACAAAAGTCTATGCATTACATTGTACAAAAGTCTATGCATTACAATGTACACAAGTCTATGCATTACAATGTACAAAAGTCAATGCATTACAATGTACAAAAGTCTATGCATTACAATGTACACAAATCTATGCATTACAAGGTACAACAGTCTATGCATTACAAGGTACAAAAGTCTATGCATTACAAGGTACAACAGTCTATGCATTACAATGTACAAAAGTCTATGCATTACAATGTACAAAAGTCTATGCATTACAATATACAAAAGTCTATGCATTACAATATACAAAAGTCTATGCATTACAATATACAAAAGTCTATGCATTACAATATACAAAAGTCTATGCATTACAATGTACAAAAGTCTATGCATTACAATGTACAACAGTCTATGCATTACAATGTACAAAAGTCTATGCATTACAATGTACAAAAGTCTATGCATTACAAGGTACAACAGTCTATGCATTACAATGTACAACAATATATGCATTACAATGTACAACAATATATGCATTACAAGGTACAACAGTCTATGCGTTACAATGTACAACAATATATGCATTACAATGTACAACAGTCTATACATTACAATGTACAACAGACTATGCATTACAATGTACAACAGTCTATGCATTACAATGTACAACAATATATGCATTACAGTATATGCATTACAATGTACAACAGTCAATGCATTACAGTATATGCATTACAATGTTCAATAGTCTATGCATTACAATGTACAACAGTCTATGCATTACAAGGTACAAAAGTCTATGCATTACAATGTACAACTGTCTATGCATTACAATGTACAAAAGTCTATGCATTACAATGTACAACAGTCTATACAATACAATGTACAACTGTCTATGCATTACAATGTACAAAAGTCTATGCATTACAATGTACAAAAGTCTATGCATTACAATGTACAACTGTCTATGCATTACAATGTACAAAAGTCTATGCATTACAATGTACAACAATATATGCATTATAATGTTCAATAGTCTATGCATTACAATGTACAACTGTCTATGCATTACAATGTACAAAAGTCTATGCATTACAATGTACAACTGTCTATGCATTACAATGTACAAAAGTCTATGCATTACAATGTACAACAGTCTATACATTACAATATACAACAGTCTATGCATTACAATGTACAAAAGTCTATGCATTACAATGTACAACAATATATGCATTACAAAGTACAAAAGTCTATGCATTACAACATACAACAGTCTATGCATTACAACGTACAACAGTCTATGCATTACAGTGTACAACTGTCTATGCATTACAATGTACAAAAGTCTATGCATTACAATGTACAACTGTCTAGGCATTACAATGTACAAAGCCTATGCATTACAATGTACAAAAGTCTATGCATTACAATGTACAACAATATATGCATTACAAAGTACAATAGTCTGTGCATTACAATGTACAACAGTCTATGCATTACAACGTACAACAGTCTATGCATTACAGTGTACAACTGTGTAGGCATTACAATGTACAAAGCCTATGCATTACAATGTACAAAAGTCAAACGATTACAATGTACAAAAGTCTATGCATTACAATGTACAACAGTCTATGCATTACAGTGTACAACTGTGTAGGCATTACAATGTACAAAGCCTATGCATTACAATGTACAAAAGTCAAACGATTACAATGTACAAAAGTCTATGCATTACAATGTACAAAAGTCTATGCATTACAATGTACAACTGTCTATGCATTACAACGTACAACAGTCTATGCATTACAGTGTACAACTGTGTAGGCATTACAATGTACAAAGCCTATGCATTACAATGTTCAAAAGTCTATGCATTACAATGTACAAAAGTCAATGCATTACAATGTACAAAAGTCTATGCATTACATTGTACAAAAGTCTATGCATTACAATGTACACAAGTCTATGCATTACAATGTACAAAAGTCAATGCATTACAATGTACAAAAGTCTATGCATTACAATGTACACAAATCTATGCATTACAAGGTACAACAGTCTATGCATTACAAGGTACAAAAGTCTATGCATTACAATGTACAAAAGTCAATGCATTACAATGTACAAAAGTCTATGCATTACAATGTACAAAAGTCTATGCATTACAATGTACACAAGTCTATGCATTACAATGTACAAAAGTCAATGCATTACAATGTACAAAAGTCAATGCATTACAATGTACAAAAGTCTATGCATTACAAGGTACAACAGTCTATGCATTACAATGTACAAAAGTCTATGCATTACAATGTACAAAAGTCTATGCATTACAATATACAAAAGTCTATGCATTACAATATACAAAAGTCTATGCATTACAATATACAAAAGTCTATGCATTACAATATACAAAAGTCTATGCATTACAATGTACAAAAGTCTATGCATTACAATGTACAAAAGTCTATGCATTACAATGTACAACAGTCTATGCATTACAATGTACAAAAGTCTATGCATTACAATGTACAAAAGTCTATGCATTACAAGGTACAACAGTCTATGCATTACAATGTACAACAGTCAATGCATTACAATGTACAAAAGTCTATGCATTACAATGTACAAAAGTCTATGCATTACAAGGTACAACAGTCTATGCATTACAATGTACAAAAGTCTATGCATTACAATGTACAAAAGTCTATGCATTACAATGTACAAAAGTCTATGCATTACAAGGTACAACAGTCTATGCATTACAATGTACAAAAGTCTATGCATTACAAGGTACAACAGTCTATGCATTACAATGTACAAAAGTCTATGCATTACAAGGTACAACAGTCTATGCATTACAATGTACAAAAGTCTATGCATTACAAGGTACAACAGTCTATGCATTACAATGTACAAAAGTCTATGCATTACAAGGTACAACAGTCTATGCATTACAATGTACAAAAGTCAATGCATTACAAGGTACAACAGTCTATGCATTACAATGTACAAAAGTCTATGCATTACAAGGTACAACAGTCTATGCATTACAATGTACAAAAGTCTATGCATTACAAGGTACAACAGTCTATGCATTACAATGTACAAAAGTCTATGCATTACAAGGCACAACAGTCTATGCATTACAATGTACAACAGTCTATGCATTACAATGTACAACAACTTATGCAAGACGTTTTGGTCAGCAGCAACAGTACAAAAGCAAACAAGATAATAAACAATTAACGTATGCACATATACATCAAGACACATCATATACAGCAAGATACGTCAGATACAACAAGATACGTCATATACAACAAGATACATCATATACAGCAAGATATATCATATACGCAAGATACATCATATACAGCAAGATGCATAAGATAGTCCAAGATACGCCACGACACATCAGACACGACAAGATAATTCAGATAGGCCAAGATACATCAGATGTCATGCGGAAAGATACATACGATACGATACAATAATGTGTTCCGAATATAAACAGAGAAACATGTAAAAAAAAATTAAAAACAAACATGCAAAGATGGTGGACACGCAAATTATGCAAAGAACATGGAAATATAAAATGACTCAAGACATACACATCCTACAGCAGTAACACGAGACTTTATATCAGCATACCCTTACATTCCTAAGTATGAAGTCTCATCTTTGTCGGTGTAGGACAAGTTGCCCATTAATAGAAGTAGGACAAGTTGCCCAAAAATATCATTACCTACATGCAGAATACATATTTTCACTTTTCTTTAGCAGTTGGTCCATAGGCGAAATGTGGCCTATGTCAATCAAATATTGCATAATAAATATTCCTATGGACGTCGAACCAAATTAATCGCCAGCTAGATGTGAATCGTTGCATAATTGGGAGGCAATAGAGAACTGGCCCAACCGAGTAGGGCAAATAGAGAAAATTGACTATACAATATGTACAAAGTCAATTCTTTATACCTTGGACATTTTTCATTCAGTTTTCATCAAATGTTTACACTATACTTATGAATCTTGTGTCAATCACTGGGAAATTGTTCAAAACGAAAAACGCCCGTTTTAAAGAAATAAACGTGAAATTAATTAGGCGGAGGTTTCTCAGTTATTCCGAGAGGCCAGTTATTTCAGAAACATATCACACGATGATGATGATGATGATGATGATGATGATGATAATGATGATGCTGATGTCGATGACGATGGCGATGATGAAGACGAAGATGATAATGATGACGATTGCGATTATGAATATGTTGGGAATGAAGATGAAGACGACAATGACAGTATTCTATAAACGATGACGATGATGATGATTATGATCACGGCGGTGACGACGACGACAACCGTGCTGCTTCTGCTACTGCTGATGAAAACAAGTTTGTTGATGATCATGATGTTAATGATATTTTTTTTCTTGTATTTTCCCCAGGAGCAGCCATGTCATCCGGTGTGTACTTGCTGTCAACTAAACATGTGGATGAAAAAAGTCCTAATATCTACGACAATCCCACATTTTCCAATGGCGGAAGTGAAGTCAAAGCCAAATTCAGGTGAGAGAGAGAGAGAGAGAGAGAGAGAGAGAGAGAGAGAGAGAGAGAGAGAGAGAGAGAGAGAGAGGATGGGGTGCTGCTTAATATTATTAAACAAGTGTCACAGTCTTACATTTGTTAAAAATGTCAGCATAAATCGATTCGTCATTGGGCATAAACATATTATACGTTTTATTTGCCACAATATTAGTTTTGTACATTCAGATTATTTTCTATAATTTGGACGGTATTCGTACCTTTTGTATAATCAGATCATTTTTTATAATTGGACGTTATTCGTACCTTTCTATAATTTGGACATTATTGGTACCTTTCTATAATTTGGAAAGTATTCGTACCTTTCTATAATTTGGACAGTATTCGTACCTTTCTATAATTTGGACAGTGGTCGTACCTTTCTATAATTTGGACGTTATTCGTATCTTTTGAGTAAGTATTCTCTAAAGCAAACTAGAGTAAGATCAGGCTCTGCTTTCGCTAATCACATTTTTGTCTCATTGACATAATTTGTGAAAGAGCTGGTTGATTCGGCAGGTGTCTTTGTGAAAAACATGTCGAAGCAAATCGTACGGTATCTCAGACTGAGAGAACTAAACATTATAAAGCATTATAAGAATAATCTATTTAAAGATTTTAATGTTTGCATGTCTTTGGAATCAATCATAGTGAAGTCATCTCGATAGTTGAAAATACGACATTCAGTGATGTATTCAGGGCCGTCGTAAGGGGTGGTAGATACGGACCAGTGGGGTCATGTGTTATTTTAAGAAGACTCATTATATACCACAATCAGCAAATACGAAACGATAGGCTCAAAGCAGTTACATATTTCCGCACAGGCCGACTAGGTCCAGGCCTAGAGCGGCAAATTTTTACGAGGCAGGAAAATTCCGGCGGCATTTTTTAATTTTTTTAAACCGCTGAAATGAACAGAAATATGTAGCGAACACAATACTAATAATCAGAAGTCGAAAATAAGATTTGCGAATCGCGACCCATCTCTTCCTGCCGCCCCCCCCCCCCCCCCACCGCTTTGCTATTGAGCGGGGGGGGGGGTAGTAGTTCCGAATAGGCATAGAAGCGGCAAAAACCTAAATACGTCGCTGGCTAAGAGAAATAAACGCTCAGTATTAAAAAGCTTTAGATTAAATTTGAAAAGAAAGTTTAATTCGTCAGAATTTCTTAAAATTTCATATAGAGAAAGGCAAATTAAGGTACTTAAATCTCCATATGAGTCCAGATGTCGGAAAATTCGTTTGTCAAAACCGAGACAGGGCAAAAATACTGAATTTCAGCTATTTTTGAAGCATTTTCGCTGGTTTGCAAGCTGGTTCTTGCTGTTGTTGTTGAGGGTTTAACGCCATTTTTCAGCACATGATAGGCTATACATGGCGGCCAGTATATCTAGTGGAAGAAGAACCCGGGAAAACCCCGAGAAGAACCACCGACCCATGGGAAGCTACTGGAAAGTTTTCTGCCAGTACGCAATAATTCTGACCTTTAAACTGACAGATAATTGTATTTTGGATGGTAAAAGATGAAGAAAAGTTCGTGTATTTAACAGTTTTCACCGCAAAGATTGAACCTTGATCAGACGACATAAGTGTGAGGAAGTTAACTTGTGTGAAAACAGTGGGGAGTAACCAAGTGTGTCTTTACACTTAAAACAAAACAATTATGCCCCTTCTCCCTCCCTGAATCCTATATCATTGCTCAGGTGTGTGTGTGTGTGTGTGTGTGTGTGTGTGTGTGTGTGTGTGTGTGTGTGTGTGTGTGATGACGACGTGGAATTAAATGTGACTACTGATACAAAATAATGTTAAACTTTTAATTACATACAATTGAAGAATATACAATAATTCAACAACAAAAATTACAATTAATAACTAAAACAAGAACAACTGCAATATCTCGCCTTCGCAAATCTCCATGCGTTGTATTGCATACTCAAACACCTGCCCCCTACCCTCTCCTCTGTACTCATCCCTACCCCAGACAGTTTCCCAGGGATCATACTGCTAAATGCGTCACATATATGCTGTGTCTCCCTAATAAGACTGGATGCATACTTGAAAATGTCATTGTATTTAAAGTTTTTTGTACATCTGACCTTTAACCTTCTCCCAGGGACCCTTAGAGTGAGAGCCAAGAACGACCCCCCTCAACACACACACACACACACACACACACACTTCTTCCGCATGATTGCCCCAAGGGCAAAATAAGTACAAAGATTCATGAATTTACACACAGTGGTTTAAGAGATGTGGTAACGGACAGACAGACGGACGGATGGAGGACATACGGACGTATAGACGGAATGTAACACAATACCCATTGATAAAGCGTGGGGATAATACACGAAATACATTTTTGAGGTCATCCCTACATATCTGATTTATACTCATTTTTCTCAGATATCTTGACAGTAGCTGCTTGTATCAGGCTGTAATTGTAAATCCTGATTATCAAGTATCATACAGACTTATCTACATCGGTATGCAGGGTCAGGGTATCCACTTATATGTTTAAACAACTATCACACATTCTAGAACAAGGCAGTTTATATCGTATATCAACCTTTATGTAGGCCACTGTTCGCTCTTATCTTTGGGTTAACTTAGAGGTTTACACACGTATAATCAGACCCGTCTGTGATGTGTGATTTTTGGTAGGAACATTTTTAAAATTCAAACCTTGTCGTCTAATATTATTAAATGTGTTATAAAAACTACAAGACCTTTAGTAAAATATGTTTGAAGATACGGTCACTGTGCAAAGGTTCAAACTGTAATTACAAATCACCTGTCCTACACAGCCACACTCATCAGAACCAAATAAAAATGTTTTACATCACATGAACCGTTACCAACCACCAGTCTTACATAAGAAGTCGTTTGTTCTACTTTCAGGAAGTCATTTCTCATAACAGGATTGACTGTATATTGATTTTTAATCTCGATGGTGTTTTAATAAGGAATTTCCGTCAGATACTGAAAGATGCATTACAATGTAAGGAGTCTGATTTTTAAAAAAATCTCTTTCTATCGCCTGTCAACATCTTCTATACTACTCCTCTTCCCCCTGCTACTACTAGAAACTAAAACGTTTTTCACTCACAGTTTTAAAAGGCCAAAGAACAGATTAAATTTAAACATTTCGGAAAATTGTCTTCTATAGACTACCCTCTGCGTGTATGTTAGATACAGATTTCAAGTAAAAACAAATTCGAATGCGACCTTTCCGATCACAACATTATTTAGTGCATTAGTCAAGATTGTGATCTACTAGTATTTTTTAATAACAAAAAGAAAAACTAAACAATTTGTCTTGTGCATAGCATACTTCGAGACAGTACTGCTAATTAAGCGTGGATATCATTAATAGTGGATTCACATGAACCAAGTAAATGAATTTATTGTATGACTGCGGCTTTCTCATCTGACGTTTCCGTGTTCTAAATTCTGGTAACCCACGGCTAGGCCGTGGGATACCAGTAAATGGTATTCCACAGATGCGCGTTTGCAACTGGAATATTGATTAATTACTTCAGTGGTGTTGGGCGTGCCGTGTAGTCGAGTGTTCCTCTCGCTGGCGGAGAAAAGACAAAGAATTAATCAACAAAGGGGTGGGGGGGGGGGCACTAAAATTACGGTGTGTATGTGTGTGTGTGTGCCTGAGAGAGAGAGAGAGAGAGAGAGAGAGAGAGAGAGAGAGAGAGAGAGAGAGAGAGAGAGAGAGAGAGAGAACATGTCTATGCTAGGTGAATAAAAGAACAAGTCAACATTTTTTTACACAAAAATTGATTTTTTTTTATAGAAACCACTAAAGTAAATATCAACTCACATAAGATCATTGAAGTGAATCAATCGAGTAACAGAACAAAGAAAACTAAAAAAAAACCAACATAATCCTAACAATACGTTTTGACATTGTGCAACACCAGCCCATTTTAACGTGAAACGCAATTTATCCATTTGTCAGGTATATTTATAATGGAATCTTCATGTTTCAAGTTTTCAAGGTATTTTTCCTTTAGTTGCACAGATTTATCCAGCTGGTCGGGCAGTGGCGTCGCAAGGGTTGGAGGCGCCCGGGGGCAATGCTATTTTATAGTTCCCCTACCGAGGCGCCCGGGAGCAATATTCTTTAGTGGTGCCCCTACTTTGCCACAGAGAACAGTTTTTATGTCAGTTGCCAAACTTCAAGCCCCACCCCCCCCCCAATCCAAGCCCTGAAACCGGGGGCTTTGGGGGGGGGGAGGGGTTTGGCAAACAACAACAAAAAAAGCCCCCGACACCCCCCCCCCCCCTCCCACCTTGCGCTGCCACTGTGATTGGATTTCTCTTCGGCCTTAAATGAGTTGAGATTTTCCTTAATCTTGGGTGGGTTGAGAACGTTGGAAATATCCAGCAGCATTTTATCTAACGGTTTTGTCTATTTACAAACACCAGAAATGGATTTATGGCCAGTTCTATCTAAGATGTTGTAGCCCCGCTTTGGAGGACATATCCTTCATGAAGGAACGTAGTTTGTTAATATCAACCATCTGAAAATGTTCTCCCTCCAAAATCACCCTTGGAACCTTGATACATTTCCATAGTATCTACGATAGAATTATTTCTTAAATCAGTCCCTTCAACAAGATCCATAACTTGAGACAATATAATTTTGTCGTCATTCTCAGCTCTTCCTTCGAAAAGGTCCAAAACTGGAGACAAAACGAGGTCATCTTCTTCTGAGAAAACGTCTGCACTGGCTATTTTACATGTACATAAAGAGTTGATGAGTTCGATGACCAACGATTATAACCACGTGAGTAATTTAAACTGACAGGATGCTTTCAGGTAATCATTTGGATGATGCAACAATTTCCCGCCCCCCCCCCCAAAAAAAAAAAGGTGCAAGAAGCGCAACAAAAGGTATTGGCAGAGAAAACTAGGGCGCTAAAGCGCCCTCGATTTCTCATACCAATACCCTTTTCGTTGTCCCGCCCTACAATATCTCTGGAATTCCACTCGCGCATATAGTCTAACTAATACGGAATAGGGCATCGAACCTGGGACATAAAAACAAGACGTACTCTTGTGATTACTCACTGAATGGCTTTTCTGCTACGCAATCCACCGTTGTTAATGGTTTAATTATTAATCAAGATTAAATATCCATATGTGACTCAAGTCGATACGCATGTTGTTACTGTCTCGGTCGATTTTAAAAATCTCTTAAAGGTATTTACCCTGTGATGATAGCTTTCGTTTCTCTTTAATCTGAACTAGATTGCTGTGAACGAAAGGTCAGGGAACCCGTCCAGCATAAATGACATTGCAAAGTCATGGTAAGTTTTCAAATTACTTCGGAAGTTATCTTAGAAAGATGATATTGTTTTCTCCACTGAAAACTAGAGACTTAATGAGATTTGACTAAACAAAGTGTAGTTGTTTATAATTAAACAATATAATATACCGCTATTTGGCAGGAGAACATGATCGACTCATTAGCTTTACAATTTTGCTCAGTATCAAAGTCTTCTTACTGCTGTAATTCACAAAATCAAATGTTAAAACTTATAGTTTCCCCGAATATCCACAGCTCTGCCGACGGAATCGACCTTTCTCTTCACGAGAAACCGCTCTCCGACAAGCCATTCAGGGGTATGGGGAAGGAAGAACTTCTTCGTCATTCTTCCAAACCATTTTGGCGTCGACTGCGCATGATCTGCATCTCCATAGTTATCCTAGGCTGGATCACGCTCATCATCACGGTGGTGGCGCTGGTACTAATATATCCTCGGTGTCGCGGAGCCGAGCCCAGAAGCTGGTGGCAAAAGAGTCCGGTATATCGTGTGTACGTACCCAGTTACAGCGACTCAGATGGAAACGGATGGGGCGATCTGAAGGGTAAGGGTGCTGGATTGTTTTTAAACAGAATGACAGCCCATCATATTGTAGAATTTTGGAACAAAATGGATTGACGTTTATCGAATTTATTTCGTTACATTTGTAAATAGCTCAAACAATTCATATACTCAGCAAAATCGAAGGCAAAACTGTTTGAATGTTTGTTTTCTTTTTATGGGTGTCGATGGGGGAAGGAAAGACACAGAGAGCAAAGAGAAAAACAAGTCCAAATATATTGACGAGCACGTAGCCTCTCTCAGACTGCACTATAACTCGAAACTGGGACATCAGCGATACAAAACGAATACTCGTCCAACCGTGATTTACATTCTGCATTGAACGCCAGATTATGCGTAAATGTTTAACCGTAAAAGTGTATGTAACGTATCACTTTTATTGGACGAAAGTTACATTGCAACTTGGCATTTTCTTAACTTATTAGTGTGTATATATATATATATAGATAGATAGATAGATAGATAGATAGATAGATAGATAGATAGATAGATAGATAGATAGATAGATAGATAGATAGATAAATAGATAGATATACAGTTTGGACTTGGAGAGTTCGTAATTGCTAGGAAAAAACGTAGTGTCGATATATTTATTGAAAGTTCTAAAATAATCTCCGTGAGTATATTACGCTTTGTTGCAGGACTTGAATCCAAACTGGACTATATCAACAGTATGGGTTTCAAAGTTATCTCCCTTAGTCCAATCTACAGGACCACGGACTACGATTTCAGTATAATCAACCATACGGATATCGACCCATTCTTTGGGAACATGAGCGACTTCATGTCACTACTTGAAAATGCACACAATAAAGGTCTATCTGACTCTCTGTCCAACTCTCTGTTTGTCTGTTTCTTTTTTGACTGCAGTGCTCTCTATTTCCGTCCGCAATTTATCTGATGTACCGTTGTGTCTGTTTTGTCTGTTATTGTCTCGATCTCTGTTTCGCTTTCTTTTTTCCTGTCTTCTTTTCTTTTTTATCCACGCAAGGGAAGTTAATTTTTATTTAAAGCCACCATTAACAAATTCTGCCTTGAAATTATATACATATATAAATGTGTCAAATTTACTGGGGTAAATTACTAATGATTTTATTTATTCTTTTCTTGGAAAAATATAATTTGCACTCACTGTTTTACCATCACACACTTAACAATCTCATTTAAAGCGCATTGGACTGGTCGGGTGTTCCGATTAAACGATACAACACAAGAACAAGATTTGATTATGTGATGCTGTAATTTGTTTTACACTTGCAAATAGATTTATTTATTGGAACTGCAGACTATATATTTTTTCCTCATATTCTTTTTAAATTTTGTCACAACATGTCAAGGTTCGATTAGGAAATTAATCGGACTTTTATTAATTGTAGAGAAAGTGCTAAGATAGTAATAAACTGTGATAACAGAATCAGGCTCGTCGTGCTTTGTTCACGTAGAACTTAGCAATATATATTATCAGGACCTCTAATGTCGTGTTATATACCTTATCTGGATCACTATATCGTGATATGTACCTTATCAGGACCACAATATCGTGATATATACTTTAACAGGACCACTATATCGTGATATATACCTTATCAGGCCCGCTATATCGTGATACATATCGTATTGTAACTGCAAATTGATTCGATTTTTATTTTTCCTGGTGTATGTTAAGGTATGTACGTGGTGTTGGACTTCATTCCAAACCAGACGGGAGACAAACACCCATGGTTTGTTGCTAGCAACGGATCGGATACGAAGACTAACACCAACAGGAATTTCTATATTTGGGAAAGCGACGATACTGTTCCGAATAACTGGGTATGAATGAAGTAAATCAGAAGATTTTGGCGTCGTTAAATTTTGTGCATTTCTTTTGTATCTTTTGTATTGCAGTTTATTCGCGACATAACATCTTAGTGGAATAATGATGAATTTCATATATTATATCTTCTTGCACCATAGTTTTTATAGCGAAAAATATTTTCGCAATTTCAGTGTTCTGGTTCAATGTGCAAAAAGTGTATGCTCTCCAACATTTGTTTAATTTGCAATACATTTCCTTACATTCCCTTATGACCTGATTGCAGCGTTTACTCCGAACCTAGTTCCACTCTGAAATTTAACAAAAATTGCCTACGTTACCTATGGTAACACATTTTCCTACCCTTTTTACAAGTTACAAGTTGCAATTTCCACAGAAATCTGTTTGTCCATTTTTGTATAATAACATTCATTCAGTTTGAACATAACATCTTCGTCCATGTCATCTTCTATGTTTAAGCGATAATCATCATCATCATCATTATCATCATCATCATCATCATCATCATCATCATCATCATCATCATAATCATCATCGCAATAAAAACACTACTATTACCACAGCTGCTACTTCATTATAAGCATCTGCATGAACGAAACATTTTTAAAAAAAGTTAAGCCGGTTTGCTATATACTACTAATCCTGTTATATTATTATTATTATTATTATTATTATTATTATTATTATTATTATTATTATTATTATTTCTTTCAGAAATGCGTGTACAATAACTCTGCCTGGACACGAAGTTCTGCAAGGAACCAGTCTTACTTACATCAATTCCTGTCTTCACAACCCGACCTCAACCTCCGCAGCTCTCGTGTGCAGGAGGAACTTGAGGTTTGTATCTAACTTTTGATAGTTTGTACAATTTTCCCGGCATAGCACACCGTTGGAGCACTTGCTTTGTACCCTTGCAGTTCCGGGATCAATTTCCGTTTTCGCCATTGTAAGGATGAGTGGTCGTCTATTTGATATTGGTGGTTTCCTTAAGGGTTTGTGCTTTCCTCAGCCGCAAAGACCACATTACTCTAACATGTGACACGTCAAGACTAGTTTCAAGAAGTTGGAAGAACTGGTACTATCGACTTAAAATAAATAAAGTTTCAAACCGTCACAATTTCCCTTTTCTGGCTTAAGTCACCAAGTCGCCTTGTATACATTAGAAGCA
Source organism: Margaritifera margaritifera (assembly GCA_029931535.1). NCBI lineage: Eukaryota > Metazoa > Mollusca > Bivalvia > Unionida > Margaritiferidae > Margaritifera > Margaritifera margaritifera. Next base: position 3,499,096 of record JAQPZY010001563.1, read on the forward strand.
CTGCTCGACCACGTCTTTCTGCTTAGGAACAAACAAACAAACAAAACAATACGCAAATAAACAAACAGACAGAAAAACGAACAAACAAGAAAACAAAGAGCCACTTCGGTGCCATTTCTGTGACGTTTTACTTAAATGTGAGAGTATAATTACAGGCATTAGTCTTGGTTATTCTACAACTGCATACACTGTTGTTCTTGTTGGTACAGAGCATGGTATTGTTTGAAATACAGTGACTTTGACTTTTTCCAGGTAACAGGAAAATATTTGTTCTTTTGTTCAATTCCATCTGGTAATCGGGGTGAGGACTTGTTCGTCTTAAAGCAACAACAACAAAAAAGCAACAACAACAACAACAACCTTCGTCTCGACGTAAAAGCAGAGATAAGCTTTTATTAATAGGCTTTATAAAATTAAAGAGCGATAAACATACGTTAATTTGAATATGATTAATTTCAGAATGTTCTGAAGTTCTGGCTGGACATAGGGGTTGATGGCTTCTTTGTACGGCAAAGTGCATACCTTTTCGAGGACTACGACCTCAGGAACGAAACAAATAACCCTAACCATGGCAGCACCAGCATGGTAGGTCTTTATTTTCAGTGTATTCTAAAAAAGGGACACTAAGTTGGTAAAAGAAGACCAATAAGCGTCCTTGTGTACAACAAAAATAGAGGTCAGCGTCAATCTGTTGTCTAGACTGGTATCCATCCCACTGTATTGTCATCAGTGGGTTAATAACGATACAACAATAACACAGAATACAAGGCTATATATTTACTAACGGTATTTTTTTAGGTTTGAGCCAATTATCTTATACGACGTCGTTCAAGGTTTGTTTTCTCACAAGTCTTTGCCATTTTGGAAACAATTCATTTCGTTGAAGTGGAAAATTAGGGTGAAGGAAATAAGATGATGGATGTAGCCAGAAAATTGACTCTTGAAAGAATATTCAAACCATATTTATCCCACTTTTATACTGTTTAAGATATTTTTAATTGTTGATATGTTAATACAATAATAAAAAGTAGATCACACCTCTTTATAACATTTACCACGAATGTACCTGTGTTCTCAATAGGACGACTACAACTACTATTATCATAACTTCACATTTGGATTACCGGAAGTGAAAGACATGCTCGCAAGATGGCGGTCTCTGCTAGATACCTACAATGGAACTGAAAGGCAAGTAATTTTAAAAACGACTTTTCAAGTTTAGCTTGTGAGAAAATTCTGTTTTCACTGGAAATTACAGAGTGGATGTTGCAGTATATCAAGAATATGTAATTTATACTGTATTGATTACAACGAAAAGCGATTTTCCGCGAACAAGGATTGCCTAACGCAGTAATAATAATTATCACCACACTGGCAGGCGACAGACAGTTGTACTCATGGCTTATACACAGTGTTTGCCGGTACCGTCTGAACACCTGCTGAATGGAGGGAAATGCTTGTTCAAACCATTTTGACCTTGGCTATAACTTTGTGTCAGAGTTTTGCATACACGCTTTGGAGTGTTGAATGCTAAGGTCCTGTTTGATAGGACATTTTTTTTTCCATTCGACGATCGCAGTAATCACACTTAGCTTGCAAACTGTTCCTGTCGGGATGTGAAAGTCAAAACTTCGAAATATATTTAAATTTCCTCAACATTGGTATACATTGATTGGAAACACTTATTTTACTTGAAAAAAAAGATTTTGGGTATTAAAAATAATAGTAGAATATTCAGTATTGGAAACGATTTTTACTAGTTCATGTACTATCCATTTTGGACCGGCAATATACAAATTTCTTCATTTTACATTCAATTTATAAAAATTACGACCACATATTTAATATGGGAAGAAAAAGATATTTACCCTATAAAAGATGGAGACAGGAGGATGTACAGTAAAAAATGTTGTACCGATGATTAGCATGATTAAACGTCTTTGAGAATGATGGAAGCATAACTATACTATTATTTTTTTACAACAAGCTCAAACAATATGGTCGATAATTTACTAAGAAATAATATGATTATATTCCTGTAAATGTTATTTTTATTTGTATATAGATACAATTCCTGTTTTTCATGCATAAAGAATTTCTGCTTTTCATGTAAATAGAATTCCTGTCTATTTGTTTGTAAATACAGATCCCTAAATTAGTGTATTTATGGGACACGTTAATTGATATATGGATTTAAGCTACAACATCTTAGGATCCTTTATCGATTAGATACGTTTACATTCTTCTACATGACTAAGTTTGTTTGGTCGGAGATACGTTTACCTTCTTCTACAGGCCTGAGTTCCTTTATCGACTAGATATGTTTACATTCTTCTACAGCCCTGACTTTGTTTGGTCGGAGATAAGAAAAACTTAGAGTTCTTTTCAATTACACTCTTCTTACAATCTCATCTGTAGAATTCATTAGTTTTTAAATCCAAATCTTTCTGTTGATTATCAAAGTAACCTTGATTATCAAAGTAACCAGCTCGAACGTTTTGTCTAATTCAAGACTTTTGTAATACTGTAAAATGTAAATTATGTATGATAGAATCGTAATTTGACTTCATTGTGAAACAGGATGCAAACACAATTAGTTCGTCTGAAAATGTAAATTTGATTTGTGGTTTTCTGCGCATGACGTAAATATTCCGGACATTGACTGACCACCCCTGAACGTAAACACACTGATGACGTCACGATAACTGACAAAAATCTTTCAAATTTTTTTGTCTTCTTCACAACAATGAAACACAACTTCAGGCTCTGTTTGGAACTTCAGTGATGCAATACTTTTTTAAACTTAGGTTTCCTTGACGACTTAACTCTTAGCAGGCTCAGAGTATGTATCCATAAATAATCAAGGGATTTTAATTTTGACGACCATAGAATATACGATTCTACAATGATGGCCAGGTTAGTTAGCAATCGCAACATTTCTATACATACCTATATTTGATGTGTTTTTTCCGTTGACGGAAGAGCTCTTGATGCTGCGAATGGCTGGTTAGATCAATGTCGGAGGTGTTGATGAGCTTGGCAGAGATTCGACCGTCCATTCATAAAATAAAGTAAACTGTTGCTGATAAGATTTTATGCTTATTTTAGGATTTGCAACTGCGTCTAGCAGACGAATCAGACTGAACTTTTTTTGGAATTTTGATATAAGTTGCCGAAAATGCTCATTCTGTTAATCGATAGAACTAAAACTAGACATTGGTCTCCCCTGTGATCGCTTTTTTTGTAATTTGAAACGAAAGAAATTTTTTTAGCGTGCGCAGTTAATAATGTCAAGCTTGAACGATAGAGATACGAGTGTAGATTAAGACATTTTCAAATATTGAGATATTTGTTTTAATCACATTGCATTTCCAAATAAATTTGCCCGTCTGTCTTTCAGTTTTTTTTTTTTATGCTTAAAATTGTAAGCTGATTTCAATTTTCGGCAGGGTTTTAATAGCAGACATCAAAAGCGACATCAACCACGTGATGCGTTACTATGGCACTGGACGTGATGGGGTTCATCTGTCGTTGAACCCGTTATTCCTGGATATAGATACAAGTTGTGACGGAAACTGCATCAATAAGCACGTGAATAACTGGATGTCTCATCTGCCTGATGGCAAATGGTCAAACTGGATGGTTAGTTCTCTCTCTCTCTCTCTCTCTCTCTCTCTCTCTCTCTCTCTCTCTCTCTCTCTCTCTCTCTCTCTCTCTCCATGTGTTAAAGATGTGTTAATATGGCAATATGTTAATTTTTTTATTCATGATAGTCCTGCGGATTTTTTTCTGCATGCCATATCACCCTTTAAAAAAAAGGTATTATGCACTACCTGTAACAGTTCCCTGAAATTACTCACAACGCTTTATTCTTTTTTTTTAAAGAGCCAGCTTCATCAGAGAATGGAAATATTAGTCATGCAGAACAATTCTGATAGTCTTTGCTCTTTTATTTTCCTACAAAAAATTACGATCCTTTAGAAGATGTAGAGTGATAATCACCATGCATGTGGGAAAGCTTACGTAAAGAATGGCGCGTGGCATTTTTTTTTTATCAAGAATATATATATATATATATATATATATATATATATATATATATATATATATATATATATATATAATAGATTTTATTATTTGGAGTATTGTCATTCACATTCAATCAGATTAACAAAATACCAAGTTATCATAAATTCATCGCTTTGAAATTATTTGCGTTCTCTTCCTCTTCTTCTTCTGCACCTGAAATATCATTATCTAAACAAGTTGACGAATGACCTAAAAATATTATGAGGTTGTTTTTCTTCCCCCAAAATAAATAAATAAAAATAATATATATAAAATCAATGTATTTTTTCTTATTTTTTGTTGGCAGAGAACTTGTGGGTGTTTGTCTTTAATGAATCAGGGATCAAATTCTCACAAACATACGTTGGAAGACACATCCAACGATTTACTGTTTTGAGAAATGAAAAGAGTATTTGCAGTACATCAGTGATAACATCGACTGTTTTAAGAAACGGGTTTTTAATTCGCATCCAGGGCCTGTATTAAGGTCAAAGTCATTTCACAGACTCTGGATACATTGGATCGCAATACTTATTGGTCGGTATCACATCATTGACGATAAATTTGTGTATTCGATAGGTTGGAGACGAGAACACCAAGAGGCTTGCTAATCGAGTTAATTCCACAAGTTATATTAAGGCCCTGTCCATGTTGATGCTGCTGTTACCTGGGACGCCACTCTGGTACTATGGCGACGAGGTCAGCATAATAGATAATTCTGATACAATTGGAGTCGAGCCATGGGGACGGAACCAGTCGATGAGGGGACTGATGTATTGGAATAATGGAACGAGTGGCGGATTTCAGAACTGCGGCAGTAATTCAACCTGCCACGACCCTTGGATGAACTCAAATAATGGGTACATAAATAATAATGTGCAAGTGAGTTGAATATATTCTTAATTTTTTCTAGAAAATTAATTGAATTGACATGTTTATCATGTACTAATAGACATGTTTATCATGTACTAATATACATGTTTATCATGTACTAATAGACACGTCTATCATGTACTAATAGATACGTTTATCATGTACTAATAGACATGTTTAGCATGTACTAATAGACATGTTTAGCATGTCATAATATACACGTTTATCATGTACTAATAGACATGTTTATCATGTACTAATAGACATGTTTATCATGTACTAATAGACATGTTTATCATGTACAAAAGAATTTTAAGCAGAGCCAGTTGTGTTGGATTTTTGTTTCAGATTTCTTTTTTAAATTTTTGCGATAAAATATTCTGAATGTTTTGTTTTATTCGTCTACACAATGAGTTTTGATCATTGTATTTGATATTTGTACCATGCATCATCGAGTATGTGTTCTTAGTCACAAAAGCATTTTGTAATCACAAACATCCCAATATTCTGAGCCAGTATGTGAAAGACGGGTGATGTATTTTACTTTAATACTATTTCATTTCATATTGCTGTTTTAAAATTCATCGATAGACCACTTCAGTTCATAATTTATGTTTAGATGGCTACCCAGATAGCACACGAACGTTGGCCAACGTTGGCAGATACTCGCATGGTCGGCGTTGGGTATATGACATTGGGCCAACGTCAGACCATTCTTCAACTGGCGACGTTGGAAAAGCGCTATTTGGACCAACATTGTTCAGCGGTTGTAATTCCGACGTTGAAAAAAAAATACTAGTTGGCCAACGTTGTTCGGAAGCTGTGATGCCGACGTTGGAAATATAAGTTTTTCCAAGTTTAATATTTTCTACCTGTAAAATAAATCACGTGACGCCCCTTGAAACTAGATCTGTTGAACCTGCACGTGACGCATAGTACTTATTTGAACGGTTTAGTACGTTGTTTTATTGTTGAAATTTTACTATACTGTTATTGAAACATTTTTTATACTGTATCATGTAAGTAGATTTATTTTCATGAATTCAGGTTTTTTTTGTAGTTTACATAATTATTCAAACATGGCATCGGATGGTTAAGTTGGACCGTTTATATAATAGTTTTTAATTAGATCTAACTAAGATTATTGTTTTAAACTTAATTGTTGTTTCTTTTGAGGATAGAATATTTGTTTGGAACTTTACACTCATCGATTCATGTAAAATATCACGTGGCATCACGCATGACTGTCAAACACCATTTTGCTCATTGGCCTTCCATTGTACCAATGATGTCTCAATGGATACCAAATTGTCTCCAACGTCAGCCAAACTTGGCTAAATGACTTTGGCCCAGCGTCATTTTTCTCAATGGCACTCTGTTGACCTGACGGATCATCATAAAATTGAGACGTTGGGCCGACTTTGGTTCAACATCGCTTACCGTTGGACCAACAGAGTGTCAATGAGCAAAATGACGTTGGGTGCACGTCTTTTAGCCACGTTGGGCCGACGTTGGACAAAACGTTTGTACAATGTTGGCCCAACGTGGATGTGCTATATGGTACCTACCTAGACATCCACCCAGCGACCATCATGCAAACCTATTACTACCTACTAACACTCATACATGCATACAGACAGACTGACATACACACAGATAAATATACATATGTATATAGTACAAACAATTTTAAAGCAAGAGGTCATCATCTAACAATTTGTCTCTTTTTACAGGTGTTGAATGAATCAGACGGATCGTTGATAACGTTCCTGCGTAGTTTAACTAAGTTACGTCAGCAATCGTCGTTTGAACATGGCTACTACACACGTGTCCACTCCAGCGCAAATGTATTTGCATTTATAAGAGAGTTTGACGGAGAGAAGGGGTAAGGATGCAAAACTGTTACATATAGAAGACACTCATTTACATACACACTACCTGACATAAACCTGCACACGCACGTACAAACATTTACAAGTGCCATGTGAAGCTTCAAGTTGCAATTCACGTGTTATAGATGGATTGGACCTACATCAAAAGCCATATTTCTTTAATTTGCAGTGTTTGCTTGAACATGTTTTCGTTTAATTATGCCATCTTATCCGTAAAGACTTATGTAACATTGGTCATGCATATAGTTATTGCAAAGGAAAGGTGGGTCGGTTCCAGTGTTTTAAGATGCAATACAATTCATTACTAATTTATTTTACAAGGAATATAACCTTTAATACGATATTCCAGATACCTTGTCGCCATCAACTTTGGAAGCAGCGAAGTGAGTGGCGATTTTACCGGTTCCCATAATACCGTGCAGGACAAGGGTGTAGTGGAGCTTGATTCCGGTTCCGGTTATTCATCGGAAGCGGAAGTCAACCCGAAGTCGCTCAAGTTGAGTCCGCATAACGGGATTGTGGTGTCCTGGGACTACAAGGCCAAGGAACTATAACTTTCACAGCAAAACCCTAAATGAGAAGAGATTGTAAAAAAAAAACATTTTGAGAAAGATGTGATTTCGAGTAGTTTTGATGATTTTTTTTATTAAATATTAGATTATATATATCGCCAAATTCAAAATTTCTATAATTGTTTAGTTTTTAGAATTTCGAAGTTTTTCTGTGACATTGTGTTGACAATTACATAAAACTGCTAAGGATCATTTACATATTTTTGCACACATTTGATTGGAAGTTTTCAGATAGCTTAACATCTTTTTATCATTGGTTGTTGTGTTTTGTGCAGAAGATGTATTAAATAGAAACAAAGCACCTGATATTGACATTGTTTTAATGACAGATTTTGTTGACGGATATTAATCTTTCTGAGAAATTGAAATCAATCATTTTAAACGTTGGGAATCTTTCTTATTGGCTAAGCTGATTGATCTGTACAGCAGTGTTAAATTCCTTTATTTAAAAAAGTAATTTAAATAAAATCTCTGTTTTGAACATTATGTATATCTTTCATACAATTCTCTTTTTTAATCCATATTCTATCTTTAAATGAAAAAAGTCTGAATTCAATAAAATCAATTTATTTAAACTGCATTCTGACTTTCTGGTTTGTCTTTTGAAAGATTGAAGCATATACATAGATAATGATTTCTTATTTGGACCGTTACAGTTAAATAAAAAAAAAATGAACACATTTCAATATTTTCTATCATGATAACACGCCACTAAACGTATATATTATATAGATTGAACACACAAAAACATTCTAACAAGAAAAAGGTCCCATCCATTGGGATTCCTTCTCCGATGGTAGGTGTCATCCTCTAATTTGACATGGGAACAATTTATACGATTATCTGCCAGCTGTATCAGGATCAGACCCCGTTTCCGGCATTTGGTCAAACCCGGTTCCGATATTTGATCAGACCCCGGTTTCGGCATTTGAAATGTTTGCTGTGTTCAAATCAGGCTATTTCAAATACCTAAACATATAATGTCTCTCACCAAATATTCCAACAGTTCCTTCTTTGTTCTGATGAGTATGCATAAATCAGCTACAAATATGTTACACTGATGCATATGTATGTCACACAAAAAGTTTGAAATGAACTATTTGTGTGACAATAACCTGTAATTAATAATTTCATTCTTTCTTTCTTTTATACATATTGTGTACATGTAGAGAATGTTGTATGCCCCTGAGGGCCTCATGTAAGATTAGCTAAGAATGTGCCTAAATGAGCTGTACCCTCTGAAAATAAATTATTATTATTATTATTATTATTATTATTATTATTATTATTATTATTATTATTATTATTATGCAGTCAGTGGATTCTTCCGGGTTCTTCGATCACTGGTAGGATGGATTCATGAGATTTGGTTTAGTACGGTTGCGTAAAGTTTATTACAATTCAGAAAACGAACATGAAACTCAAAACTGGTAAATATTTTCGGCTTTGAAAAACTGTGTGCAACTTTAAGTCAAGTCGTCAAGGTGAATAACTAAAGCTGTGTATATTTTTTAATTTTCTAAATGTCAGATATAGTAGTGAGATACTATTCTAAATGTCAGATATAGTAGTGAGATACAATTCTAATGTCAGATATAGTAGTGACATACAATTCTAAATGTCAGATATAGTAGTGAGATACAATTCTAAATGTCAGATATAGTAGTGAGATGCAATTATAATGTCAGATATAGTAGTGAGATACAATTCTAATGTCAGATATAGTAGTGAGATACAATTCTAAATGTCAGATATAGTAGTGAGCTACAATTCTAATGTTAGATATAGTAGTGAGATACAATTCTAATGTCAGATATAGTAGTGAGATCCAATTCTAAATGTCAGATATGGTAGTGAGATGCAATTCTAAACGTCATATATATTAGTGAGATGCAATTCTAAATGTCAGATATAGTAGTGAGATACAATTCTAATGTCAGATATAGTAGTGAGATAGAATTCTACTGTCAGATATAGTAGTGAGACACAATTCTAAATGTCAGATATAGTAGTGAGATGCAGTTCTAAATGTCAGATATAGTAGTGAGCTACAATTCTAATGTAAGATATAGTAGTGAGATACAATTCTAATGTCAGATATGGTAGTGAGATCCAATTCTAAATGTCAGATATGGTAGTGAGATGCAATTCTAAACATCAGATATATTAGTGAGATGCAATTCTAAATGTCAGATATAGTAGTGAGATACAATTCTAATGTCAGGTATAGTAGTGAGATCCAATTCTAAATGTCAGATATGGTAGTGAGATACAATTCTAAATGTCAGATATATTGGTGAGATACACTTCTAAATGTCAGATATAGTAGTGAGATACAATTCTAAATGTCTGATATAGTAGTGAGATACAATTCTAATGTCAGATATAGTACTGAGATACAATTGTGAATGTCAGATATGGTAGTCAGATACAAGTTTCTTAAAAAAAAAGGAATCTAAGCTACGAGGCGTGGATTGCAATCCGAAATATTTTCAAATGCAAACACATGTTCAATATATTCAAATGCTTTTTTATTGAAGTCAAAACCAAACTTTTGTTTACTATACACTAAATATAGAAAATACTCAAATATCAGGGGGAAAATATGTTGGGACTCTTTACGAATACTTTTTACTACGGTTTTACTATCTAATTGGAGTACAACCATTTTGAGTGAATCCATTCTCGAGCTTATTAAGGCCCTCGGTGTCTTTTGCTTTCTCAACCCCCAGTAAGAAACATAAACCAAAGTCATTATGGGCCAGTTGTACAAGAAATCATAACTTGTTTTGCGATTGATATTAAATGTAAATATGTTGAAGTCTGCTGAGAATCGAACCCGGTTCCGCAAGTTACGGCACGAATCAACTGCAAGCACCAACCGCATACCCTCGCGACTGAATGCATATTCTTCCAGAAAGATGGAACTCGTGAATATAGGAATTCCTACATAGTAGACACCCCCGCTTGGTGACCAAATAACTAGCTCTCCAGTAACTACACAGTCAATCAGTATTCTTCTGACACTAAGTCTAGACATATTATTATTTTAAGTAACAAATATACCCCATATAGAGCAGAAAGGCTCATCATTGGGTCCTACAGGCGAACTGGTACACCAAACAGAGCCAAGAGTGCTATCCTTGGATCCAACATGAAGATTCGTATGCTTAACAAAGCGGAAGGTGCTATCCTTGGATCCTACATGAAGATTCCTACGCCAAACAGAGTGGAAAGTGCTATCCTTGGATCCTACATGAAGATTTGTATGCCTAACAAGCGGAAAGTGCAATCCTTGGATCCTACATGAAGATTCGTACGACAAACAGAGTAGAAAGTACTATCCTTGGATATTACATGAAGATTCGTACGCCAAACAGAGCCGAGAGTGCTATTCTTGGATCCTACATTAGGATTCGTACGCCAGACATAGTAGAAAGTCCTATTCTTGGACCCTACATGATGATTCGTACGATAAACAGAACAGAAAGTGCTATCATTGGATTCGACAGGAGGATTCGTACGCCAAACACAGTAGAAAGTGCTATCCTTGGATCCTGCATGAGGATGCGTGATAATATGAAGTGAAATTGCATGGTTGAAGAATATTATCATATAGGTTAGAAAATTATAGTTCGTCCCCAACTGTGAATCGATCCAGGTTCGCCACTTACGGCACCCATCGCCTTGCCTGCACGCACGAACCTTCATACCCTTTCGACTAAGCATACATTCTCTCCAAAAGATGGAACTTAGTCGTGAATAGTGGCATTGAGATTTTGCAGACACACTAACTATGCAGGTCAGCAATTAACTCTCCTCTAAATATACATTCAATCAGGATTCCTCTGACGGAAACCAAGTTATGTAGAAATTATTATTGTAAGTTACAAGAATAGGGTGTTAGGATTAAAACACTAAAAAGGTCTGGTATGCGACCCTATTCACAAGGTTAAAATCCTAATCTTTATTCTAAACGCAGTTGCTCTTCAAACATTTCCTCCCAATCGAATAGTTCATTGTATAGTAGTTATAACAAAGAGGGTAGTTTTCTACCTGACACGTAATGTTTTGATTTACATCATCATCTGATTTATCATAAACATTAGTTGAAAACTATGAATTTCACACATTTGCACTGGGAGGTAGTAACGCATGAAAGTACACTAGGAAGAAGTAAATAGCTTTTACCAATATTTTACACACTAATCAACAAATAAAGCTGTTCCTTGCATTTCCTTTTTTGACTTCACCATGGCCATAGTCATGGGGTGGAGTGGGTATTATTGTGAAGAAGAACAGAACAGAAACAGGTCCAGTTTTCAGAATCTTTGCAGCCATCTTGACTATGGTGCACCGAAGAACTAAAAGTAGTATGTTGAATGATTGACTGATTTCGACTATGCAGTCTCCTGAAATTAACATTACGGCTTTGAGTAAAGGAACCGGTTCGTCCTCGTTCAGACAGAGAAACAAGTCGTTTTGTGCTGTCATGACTACCCGAATAAAAGGCTGCGGGTGAAGGATATGACCCGCCTTGAAACAAAAACATTACTATGGTTTCACTCATACAGAAGAAGTTGCTAAGGCGGAGGCTTACTTGATAAAGACTTGATGAGCTGTGAGTTTTAATATCTCAACCTTGACTACTCGAGCAAGGTCAATATTTAGGCTGTTAATTTCATCCCCACCCTCCGACTCGCAGGAATATGTGAGATAAATCAAATTCTCAATTTTGAATCGATACTTATTTTCTTTGTATAAGAACTGAATGGCTACATTCCATGAATTCACCGTTTTAGTCGGATACCAGTTTTGGAGGGTTTCGTGGTTGCTACAAACCACAAATTAAAAGACCCAGCGAACAATACTACTTCTGTGTAACTAATAGGACACCTTTCCTAACCCACTTCTGTTTGACCAATAGGACACTTTCCCTAATTCACTTCTGTGTAACCAATAGAACACCTTTCCTAATTCATTTCTGTGTAAATAACAGGAAACCTTCCCTAATTCACTTCTTTGTAACCAACAGGAAACCTTCCTTAATTCACTTCTGTGTAACCAACAGGACACCTTCCCTAATCCCCTTCTGTGTAATCAGTAGGACACCTTTCCTAATCCACTTCTGTGTAATCAATAGGACACTTTCCCTAATTAACTTCTGTGTAACCAGCACGACACCTTTCCTAATCCACTTCTGTTTGACCAATAGGACAACTTCCCTAATCCACTTTTGTGTAACCAACAGAAAAACTTCTCTAATTCACTTCTGTGTAACCAACAAGAAACCTTCCCTAATTCACTTCTGTGTAATCAACAGGACACCTTCCCTAATCCCCTTCTGTGTAACCAGTAGGACACCTTTCCTAATCCACTTCTGTGTAATCAATATGACACTTTCCCTAATTCACTTCTGTGTAACCAGCAGGACACCTTTCCTAATCCACTTCTGTGTAACCAATAGGACAACTTCCCTAATCCACTTCTTTGTAACCAATAGAACACCTTCTCTAATCCACGAAATTAAATACCGGGTAAAATATCATAAAAAAAGATACACATAAATCTATATCCACGAATATAAATGAATTCACAGGGGAGGGGTGGGTGGGTGGAGCTTTGACCGTTTCATTATCATAGTCTTAGGAATAGACAAACAAAATGTCAGGGTCAATTCATTGGTTAGCGTGGTCTTTCTGGTACCATCTCGGCTCCTTGAGTAGGATTTACTGCGAAGAGATCTCTTCATTTGTTATAGATACAATGTTATTCATTACATTTGAACGCGAAACACGCATGTAGTCATGCATTACTGACACATTATAAATAACATACAAAGTTACTAAGTTAATGACAATTTTTATCACAGATAATTTATAGCTAAACTGAAATAATATGATATTCAGCAAGTTGCAATATTCCATGACTCTTTAAACATTCGTCCTCATTTAAACAGTTCATATTTTGGTGTATTTACAGCAAAGACAGCAATTTCAATTTTCTGCCTGATACTAAATGTTTTGATTTGTTTGATTCTTATCATCACTAGCTTTATGTATTATGTCTAGAATAAGAACAGAAGGCAGACAATTTGTTATGAAATATACCGTTCAAATACAAACTTAAAAGATGCCGGATCAAAGTTGACGACATTGGTGAATTTGAAAATGAATTCAACGTATCTGTGAAAGTATGCGTAATTATAGACAGATTATAAGACTAGTTGTAGTGACAGAAAGAGTAAGAGACAGACACAGGGACATGTTAATTTTTACTTGACGGCAACATTATTACGAAATAAATTATTTCTCAGGACTGGGTCATCTCATCTAAACAAGCACGTCAACAAAAAGTACTTTTGCAAGAAGTGCTTAAATTATTTTCACACCGAATAAGAATTGCACCAACATTAAAGAATATGCATACAGGTAGATAATTCAAGAGATATAATGCCCTAAGAGGGGTCCGTTGTGAAATAATTCCTTACAACTACCATCATCAACGAAAAATACATTTCGTTTAGTAAGGATTTCATAGTCGGTAGATTTTAAATGGATGGCAAGGAAGATGTTTTTAAGACTATAGTGAGATACATAGACAGTTTTTGGTTCATGGGACAATCTTTAGAACAACGTGCAAAGAATCTCAATGATGATCACTAAAGCCATAAAACATATTAAAAACATGGACCCAAAATATTTTATAAAAGAAATAATACACGCGAATACATGGCTGGTTTGAGGACAAAATTGATGAAACTAAATTACTAGCAATCGAGAAATTGTATTTCAGTAATCGAAGATCAGGTATAACAGATGTTGAATATCAGTATGTAAAATAAGCCATGTAACACTTCAATCTCTTGGTGACTTACATGACTACTACGTCAAGAAAGATATTTTAAGTGCTATTGGTAATGCGAATAGGCTTAACAGGGTGGGTGGGTGTGGTATAGCCATATATCACGTATAGTACAAAATAAGTGAAAAGTTATAAATTATTAACTTAAAAACTGTCATTTAAATGTGCAGGTACAATCTGTTTTGAGGAAAATATATATTTATAAGAGCTAAAATAGACAAATTGATATTACGCATAATAGACCACAACACTGAGATAGTATTGAACTATTGCATTGCAATTATCGTGTTGCAGGAAGACTAAGCAAGATGAAACGGCAAACATTACGATGCCATGTAATGGGGGCTGCCATATTGGTCTTTTTCTGGTCAACCCGGTCCGAATAAAAAACGTGTATGTACAGTAAGATATTGTGAGCGGAGAATATGAAAATATTCTAGACTGTTCATTTTGGGGATCATCATAATGTTTGGGACTGAAAGTTGTGTTATTTTTATTATTTACAAAATGCATGTACAATTGTGTCATTGTCTTCATTATAAAATGCTGCTTAAAGCCAGTACAGGCCTCCCTGCCTTTTTTAAGAACTACTGTCAAGGTTGTTCAGGACTGACAAAAATCCATTTTGTTGCAAACAGTACGTGCAGAAAAACAGCTCATGTTCAGTTTCTCCAAAATCCTCTTCTTCTTGCCACTAAATGGATTATTCATAAGTGTTTGTGACATTTCTTTTTCATTGCACAAAGACTCTATATTACTGTACACTGCATTAAAGTCTGTCGACAAAAAGGTATGGAATTGTTTGTATTATAAGTTATTCTTTCACACACTCACTGCTAACTTTTACAGGATACTCAACGTAAAGCAATGGGACATCACTATTACCATAATGTTTAGCCATTTCTTCACAGTCAGACTATTATCCCCCACCCACATGTACTGAATTGTCCATTACTAATATCCCTTAATATTGCTTGATAATTTTGAAGAATTTAGGAATAAGGAAAGTAGAATTAAACTTACTTATAGACTCTGATATGTTCCTGACTTACAGACTATGCTACGTTCCTGACTTACAGACTATGATATGTTCCTGACTTACAGACTATGCTACGTTCCTGACTTACAGACTATGATATGTTCCTGACTTACAGAGTATGATATGCCCCTGACTTACAGAGTATGATATGTTCCTGATGATTGAATCAGGAAGTGGAATTAGCATGGTACCAAATAGATATGATGAAGCAAATCATGTGCAATATGTCGAATGCGAAGGTGAAATGAGAGATGATGGAGAATACGATATGTCAAGGTCCAGCGCGTTCAGTATCTACCGCCATATAATTTGTTTAATTGGGACATGTGCGAATTTATCCCAGTTAGAAGCTTTAAATGAGCGAACAGACAACATTTAAAGTCATCAAAGATAGTCTAATGTCTTTGAAAGACGATGCAAGTTTGGCTGGCATTTTAGAAGGCGTTTTGAGGTAATAACACAACTACGTGACTATTGCAAAGGCTACCCATGATTGTCTGGGAAACTAATTCCTCAAGAATGTGATATATCACCATCACAGAATAAATTGATAGAGGAGTAAACGGGTCCATAATATTTAGTACCTAAGGTATTGTGCACGTAGAATAATTCAGTTAGGTTTGAAGCTAAAGAAAATACATCGGTTCGAGTTACTCTACTAAGAACGATGGCTAAACTCTTACATTGAATTGAATACCGCTCTAAGACAAAAAGTAACCAATAACTTTGAAAAAAAGACCTTTTAAAATTCATTAATATCTTTGTGTTCGGTAAACTGTGAAACATCTACGTAAATGGACGAAGGATAAAAGATACGTGCCGATGAAAATGATTTTTATAAATACCAGAAAGATTTATCATTTGCAAGGAGAACGATCATAGATATAGACTTGGTATTAGTCAGTTTAAAGAAAAAGAAGATTACATTAATCAAACCCATTTATGATGGATTCACTGGGATAGACCTAAGTAAGTGGTTGATGTACGACTTGTACTACAGCAAACTAATGCCAGTATATGGTGATAAAATAAGGTTGCTAATGACAGGTACCGCTTTATTATCTATTCATGTAGAGACAGATAAATTTGCAATGACATAAAGAATAACATTCAGTCTTATGGGACAAGTGATAACAAGAAATATAGTCTATTCAATTTTCAGCAAATCAATGATGAAATACCGACATTTTTAAAAATGAATTCTGTGGCATGCCCATAAGACTTTCGTGGCCTTAGAAGTAAGCTCTTTGATGTTTGAACTGTACAAATTTAACATGTACAAGGACTGTATCTTGAACCAAGCTGTAAATCACCAAGAAATGAATTTGCTATGATGATACCATCATGAGATATATCGTATTCCGTTAAACTGAGGTTGCGTTATGTTGTCATGATGACAAAGTTATTTAGCTGATAACATGAAAACACTTCCGTATGGTTACCTTACGATATTGTAATCGAAAGGATATTTTAAACACATTCAAAAATATTTCTCTTCTTTTGTTTCAGCTTTTCATCTCTCTTTCTCACTTGTGCCATGTTGTTTTCCTCGAACACATTTTCCATCAACCTTTTATCTCTGGAATGAAAGATCACTAAAAGCCAAACATTTTCACTCATGACAGAATTGAATTTCTGTAAAATCTACCACAAAGATATTTCGTAATGTCTACCACTAAAAGCTGACTCAGTTAGGCTGGTCGCTTCTTCTTTGCGTCCTCTATGTTGGTACTAACGTCTACCACTAAAAGCTGACTCAGTTAGGCTGGTCGCTTCTTCTTTGCGTCCTCTATGTTGGTACTAACGTCTACCACTAAAAGCTGACTCAGTTAGTCCTCTATGTTGGTACTAACGTCTACAAGAAACAACGTATTAGTACCCTGAGTAATTCTAACGATGTGTCTAATCAATCATCATGACTTATCACAATTACATTGTCGTCTCTAAAAAGACATTTAATGTAAGTCTTGTTGTAGATAGATGTTTGACAGGTGATAACAATATAGTCAAATATGTTCCTATATTTGGTTTCAATCAAATATGGTACAAACTTTGTCTTTACGCACTTTGCAAAGCACATACAATCATGTTATGGGGTTTTGTCAAATAAACCATATTTAGCACTTACGCTATTTAAATTTCAGATAAAAGCTGTGCGGGTATCAAGAGCGTTGCTGGTTTCTCTCTCAGGCGGTATCAAAATAATTTATTTTCTTGTTAACCTCGATGTAATGTAGAAATTAATCCCATTTCAATTGGTTGTGTTTTAATTTATGATGGTCCTTTGTGTTGGAGGGCTATGTTGAAGTGCCGAAAGCTTGCATGGAAAATATTTTATCCAAAACAAAGGGATAGTATAAGGCTTGATTACTGTATTTTACGTGATCAACATAAGCAAATAACGTAAGTACCATAAGAAATACCATAAGAATATTAACATTTTATTAATATGATTCATTACTCTTTAACTTGTTCAAATATATCGTACACCGATTTGAAATCCTTTTCTTTTAACGTTTTAGAAATGTAGTCGAAGTTCACATCGGATTTTCTGATGTTTTTTCCTTTTCATTCCATGTTAAATATCCTTCATTTTTTCACTTGGGCATTGTTTGAATTACAAAAGTGTCATTACATTTCTTAGAGAGATTAATTTCTTGTTGACTTGTGATGTTTTGTCCTTTATCTTTCGTCTTCCTTCAGATTTTGCAATTAATTAAAAGCCACATATGACATACGCCTTTATACCATTCATATTACGTCTATCATTTTCACCAAAAATACCGCCATCTGAAATCTCAGCTGTACCATTCATATTACATCTATCATTTTCACCAAAAATAACACCATCTGAAATCTCAAAATGTAAGTCATCCGTGTATTGAAATAGGAATTTGTAAAACAGAATATGGATTTTATCTCCTTATTCCGAATACTGACCTAAGCATCAGACACAAAGTAAAAATAAATTTTGTCTTTTCTGAACGTTAACAAATTTATTACCTGTACCATGCAACCTATTATCATATGTAGGTCGTAAATCAAGCCAGATACAATTGTAATTCGTATAACAATTATTAGAATGTACATTTCTGACTTTTGTGTATTTTGGTTGTTCGTCGAAAAAAAAAAACGTTTTTGCTGCTGTAAACTGTTGAACCAATGTATACTCTTGAGAATAAGACATACACGATAATCCTTCCACAGTAATCATTATCTTTTCTATCGCCAGATTAAAAAAATTTTTCGAATAAGTTTCTCTGTCTTTCTTACATTGTATCAAGACCCCTTTTAACTCATTCATGTGAATCAAGTGTAACAATGTTTAAAAATGTATTAGCTGCTTTATCAATAACTCAATTACACATGTTATGCTATTTAGGTCCATTGGGCCAAATGCTTATTACACATTTTGTTATTTGTGTATCGATGAAAGGATTTGTTATTTTGTAATGCGTAAAGTTTGTCACTGTGATAAACGACTACTTACTAACGTTGAAAGTTTGGTGTTATTGGCCTGATATAGAAAAATGACTAACTTTTAATTGTCACAAACCAATAAACTATGCGACATATATATATATATATATATATATATATATATATATATATATATATATATATATCTGTATTTTGAGTCCTCGCAATTTACATTTGTAGTTATCTATGTACACTATGTAATTTTGCCTGGAGTAACGAAAATGTTTGAATTGTATTTCAAGCACTCGATCTCAGTACTATCTTCATTGTCATTATGAGCAGTGGCACCTTCCTTGACATTGTTCATGTACATTTCAAGGTTATAGAAAAGATCTGGAATTACATTTGCCTTTGTTTCATTCTTGCCGTTGATGAAATAAAACATGCTGTCTGTCAGTTTCTTTGAAAAATTTTATTAACCAACATCAACAATAACAATCTGTTCTCTGTAATGAAATGGATAGATTACCATTTATGTTGTCAATTAGACTGGTTAAATAAATTATCTTGTCATTGGGTCCGTCGATTGTAATATAACTTCCGTTTATATAGGGGAAATGCATACAACCTAGACTTAAAACGTTTCTCTTCAATTTGTATCTTTTATCTTGCTTCGCACTTATTTCGTCACATCAGTTCTTGTAACAATTATAGATTTCTTGTTTTCTGCCAGCTTCTCTAAAATTTCTTTCACGTTTAATTGTTTTCCCTCCCAACATTTTTATTTTATTACATCTTTAGTATTTTAGTTTTCTATGTTGCTTGTTGTTTTCCTAATTGTAATCTTTATCTCCTTGTATCTGTTGAAACTATGAACTTAAATTCCTCGTTATTGATCTCGTAATCGCTTTTTGCTCTACACAGTATTTCAACACGAGTGTCCAAGTTACTAAAGGCTGATGTTGCAAACTCACCGTGTTTTAAAACCTTATTGTATAGGGATGATAAATCATGTTGCTATTCCTGAAACTCCTAAACAAGCACCCATCCTAACTAAAACAGTCGCCATGACAATATCTACCAAGTTTAAAAACTTACATGCTGTTTTTTATTTCTTTCTGACACCTCTGTAATGTTCGATGTTTTTAACTACTTCTTTCTTAATTTCGTTATCCTTTACAACGTAAAGTTGATATCTATCGACAGTATTGGATAGAAGCATAATACATTGCTTGTCTTCACTCCCAGTCATATTTATGAAATAGTTTTGATTTAGGATTTGCAACAGATGTATCGGTGGGGGGGGGGGGAGGGAGGGGGTATCTGTTTAAGATCTGGCTGCACTGATTTTATTAACTGGTTCGCACGTGTTTTTCGGGGATGAAAGAGAGCTAGATATATATCATGTTATACCCTTTGCTTCTTTTAACTTATTCTATACACAAGAATACAAAACATGATTTCACTGGTCAGAGACTCGATACATCAACGCTAGTGATAACATGTCTAATAACGATAAAATGCCATCTGAAAGAGAGATAAGAGAACAATTGAAAAAATTCGAGGCTTTTAAAACTGTAAACGTTATTAAAGAGAAGATTTTGGATCACATGTTTTAATGTTTTATTTCTTATTTTCTTTTCTTCAAATATTTAACTGTGTAATATATAGACACTCCAGTAATAATAACAGTTGTTACAACTGTGATCAATGGGAAAATGATTAAATTACAAAGTATTCAATTATTTGACATTATTTTCAGTGTTTTGTTTTTCGTACGTTTTCTTTTCACATTTGTTGTCTTTGAATGCCATGAAGCACTCAATGCAGACAGGGGGTAATCCCAACTTAAATGATAAAAACCAGTAAAGTATCTCATGCCATTTGATATCATGTAATCTTCGTTTAACGTTTTTGAAATTCACTCAAATCAGCAGTGGATATAAACTGACTATCAGAGATGTCACTGCTAGGTCGACGACATCTGACAATTACTTGGATGTTTTAGATGATCTCGCATTGACAAAGATCCCATATCTTTTCTTCATTTTTCCCCCATTTTTTCCTACTCCGTGTCAAGGTTTTATTAGTTATCTCCTTGCTTATCCCATGTGTTATACGAATTTTAAATTCCTCTTTGGATCCTTATACTTCAGGGGAAATAGTGTTAATGTTATTTGTATCTTCTGTGAACTCAGTTCTTTTTCAAGTTGTTTTTGATCCATCTATATAGTGCAAAAATGGTAGACGGTTGTAGAAATTTTGATTATACATTTAATAATCATAGATGATTACGAGGAACAAACTCTGGGTTCAATAATTGAAGCTCCTATCACAGGTAATGCATCTCAGGAGGTCTTTGAATAATAATAGATAATGTAACAGATACCTGCATCTTCAGTGGTCGAAAACAAAGAATCTGCAAAACACAATTTTAAAAAAGATGAAATACAATATAAATTAACTAAACGTAATTAACAAATTGAGATAAAACTTAGTTGTGCCATGGAGTTGACGAAGAAACATTAAAAGTTCTAAAAATGGTCATCCGAATAAATGTTAGCACCGAACTCTATAGTTTTAAAACAAAACGTCTTTAGACTGGACAAAAGAAGGAAATAAATGGACACCAACAAGCAATACATCTTCTGACCGATCAATACAACATCTTTTATAAACTATTGTTGAACAAAGGCAGTCAGTAATAATTCGCGAAGAAAAAATAAATGCGAATAATTAAAACAAATGAACCATATGGCCAGGAAGTAAGAGAAGCAGAGACTATACTAATTACCACGATAGAATTTAAAGTGAGGAACTTCAATCTGCAGAGCGTATATTATTTATTTTGCAAGAAGAAAAAGTAGTAGGAGGTTATGCTGATGGAGATAAAGAATATAAAGAAAGACACGAGAAAAAAATGAAACCAAAAAAAGGATAAATGGAAAAAACTGTGGAACACACTGAGAACAAAAGAGCACACATAGTTGGATATTTAACCGATCTAGAGAGTAACTTTAGAGGCAACAATAATAACACAGATTAAAATTTTATAGAAATGTTACCATTAGGCGAAAGGTTCAAATATCTGTTTAAAATGAACACTGTGATACTTGTCGCTGTTATTACTATAAGCATGATATAAGCAGCTTTTGTTATCTCCATAGCAAATTTGGCAAAAGGTTTAGCAGCAGGTGGCGCAGAAACAAGAGTAGGTTAACGTGGCGGTGGAAAATGTAGCAAAGAGTATTCATTGAGAAAGTCAAACAAGATATTGCAACTACTTGATCGAGCTATCCAAAAAGGTAGTAACAGCATTGCCTAATATCATTGCAGTGTAACTGGTTGGCTTTTAAAAGCGGCTGGACAGATTTTTACTGTTTTGGTACTTTTCTGGCAAATCATTCCATTTTCCTTTTTCTATTATTATTTGGTTTGTTATATGCAGTTTTGATCAGAGGTATAAATACTGCATCAAAAAGGATAACTATTTTTTTTTATAAACAATTAATAACCTATTTAACAAGTAAATTAAGTCGACTTATGTGACCATTGCCATAATTATAAAGTATTGCTTGTTTATTTCACGATCTTTGTCTTCTAAATCATGCGCAGTTGCAATTTCATGTCTGTCCTTCTTGTCGGCAATGTTCTTTCCATGCTATTTTTTCATTTATTTCATTGTCTATCTTTCTTATGACGAATTGTTATAAACTATTTATCAGCTGCTGGAATCATACTTTCACCAGGTTGTTATTTATAGCAGAAACCATGGAGTACATAAGAAATACTCGAATACCAGAAGAGATCTCTTCATCTGTCTTAGATACAGGAATGTTAATGACATTTAAGAGTGAAACTTCCATGTTTCATCGTAAGTTATAGAAAACAACAAAGTACATCTGTTAATGAATGTGATTGTATTCTCAGAGCCAATACTTGTATTAAAAAATGAGATACATGTAATAAGACAATCACTAACTTGCAATGTTCCAGATAAAGTCTAATTTTAAAAATGAAAAGATAAAAATTCTATACTTGGATCAAAACGCTCATCATACTTACAGATGAAACATTCATGACCAATTCATAACCATTTCATGACCAATTCATCACCAATTCATCACCAATTCATGACCAGTTCATGACCAATCCATGACCAATTCACGACCAAATCATGACCAATTCATGACCAATTCACGACCAATTCATGACCAATTCAAGACAATTTCATGACCAATTCATGACCAGTTCATGGCCATTATAAAAATGGCTTTTTTCGTTTCATGGTCACTTGTAAGGTAAAAAGAAATATCTGGCAAAAAAGCAATTACATATGCCTATATTCTATATAATCGATACTGTAAATGTGATGTGTTGTCTGACAGCTTGAACGTCAAAAGTTCCGACCGTATAATCCCTGATATACAATCAGACACTTTGACCAGTCTGAGTTCATGATACTCAGTAGGTGTCATGGACACTACTTTTTCGTTGTTTTATTTTCCAGCAACATTTTACAGAGTGTGTTATAATGCTGCGTTTTATGTTACAATGTGTTATAAAGTGTGTTATAATGCTGCGTTACAAGTTATAATGTGTTTTAAAGTGTGTTCTAATGCAGTTTAATTGTTATAATGTGTTATAAAGTGTGCTATATTTCCGCGTCTTAGATAAAACTACATCTGCGACAGTATAACGACAGATTTACATCGTAAAATTAAAAAAAAACACTTCAGTTTGATATGAATGGATATGCATTCACTTTGCACTATCTGGATGCATTCACTTTGCACTATCTGGATGCACTCACTTTGCACTATCTGGATGCATTCACTTTGCACTATCTGGATGCACACAAAAAATGACTATTTAGACTGCAACTTCGCTGGCGTGGAAAGCTGTGTAGGTACACTGACCGTTATGCCAAGGTACAAACAATACATGCAAAATTTGAATGAGACGTCAACTGGACGTCTGGTACCTAGGTCTTATTGATAACAGAGTCGTGTACAATGGGAACACTATATGCCAGATATCAGTGATTTTCTGGCAGTGTTTTTCCCCCTATAGCGCGATATCAGCAGGAAGCAATTACTTTGTGCTTGGTTGTGGTAATCAGCAAGACAAGTGAAGACTTTATCAAGTTCAAATATGCTTTGCCACCAAAAAGACAAAAAGAATACATTCCAAATTCAGCTAAGCAGTGACTCATGTACATTTATATTCGAATGTCAAATGCATTTATTTTGTTGTCTAGAAAAAGAACATACACCATTAATTCAATGCATGTAAATGAGATCTTTTATTTAAATTCGCAAATATTTCAAAGCACAAAATTTGTTGCATTATTTTTGCAAAGCATAAGCACCATACTACCAGTTACGTCAATGTTTTCAGCGGTTGCGATACAAAAATTCTGAAATTATTTATATTGTGAAAAAATGCAGCCTGACAAATATTAGCATAATCTTGGCGGCCAATACAAACCGAGCAATCCCACAATTCCATTATTTAAAATCACCGGCATGTAAGTACTGTTCCTGAAACTAACGACGCTAGTCTATTTATTGACTCGTTCGACTAGAAAAAAAAAAAATGCTAAAAAAAAACTGCTTGTACAAAAATACGAATATTGACCACAATATATGATAATAATAAATCCTGTAGTGGAGAGAATATCTTATATTGTTTCAGCTATAATGCTCATCCTCTGCAACCTTGTACAGAACTTTAAAATAACATTTGCAATTAAAACTATATTTCTTCTCAAAACCGATTTTTAACTAATATTGTGATCGTGTTCTTTCCAGCGCATCGCAATGTAAACTGATGGTCTTATCACCAAAATCCACCCAGATCATCCAGTTTAGCTTGTTTTAATTTTGTGAAACCCTCGTGTTCTACACTCAGTGACGTAGGGTTTTTGATAATGCACTCTCTTTTCCTAAACTGTGTTCCGATGACTGTCTTGATGTTTAATTGGGTCTACTACACTTTTATAGGCAGACCAGGTTTTGGGTCTGGCACAAACCATCTTATAACAACACTTGGAGGGTGATATCATGTGCTTTTTATACTTTCCTTTGCTACCCCTCGAGTTAATCATGGGTTGGCTGTATACAGTTGCATGTGACGTCATTTCCGGTTTGTCGATATCGTGATATTAGCACGTGACGAACCATGTGCTTGAAAATGCCTTGTCTTATTTAACTGCTAAATCGTCTGTTCGACGTGTTCGGTCCCCACTCAGATTCCCCATTTTGTCCTTGAGTCTGATCTACCTTTATTGGAAATATTGTCACCATTATTCATTTGGAGAGCCACAAAACCAGGTCATGCAATAATCTCAAGTTTCGATTGTTTTTGTTTTTTTTGTTTTTTTGCGAGGGAATTGCAGCTTTAATGTTTCAAGCACTCGTGTTGCCGAGTTCTACTGAAACTGGACAAACCTCTATCTCCCAACAGGTTTTGATAAATATTTTTTTAAAAAATATACTAATCAATATAGTTGTATTCGATATGGAGCAGAATTCATGTAGATAGTTGCTTAGAGTTTCAGGATTCGACATTCGGATCACCTCGGCTATTTCTGCGAGACAAATATATGCCTCGGATGTATGTCGGCGCAGTAATTTACAGAAAAATCATACATTTTGTTCCCGGAGATTTCTTCGCCAGAAAGAAACTGCAAAGTACCTCTGCTATTTATACGATTGGACAGACCGAAGGATTGACCGAGAAGTTGCGAATTAAAAAACAGTTCGATGCATTCGCAACTTCTCTGTCAGTCCTTGTTTCGTAAATAACCAAGGTAGTCCGAACGGCAGCTAATGGCAGCTATCGGCATACATTCAAGATTCGTTTGTATTTACCATGAAGCTGCAAATGAGGATTCGATTTACAATTATGTTGATCACAATCATGTTAAGTCATTAGTTTTCACATGACATCATCGACCTTCACATTAATCTCCCTTTGATATGTATTGTCAGCCAACATAAAATATATGACTGAAATGGATCTTTTGCGCAAAAAAAAAAGAAAGCCATTGATAGTCAGAAGCCAATCTGTGTTGAAAATATACAAATACAAATAGAACCAGTGAATGAATATATACGCGTAATAGACAGGTAACTTATTTGGACAAATACAACATTGGTTTGGTGTTTTACGTCACTTTACCACAAGTAGGTTATTTAGCAATTGGAGTAAAGTGCCTTTTCCAATAATGCACTACGATATCCAATTCCTGATCTGATGGTAGGATTCGAACCAGCACTCTTTCGGTCGCGAGTCCAGCACACTAACCACTGGGCCACCAAGGTTCCTGCCTCCATTAGTCGTCTCTTACTACATAAAGGAGGGTGCGTTAGGCCTATTCTACATCCCCGAGTCCCCGGGACAAGACATGAGGGTGCGTCGTGCCTATTCTACATCTCCGAGTCCCCAGGACAAAACATTTGCAACAAAATGCTACTTCTTAATATAGTAACGTTATTGAAGTTTGGCACAAAAAAATGGTAGACATATATTTTAAACAAAGAAAACTCACATGGTTTTTGAAGTGAAACTATGTGCAATACGATATTATGATCTTCTATAAACTGGAAAAGCCACCACTCTAAGACTTCTTGTCAATTTTATCTTTTACTTGGAAATTTGTACCTCTTCTCAATGGAATTATTAATTTAAAACGTAAAAACTGTTCTCTGCAAATTCAAAGAAATTTAACATGGTGCAAAAGCATGAAAAATGATAAAATGTATAATTATCAATTATGTCTGTTTTTCAGATGATGACTTCATCGCTGTCTAAAATAAGTGAAAAAACTTAAGTTCTTTCAAAACATTTCACACTGAATCCTCAAGCTTTTTTCTCCAAATTATTGTTTTTTCGATGGAACAAACTATAATTGCCCCTAAAATGCTTTAGATTGTTACAGATTGGGGTACGGAACAATAATGCTAAACCAAAGTGCCTGAAAATTGACATAAATGAAAAACTCAACTATACACACAGACGTAAGGACGTAGGTAAGGATAGCATTATAGGACATCCCTCATTCATGTCTGGGCAAAATAAATGGATAGGGTCTGAAAACGAGAAACAAAACTAGACCAATTTTCAGTTGCATGATTCTGCTCTATACTTCTAAACCTGATTAATTAGTGGTGTTGCATTAATTTATCGACAAATTAAAACCAAAGGATAAAAGGAACCAAAAACAAATAGTAACTGATCGCAAGTCAGAGAAACTTGGTAGAAATATTTTTTCCAAACAAGTAACAGAAATAGGCCTAGAATTACAGTATAGTTTCCTGAAAGTTATGGTCAAACTCAAAACCCCAACATCAGTGGCGGCGCGAGGATTCGAGGCGCCCGGGGCTATGTTCTTTATTGGCGCCCCTAACGAGGCGCCCGAGGGCAATTGCCCCCACCCCACCCCACCCCTCGCGCCGCCACTGCCCAACATAGACGCAAAATGCATCTGTAAAGACTGAGAAGAAATATTTTGATACTGAAAGCAGCTAAACATAGAAAGAACACAGTGACATAACTTGTTTTTGTCTCAATGAATAAAGACATAAAAATACTTGTAGGCAGCCTTCCTATTAGAAGATAACAGTTCTTTGCGCTGAAGTTACACAACTTAATTTCCTTCACGTAACTAACACTGTTAATAGGATTGATTTACAATGGAAATAGACTTGTATCTCATGCAGACAGCGGAACCAGAGTAAGATACATTTGTGTTTGGCTGAAATTAATACCAAAATATACACTGATTCGGAAACATGAATGACTATGATAGTGTTTAGAAATCTCAAAACAGTGCCTTCCGGAATCAATTAAGCAGTGTTGAAAACGGGCTGATCAAAAATGATAAAAGAGATGCCGAATGAATCTAATTTCGCTTACTCAGCAAATATTGAGCTTGTGCTTAACAGCACAAATAAGAAAACACTTATTTGAACTAGGTGAAAGGATCGATCTTGACGCATGATTGATTATGTTCCATGCTGCTGTGAGATGGTGAAAGGATCGATTTTGACGCATGATTAATTATTTTCCAGATGCTGCTGTGAGACGTTGTATGTACATTTAAGAGCTGTCACTGCAGATTTCTTCTTCTTTCTTTTTTTATGTAATACATAGGCAGTACAATTTACAATAGACAATCAGAGGTTATTTTTTTTAGAGAGAAGTTGTTGGATGACAAAAGGTACAGACTAAGTTCAAACAATATTTTACTTAAAGGCATAACGATTCAATCGTAGCGGTTTATTCCGGTGGCAAGTTCATTACCAAATAGTTTCAACTGCTGCAAACATTCTGTTTAAGAGTTTCGACTGCTGCAAACATTCTGTTTCAGAGTTTCGACTGCTACAAACATTCTGTTTAAGAGTTTCGACTGCTGCAAACATTCTGTTTAAGAGTTTCGACTGCTGCAAACATTCTGTTTAAGAGTTTCGACTGCTGCAAACATTCTGTTTCAGAGTTTCGAATGTTTTTAAACATTGTGTTTTAAAAAATAGATTTCGGCATCTTTTCTTCCGGGGATGAATACTGGCTAGCAAGTAAAAAAAATGCCTAATCTTTTACCTACTGCACAAACATATAAACAGTTGAAGGTATGACGGTGGATACACTATAAATAAGCAGTTGAAGGTATGACGGTGGATACACTATAAATAAACAGTTGAAGGTATGACGGTGGATACACTATAAATAAGCAGTTGAAGGTATGACGGTGGATACACTATAAATAAGCAGTTGAAGGTATGACGGTGGATACACTATAAATAAGCAGTTGAAGGTATGACGGTGGATACACTATAAATAAGCAGTTGAAGGTATGACGGTGGATACACTATAAATAAGCAGTGCTGACGTGTTATTGATAAAAGCTGATTATTAAGCTATCAAGTTAATGTAAGGTATAATGACGTTTTGTGCTATACAGAAATGGCATAATGACAGTTTATGTTATGCCGAAATGGCAAAATGGCGTCTCGTGCTATATAAATATAGCAAAACGACCTATTATGCTATACAGATATGGCATAAAAAAGAAGAGAATTAAGGGACTTGTAATCCTCAGAATGGTACTCGAACAATGAAATTTCGTTCTTCTCGTTCTGAGTCAGGACCAAGCGTCCTGATTGTGAATACGCAATGCATTTTGGGTAATTTAATCCATCCTGAGCTGTTATTACTTCCCACAGTCTACCGTTTTTAGTCAATATGTAAGCAGTACTGTTGCATAAAACTATGGTGTTGTCGTCCTTATCTGTGCATAGACCTTGCAGGCTGACAAAATTGTCATTGATGTGGAAATCCGTTGTAGAGAATATTCTCAAAAGCTTGCCGTCAAAATGGAAGATCTTTATTGAGCTGTTTCCTGAATCAGAAACGATAATTTGTTTCTGTGTGTTGACACACACGAAGTAAGGATGATCAAATTCCCGTGGCCCGTTCCCATAGGAACCGAAAGTCTTACAAACGCCTCCACTTGGATACAAAACAAATACACAGTGTTTACATATATCTGTGATTACAAGAAAACTATCATAGGTAACAGCTAATCCATAGGGTAGCTCCAAAACATTAGCACCACCGAATTTTGACTGTAAGTCACCATTTTGCGAGAAAATTTTCACACTAGCATTAACAGTATCAGTAACGGCTATACAATCGTCCGTTGTCATGGCAACGCATAAGGGGTAACACAACTGGTTATCCTCGGTACCTTTCCTTCCGAATGTATATTTGAACACTCCATCAGCTGAAAATATCTGTATACGGTGGTTTTCTGTATCAGCTATGATGATATCACCTGAAAAGAAAAGGAATATATGGATCACAATATTAAAGTTACGTATAAATCTGTCATGGTATGCTCTGTTTGAAATATGTTACACTTTCAGATAAAAACTGAATTAGGTAGTTACATTTAAATTAGATTGTTGGTATTGTAACAATATACTATGTTAATTTTTAAAAAAAATGAAATTAATGTGTATTTTTCTAAAAGCCTTGGTATAGCCCTTCGTCAGTGATATTGACCAATATGAATGACCTTGGAAATATAGCAAGGTCTATAGAAAATCACACATTTTGTAACATCATAATGTCTTACATATAGAATATCACTTACGTCGATGTCATACAATTAATGTCTTTCGATGAGGTGGATGCTGACGTTGCATATCGATGTTATACAACTATAGTCCCTTGATGACGTAGATACTGATATTGCATATCAATGTTATACGACTGTAGTTTTATGATGAGGTAGATATTGGTGTTGCATATCGATGTCATAGAACTACAGTCTTTTGATGAGAAAAATACTGATGCTGCATATATATGTCACACAGCTATAGTTTTGTGATGAGGTAGATACTGATGTTGTACATGGATGTCATACAACTATAGTCTTGTCATAAGGTTGACACTGATACTGCATATATGTGTCAAACAGCTATAGTCTCTTGATGAGGTAGATACTGATGTTGCATATCGATGGCATACAACTAAATTCTTTGGATGAGGTTGATACTGATATTCAAAATCGATGTCATACAACTTTACTCTTCTGATGAGGTAGATACTGATATTGCATATCGATGTCATACAACTATGTTATACAACTAAAGTCTTTTCATGAGGAAGATACTGATGTTTCATATCGATGTCATACAACTAAAGTCTTTTCATGGGGAAGATACTGATGTTTCATATCGATGTCATACAACTATAATCTTTTCATGAGGTAAATACTGATGTTTCATATCGATGTCATACAACTTTACTTTTCTGATGAGGTAGATACTGATGTTGCATATCGATGTCATACAACTTTACTCTTCTGATGAGGTAGATACTGATGTTGCTTATCGATGTCATACAACTTTACTCTTCTGATGAGGTAGATACTGATGTTTCATATCGATGTCATACAACTTTACTCTTCTGATGAGGTAGATACTGATGTTTCATATCGATGTCATACAACCATAATCTTTTCATGCGGTAGATACTGATGTTTCATATCGATGTCATACAACCATAATCTTTTCATGCGGTAGATACTGATGTTGCATATCGATGTCATACAACTTTACTCTTCTGAGGAGGTAGATACTGATGTTGCATATCGATGTCATACAACTTTACTCTTCTGATGAGGTTGATACTAATGTTGCATATACATTTCAAACAACTATATCGATGTCATACAACTATGTCATACACCTAAAGTCTTTTTATAAAATAGATACTGATGTTGCATATCGATGTTATACAACTATGTCATACAACTATAGTCTTTTCATGGGGTAGATACTGATGTTGCATATAAATGTCATACCACTTACAGGAACTAGATCCTGAGATCTCCTGTCTGTTTCAGAGTGCTATTAGTAAAACTGAAGCCACACAAGTTCCAGTGTGTTACTGGTAAAAACAAATGGGGTCCTTATGAGAAAATGGAGACCCCCTGAGGTACCCGCTGGTGACGAGTGGTCAGTGAGCTATCAACTTGTCGTTTCGAGGTCGTATCGACAGGAAATTCTTAGTCTAGCCCAAGAAACTCCCTTGGCTGATAATTTGAGAGTCAGTAAGACTTATCACAAGATCTTGAGTAATTTTTATTGGCCGAAACTTAAAAGTGATGTTTCTAAATATTGCAGATCTTGTCACACTTGCCAAACGGTTGGAAAACCCAATCAGAAGATACAAAGGCTCATCTGCAACATATTTCTGATTTTGACGAACCATTTAGTAGAATAATGGTAGACTGTGTCGGTCCCTTACCTAAGACCAAGTTAGGCAACCAATACGTGTTGACAATCATGTGTGCG
The DNA here is from genome assembly GCA_029931535.1 of Margaritifera margaritifera. Lineage (NCBI taxonomy): Eukaryota > Metazoa > Mollusca > Bivalvia > Unionida > Margaritiferidae > Margaritifera > Margaritifera margaritifera. The sequence continues at coordinate 3,530,693 of JAQPZY010001563.1, forward strand.
TCCACAAGATTTCCAGAGGCAATTCCTTTGAGAAATATTAAACCTAAAACCATTGCAAAAGCTTTGGTAAAGTTTTGAACATTTGTTGGCCTTCCCAAATCTGTCCAGTCTGATCAAGGGAAAAATGTATGTCAGGAATTTTACAACCAGTTATGCATGAATTAGGCATCCAACAGTTTAAATCCTCTGCCTATAAGTACACTTTGTAATAACAAAGTCCAATACTCTCTTGGCCATTTCAAGCTTTCAGGAATTGTCTCAAAGCGAAGAAAGTATGTATCTACTTTTTTTTCCTGAAAAGGGGGTACTAACCTAATATATCTGGTAACATCAAAACCTCTTTCTCTCTCTCTGACTCTGCATCTGCATTTCTATTTCCCTGTCCTCCGTCTGAAGCTGAAGCTTTCTTAATTCTAATTCCATTTGTTGGGGTTTTTTTTAGCTGTAATTCCCTTAATTTCCAATCAAAAACAATACAGACTTATATATTAAACCCAAAGCACTATTATCCAAAATTTCCTTTCCCACCTAATACAGAATTAAAATATTTTTTATCTGTTGCTCTGTCGAAGACGCTTTCGCTGAAGAAAGATCATAATGTCTGGCAAGCTCAAGCAAACTCGTCCTTTTTCATAGACTCTAACCCTACCTGGGTAGGACTTGAAACAAAGTTATCAACTTTAGTTGACATTGCGAATGCTTGCTGGTTTCACTAAAGATTTCTCAAATGGGTGAAATAAAAATCTTTACCAGGGACAATGAAAAATGCAAACAAAATCAATTTAAATTGTAATTTAAAGACATTCACTTTCCGGACGAGCCCCCAATTATGTAAGGACTTTATGGCCTAAAAATATGTAACAGAAAGAAAGTGAAACCAACAAAGTCAAGTAAAATCAACAAGCAATTTATTTCTAGACAATTAATGTGGAAATTTAAAAGACACTTACAATAATGTGAATTAAAGTTCAAATAATCCTAAGTGTCCTAATCAAAAGTCCAAAAATATAGAATGTTCCGAATGAATTCCAATAGCCTTGATTGTCCTGATGTACCACAAGTCTTGAATATCCTGATGTACCACAATGATGTAATCCGGAATGTTTTGAATGTGTTCACATAAATCCCAATATCATGTAAGTATCCAAAAGTGAGTGAGCACTTTAGTATTCCCAGTGAATATTGTAAATACATAATTCCTCTCAAATTATATCTGACTTCAATAAACAACTAAAACAGATTCCTTACAGACTGATCTTTTAGAATGGAATTTCTAGAATAGGAATGAATTTGTTTACCAAACTGTGTATATAAATACACATGCCTACATAACCTATGTCACATCACAATATGAGTAATTCTTCTGGAAAATTATTTTGTGTACCTGACTTTTGTCACAACAAGACATGGAAGTAACAGTCCAGCTGCTAACAAAACCTGCCTTGAACTCAAATGCTAAGTAAACATGCTGTTTACAAAATGACCATAATCGGACTAAAGTACAACTTACATTAATACACACATATTATAAATTCACTATACATAACAACTGATACTGCATATCGATGTCGTACAACATTATAATACAACTATAGTCTTTTGATGAATTATATACTAATGTTGCATATCGATATCATATCGTACCATTATAACCTTCTTGAGGGCATCTTACTTTCAAAGCAACAACATAGGTGGATATTTTGGCCAGAAATTGTGACATTTTCATTTTCTAAAATTTAAATATTAAAAAATATTCCAAATTGATAAAAAATTTATTCCCAGAAATGTATTGTACCGAGCTCAAGCCAAGCTTAATTTCTGGATGAGAATCGCAAGTAAGTTTTTGTATTTGGATCTTGCATTTGTCACCTATGTTATACCACGACACTCCATTTAGGCCACTGTCTTGTAAGATTAACTGTACTTTGGAGCAAACCACACTGGAGCTAATGCCACCAAACTTTGCATGTATGCTTCAGTATTACTATAGATACAGAAACGGTCAATTTATTAATTAGGTGCAACTTTTGAGATTTTTTCAAGGTGTTACTACACTAACTGAACCCATGAGTTGATATTGCATCCTATAGTAGTCCCTAGGAAAATCGTGAATATTTTTTCTCTGATTTTTCATGGAGATTTGCTAACCAGAAAAGAACGTTACTTGCATTCAACAGCATGCAACATTCAAACCCAAACATAAAATACAATGTCTATTGAGTTCGGCCTGTTATGTGTGATTCGACCGTTTCAGAAAAGGTCACTGGCACTAAAAATTCCAGTCATTTCATTTAAATATAACTATTTCAGAAAATATGTAAAGTAAGCTATACTGATGTTTTTATATGTTAGTGCCTACCATGAGAATGGTAGTCTTGGTGTCTGAGTTAGTGCCCACCATAAGTATGATAGTCTCGGTATCCGAGTTAGTGCCTACCATAAGAATGGTAGTCTTGGTGTCCGAGTTAGTGCCTACCATAAGAATGGTAGTCTTGGTGTCCGAGTTAGTGCCTACCATAAGAATGATAGTCTTGGTGTCCGAGTTAGTGCCTACCATAAGAATGGTAGTCTTGGTGTCCGAGTTAGTGCTTACCATAAGAATGGTAGTCTTGCTGTCCGAGTTAGTGCCTACCATAAGTATGATAGTCTTTGTGTCCGAGTTAGTGCCTACCATAAGAATGGTAGTCTTGGTGTCCGAGTTAGTGCCTACCATAAGTATGATAGTCTTGGTGTCCGAGTTAGTGCCTACCATAAGTATTATAGGCTTGGTATTCGAGTTAGTGCCTACCATAAGAATGGTAGTCTTGGTGTCCGAGTTAGTGCCTACCATAAGTATGATAGTCTTTGTGTCTGAGTTAGTGCCTACCATAAGTATGATAGTCTTGGTGTCCAAGTTAGTGCTTACCATAAGTATGATAGTCTTGGTGTTCGAGTTAGTGCCTACCATAAGAATGGTAGTCTTGGTGTCCGAGTTAGTGCCTACCATAAGTATGATAGTCTTTGTGTTCGAGTTAGTGCCTACCATAAGAATGGTAGTCTTGGTGTCCGAGTTAGTGCTTACCATAAGAATGGTAGTCTTGCTGTCCGAGTTAGTGCTTACCATAAGAATGGTAGTCTTGCTGTCCGAGTTAGTGCTTACCATAAGAATGGTAGTCTTGGTTTTCGAGTTAGTGCTTACCATAAGAATGATAGTCTTGGTTTCCAAGTTAGTGCCTACCATAAGTATGATAGTCTTGGTGTCCGAGTTAGTGCCTACCATATGTATGATAGTCTTGGTTTCCAAGTTAGTGCCTATCATAAGAATGGTAGTCTTGGTGTCCGAGTTAGTGCCTACCATAAGTATGATAGTCTTGGTGTCCGAGTTAGCGCCTACCATAAGTATGATAGTCTCGGTTTCCAAGTTAGTGCCTACCATAAGTATGATAGTCTTGGTGTCCGAGTTAGTGCCTACCATAAGTATGGTAGTCTTGGTTTCCAAGTTAGTGCCTACCATAAGTATGTTAGTCTTGGTGTCCGAGTTAGTGCCTACCATAAGTATTATAGTCTTGGTGTCCGAGTTAGTGCCTACCATAAATATGATAGTCTTGGTTTCCAAGTTAGTGCCTACCATAAGTATGATAGTCTTGGTGTCCGAGTTAGTGCCTACCATAAGTATTATAGGCTTGGTGTTCGAGTTAGTGCCTACCATAAGTATTATAGTCTTGGTGTCCGAGTTAGTGCCTACCATAAATATGATAGACATCTTGTCCGAGTTAGTGCTTACCATAAGTGTGACAGTCTTGGTTTCCAAGTTAGTGCCTACGTGATACCATAAGTATGATAGTGTTGGTGTCCGAGTTAGTGCCTGCCATAACTATGATAGTCTTGATGTCTGAATTAGTGCCTACCATAAGTATGATGGTCTTGGTGTCCGAGTTAGTGCCTACCATAAGTATGATAGGCTTGGTGTTCGAGTTAGTGCCTACCATAAGTATTATTGTCTTGGTGTTCGAGTTAATTCCTACCTTAAGTATGGTAGTCTTGGTGTTCGAGTTAGTGCCTACCATAAGTATTATAGTCTTGGTATTCGAGTTAGTGCCTACCATAAGTATGACAGGCTTGGTGCCCGAGTTAATGGTTACCATAAGTATGATAGTCTTAGTGTCCAAGTTAGTGCCTACCATAATTTTGATAGTCTTGGTGTCCGATGATAGTCTTGTGTCCTAGTTAGTGCCTACCATAATTTTGATAGTCTTGGTGCCTGACTTAGTACCTACTATAAGTACGATGGCTTTGGTGTCCAAGTTAATGCCTATCATAAATATGATAGTCTTGGTGTCCAAGTTAGTGCCTACCATAAGTATGATGGTCTTGGTGTCCGAGTTAGTGCCTACCATAAGTACGATGGCATTGGTGTCCAAGTTATTGTCTACCATACGTATGATAGACTTCTTGTCCGAGTTAGTGCCTACCATAAATATGATAGTCTTGGTGTCCAAGTTAGTGCCTACCATAAATATGATGGTCTTTATGTCCAAGTTAGTGCCTACCATAAATATGATGGTCTTGGTGTCCGTGTTAGTGCCTACCGTAAGTACAATAGCAGTGGTGTCCGAGTTAGTGCCTACCATAAGTAAGAGAGTCTTGGTGTCCAAGTTAGTGCCTACCATAAGTACGATAGTCTTTGTATCTCTGTACCTGTAACTAATGAACTAGTTTCATTAAAAAATGTAAGAAATGAGGGAAATATGGAAGTAACTTAATTACTATAGTGATACCTTATAGCGAAAATAAAAACATATAGAGTAAAAACACAATAATAACAAGTATAATGAGTTGGCACATAACTAAATTTCCTAGTCGAAACGTGGAATAGTTATCTTCCCTGTCTGCATTAACGATTAGTTACTTCGATACATTAACTTCATATTTTTAAGCTCTAAATTTGTCTTTATCAAGGCTTAATGATGCACCTTGAATCATAAATGTGTAATGATGGACGCTTGAATCATAAATTTGTAGTATTAGAGGCTTGAATCACAGAAATGTGAACGGATGGACGCTTGAATCATAAATGTTGTAAGGGAGCAAATTTCTGTCCATGTATTCGGTAGAGCCCATTTAGTTTGGCAGAGAACAATTAATTCGATTTACGAGGAAATATACCGTATTAAATCGCTAGACTGCAATGGTTTTAATGTCCCTGTTAGGATGCGAGATTGATTTTTAATTAAGCCTTCATTGTTAGCAGTCAGACATAAGGTTAAAATGTCAAAGTTGAGAGTTTGCAGGACTAGATGTAAAGCAAGTGGAAGTAGTATTATCTTTTTGAAATTCTCCAGAATCGGTTATTTAAAACTCTAGAGGGTTAGGCTGACCACGATTGGCGTGTATTTATAAAAGGCGGTAGATACGTTTAATCTGATTGACTACGCTAAATAAGAGGTGTGTTTCACAGACAAAATTTCATGTTTTAAATATTCCACATCGCAAAATTTAGTCAGTCTAAGTTTTCCTGCGAAAGGCTGAGATCTTGACTCCTTGAGGATAAGGCGAAATTCTCTCGTATAAGCAATTGTTCAAGGGACAGGTGTCTGGAAGTTGAGGGACACAATTCTGGCGGTAGAAGCGAGCGAGTCTCGAAAGCACAATGTATTTGCATCAATCTCATGTAATTCGTTGATATCAATAAAATTATTTGTTTGAATTTATTTGTTTAAATTCGTACATCAGTTTCTTGATATGAGAATAACTATTTTCTTTGAGTTCATTTGTCTTTATTCGTACAATAATCTTCTTTATATGAGTTTGACGAATTGTTTGAATTTGTCGTCGTGATTGTTATAGGAATCATGTATTCTAAGAATTTCATGCATTACTTTTTTTGATATGAGTTGCGAGAATCTGTGTGAATTTACAAATCTTAGATGATTTCATGTACGATAAAGACTTGAGTGAGTATTCACTGAAATTAATGTAGTTAAGCCTTGAAGTGAATTTCATCGATTCATTCGTATAATTAAGACGTGAACTGAAACTGTTATATCTCGTGTGATGTTAATGTGAGTTAGTGATGAAATAGCCGTTAGAAAATACATTAATCTTCTGAAACTAGGTTTGTTTATGGTCTGTCAGGCTTGGCGTGACCAGATAGCCTTTGGTATCTGTTTGAATTCCGATAGGACGATATCTGATGTAACGAGTGTGGAGTAATGTTCTATTCCCAGTGAGGATATTTGACAGAAGATTTAGGTTGCTTCTCTGTTTATTTTGAAAGGGGGAATACTCCATCCACCTACCTACCTATCCACCTAACCACACAAAGTTTGAGGGCCGAAAGAGGCGAGATAAGAGAGAGTGAGAGGGGAAAAAAAGGGAAGAACATCAAATTTGACCGGACAGCAACATTGAAGTTGGAGTGACCAGCGATAACCAGGTTATGCAGGCATGCTGGGCAATGACTTCGATTGTTCACTCGATTCTGTGATGAACTAAGTCTATCGTTTTAAACTGATCGGCTATTTACATAAGTATATTTGTGTTGAAATTCGGTAAATGATTTATTTCAAAAGAAGTGTATCTTTCTAATGTTATGTATTATCCCAATTTGTTTTATGTAATTGATTACATTGTTATATTTCATGTACGGGGGCTCGTGTTATTCTGTTCTATATATCTGCTCAGATCTCTATTTATTCCATCTATAAATTTCATAATTTATTTTATTATTTACTCGATCCGGGCAATAACACCGATGTCGATCATCCTTTAGATAACGATAACCAACCAAATCGTACCCCTTGTAACGAGGGTTCCGCCACAAATGTATAACGATGGATGATTGAATCATAGAAATGTGCAATGATCAACGTCTGCATCATAAATGTGTAGTGCTGGACGCTTGAGTCATAGAAATGTGTAATGCTGGACGTTTGAATCATAGAAAAAATAATATTGGATGCTGGAATCATAGAAATATGTAAGGATGGACGTTTGAATAATAAAGGTGTAATGATGGACGCTTAAATCATAGAAATGTGAAATGCTGGACGCTTGAATCATAGAAATGTGTAATGATGGATGCTTGAATAATAGAAATGTATAATGATGGACGTTTGAATCAGAAATGTGTAATGATGGACGCTTGAATCAAAGAAATGTGTACTGATGGACTGGAATCATAGAAATGTATCAAAATGGACGTTTGATTCATATAAATGTGTCATGGTGGACGTTGGTGATACATAGAAATGTGTCATGATGGACGTTTGAATTCATAGAAATGTGTCATGATGGACGTTGGATCCATAATCATGATGGATGTCTGAACCATAGAAATGTATAATGATGGTCGTTTGATTCATATAAATATGTCATGGTGGACGTTTGATTCATAGAAATGTGTCTTGATGGTCTTTTGATTAATAGAAATGTGTCATGATGGTCGTTTGATTCATAGAAATGTGTCATGATGGTCGTTAGTTCATAGAAATGTGTCATGATGGTCGTTTGATTCATAGAAATGTGTCATGGTGGACGTTTGATTCATAGAAATATGTCATGATGGTAGTTTGATTCATAGAAATGTGCCCCATTTAGAGGACAATGGGATTCAATAGGTACTGAAGTGAAAACAATGAATACAGATATTTTTGTTTTATAAAAAAAAGATGGAGTGCATGATGTAATCGACGAAACACCAGTTTTACCCATCAATGTATGTGAAACATTTGATGACTATAAAAAGTTCATTAAATCTTCAATACTGTGCTTGTGAGAATCATCCAATCAAAGAAATAGAGCTGCCGAGCGGAAACGTCTGGTATGCCTGGGGGAGGGGGGGGGGGGGAACCATCATAGAACTCCCATGTTCTGCTCTTAATAAATACGGCATCTTTTGAGTTTGTGAGTGCCATTGAGCTAAAAATATTTAAATTTAATTAGAACCAAACATCATATCCACAAACATCATACCACAATCGCGATTTACACATTACACATTGATGAAGTCTGACATCATACCCACAATCGCGATTTACACATTACACATTGATGAAGTCTGACATCATACCCACAATCGCGATTTACACATTACACATTAATGAAGTCTGACATCATACCCACAATCGCGATTTACACATTACACATTGATGAAGTCTGACATCATACCCACAATCCCGATTTACACATTACACATTAATGAAGTCTGACATCATACCCACAATCCCGATTTACAATTACACATTGATGAAGTCAGACATCATACCCACAATCCCGATTTACACATTACACATTGATGAAGTCTGACATCATACCCACAATCCCGATTTACACATTACACATTGATGAAGTCTGACATCATACCCAAAATCCCGATTTACACATTACACATTGATGAAGTCTGACATCATACCCACAATCGCGATTTACACATTACACATTAATGAAGTCTGACATCATACCCACAATCCCGATTTACACATTACACGTTAATGAAGTCTGACATCATACCCACAGTCGCGATTTACACATTACACATTGATGAAGTCTGTCCCGAAATAGCTTTTACAGAGTTTAGCTGCAGTCATTCGACCTTCCTGGGCGCCGCAAGGCAATCGCAACACAAAATCAAATTTGATATGCAGACTCCATGTGGGTAGACAGAGGCTAAATTAGACTTTTGCATAATAATTTTCACTTTTGGATGTAATATTTAATGAAGGAACTAAAATGCAGTTCTAAGATGGAAGCCCGCAATTTTTCTTTTTGTCTGCTTAAAGAATAGAATAGATACACAGTCCAACATCGATGTAAGCAGATACAAATTTGCTGAATAGGCACACTGGATATTCCATCCATTTATTATTGTTGGAGTCCCTCAGTTCAAGTAGAAGAGTGCAATGTTTTATTTTGATATCAAGTAAATAATAAGTTATATGTGCATTACATGCATGTATTCTCGTACGAAACATCTAACATTTGAATCTCTCTCTCTCTCTCTCTAACTCTCTTAAAATGTTTTTTTCACATTATATCTGTACACCTTATATCCTTATATTCTGAACATACCCGACTTTGATACGGCAACTCCACATGGCATAATGAATTGACCTTTCCCACGACCTTTCCGTCCAAACTTTCTAATTAGTTTGGACTTTTCAGCATCCTTTCCCATTTCGCTACATTTGGATCCAGATGCAACCATTCTCCGTAGTAAATTATACATTTTCATTTGCCATTGAACTACATTGGTGTCCCATCACCGTGAACATGCCTAAACTGTCTCATGGATCGGATTTTCTGAAATGAAAAAAAAAAATAAATAAATAAAATCAAATGAAAGCAGAGGTACCGTCACAATTAATTCAGGTTTGTCCTGCCGGTGTGAGCATTTATAAAATATATTTCATTTTGAACCCCTCTTCAACAGAAAACAGAGTTTACGGTTTCGCACCATGCACACCTTCCTCTATATTGGGTTGCGGGTAAACATATGGTTGACGTCACGAATAGTCTGCTGTACTGCGTCTGACGGCTGTACACTAACAACATATTTCTTCAGCAAGATATACCTGCAGGGGTCAATGTCTTGATTACTGATTATATTAACCGCTGGAAAAAAAATCCATCATAGCCATTTGGCCCTATGACGTCAATTGTCAATGTAAACTAATACTGCCGCCAAAGACGATTTGCCTCGTTTTCAAATAACCATGGTTATATTCCGGACATGCATAGTGCTGCTGTCTATCCATTTGTTATTAATATTGTTATGTTCTGTTACGACTTTGTAGAAAACAAGTCGCTGCCTCTTTTGAGAGCAATGCTTTGATATTTGGCTTAACAAACGAGAACGTGCATTTCAAGTGACTTTGTCTTTATGAATGCCCACTCTTGACCATTCTTTATCATCTCTAACGATTGGTGGATAACACGTTGTGTGCACCATTCTTTATCATCTCTAACGATTGGTGGATAACACGTTGTGTGCACCATTCTTTATCATCTCTAACGATTGGTGGATAACACGTTGTGTGCACCATTCTTTATCATCTCTAACGATTGGTGGATAACACGTTGTGTGCACCATTCTTTATCATCTCTAAGGATTGGTGGATAACACGGTGTGTGCACCATTCTTTATCATCTCTGACGATTGGTGGATAACACGTTGTGTGCACCATTCTTTATCATCTCTAACGATTGGTGGATAACACGGTGTGTGTACCATTCTTTATCATCTCTAACGATTGGTGGATAACACGGTGTGTGCACCATTCTTTATCATCTCTAACGATTGGTGGATAACACGTTGTGTGCACCATTCTTTATCATCTCTAACGATTGGTGGATAACACTTTGTGTGCACCATTCTTTATCATCTCTAACGATTGGTGGATAACACGGTGTGTTCACCATTCTTTATCATCTCTAACGATTGGTGGATAACACGGTGTGTGCACCATTCTTTATCATCTCTAACGATTGGTGGATAACACGGTGTGTGCACCATTCTTTATCATCTCTAACGATTGGTGGATAACACGGTGTGTGCACCATTCTTTATCATCTCTAACGATTGGTGGATAACACGTTGTGTGCACCATTCTTTATCATCTCTAACGATTGGTGGATAACACTTTGTGTGCACCATTCTTTATCATCTCTAACGATTGGTGGATAACACGTTGTGTGCACCATTCTCACAAGAGTTATCTTACATACATCGTGTCTAAAATAATTCCAATAAATGGTCGGCGTTTCGTTGAAAACTCTCGTGCTGCTTACTATAACTGAGTTATGCCCCATGTAATTACCAATGGAACTTCACACATCACTCTTTTCTGTCACCAGACAGTGCAACTGTGACATGATTTCTAAACTCGTTCCCTGGTTCGAAATATTTTGCTCATGAGCAAATTCTAAAGACACAGAGAAACCAAAGATTCATTGTGATCTCATTACTGCAGCCGTGTATAAGATACATTTTTTTTTTTTAAATTAAAAAAAAAAAAATTGGGCTGAGTCATGAGACACGATGGACAAGACGCTGTATGCTTGGGGAGTATGTAAACTATTTTATCAATGTTTCTGGACATTAAGTTTTGGTGAATTTAATTAGTGCGTGCTCTAATAAAAAAAAGGAAACATAAAAGATTGAAAGGTACAACGATTTTTATTTATTTATTTATTTTATTTTAAATTTTGCAAATTTGCGTATTAATTTAAATTTATTTATTTATTTATTTTTTTTGGGGGGGGGGGCCAGAATCAGACAAATTGACATTATTATTCTCATCGCATTTCGTGAGTATTTGATTTTGGTTTGATCTTTTACGGCACAGCAACATATAAAGGTTATTTAGTGCCGAGTCAATTAAAGTAAATTGCCTTGTTCAGGGACACACCACAGGAGCCAGTCTAGACTGATTCGATGGTTGGATTCAATCCCACGCCCGTCTCGTCGCGAGTCCAACACATTAACCACTGGTTCAACTTGAACAATTAATTCAGCGTGCAAATCAGAAACAACAGAATGATATGGCACTCAGAAATTCAGAACTGCTGGAATTGGTAAATTATATATACCAGAATAATAATGTCGGGAGTTTATTTAAGGATACATGTTTAATCAGTCTGGACCTCATCCTTAATTATAAATTAGTCTCAACTGTATGACTAGAGGCTATGCAAAAATATAATACGAGGTTTGAAAAGTCACAATATACCTCCAGGGCTCAAAGTCTAGATTACTTACTATATTAACAAAATCCATTATAGCCATTTGGTCCCTATGACGTCAATTTTCAATGTAAACTAAGACTACAAAGTTATATTTACTCCAAAGACGACATTGCCTTGTTTTCAAATGATCAGAAACGAATAGTGCTGCGGTCTAATCACTGATTATTAATATTTGTATGACCTATTACAACTTTGCACAAAATAAGTCGCTTCCTCTTTTGAGAACAATATTTATTTATTTTGTCTTTCTGAACGCCCACTCTTGACCATTCTTTATGATCTGTAACTATTTGGTGGATAACATATTTTGTGCATCATTCTCACAGGCTGTATCTTACAGACAATGTGTCTAAAATAATTCCGATAAATGATCGGCGTTTCGTCGAAAACTCTCATGTTGCTCACTACAACCGAGTTATGCCCCATGTAATTACTAGTGGAACTCACACATCACTCTTTTCTGTCACCAGATGGTGCAACGGTACTACGACTTCTATACTGGTTTTACATTTTTCGGAAGTTTTGCTTACGAAGAAATTCTCAGAAATCGAGACCCAAAGATCCATTGTGAGTTCATTGTTTCTATAATGTATAAGATGCATTATAAAAAATAATAATAATAAAAATAAAAAAATAAAATTTTTAAAATGGTTGAATCATATGACAGTATGGACAAGACGTTGTGTGCTAAAGGAGTAGGTGGACGATTTTATCAATGTTTCTTGACCTTTAGTATTTAACTTTCCACAGTCTTTTCTCGTGTTGAGAAATGTGAATTCACTTTCATTTGAGGTGTACTAGTTTCACTTTCATTTACGGAGTACTAGATTTGGTGACTGCTGTAAAAAAAAAAAAAAAAAAAAAAAAAAAAAAAAATTTAAGAGGCACAACGAAAACCGATTGATTTGTGAAGGCAATAGTACCCACGAAACATTTTGCTGTTGTTGTTGTTGCGAAAACAAGAAAATTGACACCCACGAAATGAATGAATTCAAACTTTTAAGGTTGAGTATTATTCTCAGTGCATTTCGTAATGAGTGTTCCTGATTAAGTATTTACATTTTTTTTATGTTTTACGGCACAGGAATAAATAAGGTTATTAAGTGCCGAGGCAATTAGAGTAAAGGACCTTGTCCATGGACGCCCCCCGGGAGTCGATCTTGACTGATTCGATGGTAGGATTCGATCCCGCGCCCGTCTGATGGAGAGTCAAGCATGTTAACCACTGATCCAACCAGAAGAAGCAATTCAGTGTATAAATCAGAAGCGACAGAATAATATGGCACTCAGAAATTCAGAACTGCTGGAATTGGTAAATTCTACGTACCAGAATAATAATGTCGGGCGTTTAGATAAGGATACATGTTTAAGCGGTCTGGACCTCATCCTTAATTATAAATTAGTCTCAACTGTATGTCTAGAAGCTATGCAAAAATATAATACGAGGTTTGAAAAGCCTTCCCTTGTTTATAATTTCAATCATGTCGTATTCAGCAAGACAAAATGGTCGATATAAGAAAGAGAATTCGATTAATTTTTATCTGTATGTCTCATCTTGCCACAGAAACACGAAAATCGTTTTTCGTTTTCAAACACCTTTAATGTTGAGCAGTTAGACAATCTTTTTTCGAAAACAAGGAGTACGTGACGAAGGCTAATGAAAATAAATTATATCACAGTTACTACCAAAAATCTATATCATTCCAATAAATTTTTTCTTCAAACTTCTAGGGTTCTGAAAATAATTCAAGAAAAAGATGAGTAAGAAATATCATACTAAAATATTGTACTTCCTGATATAATTTTCTCTCTCTCTCTCTCTCTCTCTCTCTCTCTCTCTCTCTCTCTCTCTCTCTCTCTCTCTTGATGGCGTAGAAGAATGAAATTATGTTCCTTTACTTGCAGTAAATTGAATGAACTAATTGATTGAGCCGCTGAATCTAAAGTAATCGTATCATACCGTAAACAAATATTTATTTAGGTTCATTGGGCCAGAGACTTATTAGACATTTTATGTTATTTAGGTTTATTGGGCCAGAGACTTCTTAGACATTTTATGTTATTTAGGTTTATTGGGCCAGAGGCTTATTAGACATTTTATATTATTTAGGTTCATTGGGCCAGAGGCTTATTAGACATTTCATGTTATTTAGGTTCATTGGGCCAGAGACTTATTACACATTTCATGTTATTTAGCTTTATTGGGCCAGAGATTTATTACACGTTTTATGTTATTTAGCTTCATTGGACCAGAGACTTATTACACATTTTATGTTATTTAGTTCATTGGACCAGAGATTTACTACACATTTTATGTTATTTAGTTCATTGGGCTAGAGACTTATTACACATTTTATGTTATTTAGGTTCATTAGGCTTGAGGTTTATCACACATTTTATGCTACTTAGTTCATTGGGCTAGAGACTTATTACACATTTTATGTTATTTAGGTCCATTGGGCTAGAGCCTTATTACACATTTTATGTTATTTAGGTTAATTGGGCAAAAGGCTTATTACATATTTTATGTTATTTAGTTCATTGGGCTAGAGGCTTATTACACATTTTATGTTATTTAGGTTTATTGGGCACGAGGCTTATTAGAATATGTGTATTAATTTAATGAATATGTATATTAATTTAAAAAATAGGCATATTAATTTAATGAATATGTATAAAAATTTTATGAATAGGTGTATTAATTTATTGAATAGGTATATTAACTGATTGAATATGTATATTAATTTAATGAATAGGTGTATTAATTTAATGAATAGGCATATTAATTTAATGAATATGTGTATTAATTTAATGAATAGGTATATTAATTTAACGAAGAATATTCAGAGTGTAAAGTGAAAGCCCAACAATGCTATGACCATCTTGGTTCGTAATAATAGATCCTGTTAGATGGAACGTGCAATTAAAGTGCCAAAGACTTCCAACGGGTTTTCTGAGGGAGATGAATTCGTTCTAAATAAGTCTGCATTATATTTATTATATGTCTGGAAGTTATGTAAATATGATAAAACATTGCAACAATCCTGTTAAGTATTTTATTTCCAATAATAGCTTCGCAAACAAGATAATGTAGCTGAGAGAAGAAAACGTTTAATAGACTTGTTATCGGTCAGTGTGGGCGAATCTAGTTTTATAAGCTAGAAAAGTTCGAGACCTGTTCAGCGGTTACACCCTTATGTTCTTAAAGCACACTGAACGTGACACATTGCTTGAAGTAAATGAAATTACCAAAGTAGGAACATACATAAAAGAATTAATGCTACAAAAGTTTAATGATAACTCGACTACTGGACTATATGTATGTAAGATCATCAAAACGAAAAGCTTCATATGTCAGTCTTCATGTCAATTATGTCAGTCTTCATCTTAATTATGTCAGTTTTCATATTCATTATGTCAGTTTTCATGTTAATTATGTCGGTCTTCATGTTGATTATGTCAGTCTTCATGTTAATTATGTCAGTCTTCATGTTAATGTCAGTCTTAGTGTTAATTATGTCAGTCTTCGTGTTAATTTTGTCGGTCTTAGTGTTAATTATGTCAGTTTTAATGGTAATTATGTCAATCTTCATGTTAATTATGACAGTTTTCATGTTAATTATGACAGTCGTCGTGTTAATTATGTTAGTTTTCATGTTAATCATGTCCGACTTCATGTTGATTATGTCAGTCTTCGTGGTAATTATGTCAGTCTTCATGTTAATTATGTCAGTCTTAGTGTTAATTATGACAGTCTTCGTGTTAATTATGATAGTCTTTATCTTAATTATGACAGTCTTCGTGTTAATTATGTAAATCTTCATGTTAATTATGACAGTTTTCATGTTAATTATGACAGTCTTCGGGTTAATTATGTCAGTTTTCATGTTAATTATGTCGGACTTAATGTTGATTATGTCAGTCTTCGTGGTAATTATGTCAGTCTTCACGTTAATTATGTCAGTCTTAGTGTTAATTATGACAATTTTCGTGTTAATTATGATAGTCTTCATGTTAATTATGACAGTCTTCGTGTTAATGATATCAGTCTTCATGTTAATTATGTCAGTCTTCATGTTAATTATGTCAGTCTTCATGTTAATTATGTCAGTCTTTATGTTAATTATGTCAGTCCACGTATTTTATGAATATGATTCTGATTAATATCCATTTTGTTACGATCTTTGCATTGTAATTATTCTGTACAGACCGAAGAAAATGATTCATAAGGTGTTATTGCCGTCTAGTACGCAAATGAAAGTGAGGAGACGGGTAAGCTGGGCTCCCAAAATTTAATGGCAATCAAGCAATCGATGAAGGTTTCTTTTTTGTATCAAACCGTAAGGCTGTGTGATGTAGTGAGTGAATATTAAGAGAGAGAGAGAGAGAGAGAGAGAGAGAGAGAGAGAGAGAGATGAAATTCTGCTGTCACAGAATATTCTAACATCCCATGCGATGGGTGCGCTACCTTGAATCTGCAGGAATACACCTTTTCTTGGTTGACTTTCAGGCTGATCACAACGAACTCCCTAACTGCCTGTACTGTAATACATGGATTTTTCTTTTTGGTACACTCCATACTTCTATAACCCCCCCCCCCCCCCCCTCCAAAAAAAAAAAAAAACTGGAAATGAGCAATAGTGAATTACCCCCTCTCTGTAGGCCTATGTTTAATAATGCAGCTCTTTCCCCACTATTTGTGAGCACCCTGCGGACGCAGGAATATAGATCTGGCCCGATGCGCTCTCCTGATGTCGTGATGGAAGCAGGAACGGAGATGGCTGAGTAGTTAGTCTGCCACATTCGCGACTGAAAGGGTGCCAGTTCAAATCCTACCATCATATCAGCCAGGGTCGGCTACCGTGGTGTGTCCATGGGCAAGGTACTTAACTCCAACTGCCTTGTTGTTCCTCCTTCGACTTCGAAGATGACCATAACATCACTAACTGGTTTGGTTTATGTGAGTACGTGAGTGGCTGATCAGGCCAATTTGTGTTCTGAACTGTCTGTGGCACATTGCACAGGAGATGCCTCTTGGGGTTGCTTGATCAATAGAGGACGTGCTGCAGTTCAGAGATTTACGCTGCTCGCGCTTCTGCACTGCCTCTGCAATTCTCCACAGTTCAAGTCTGTAGCTCCAGTATGGATCAGACTGCGCCAGGTGGAGCGATTCTGTGCGAGATCTTCCCAAGACTCAGGGTCAGTGTTGAAATATTTCAAGGATGACTTGAAGGAATCTTTGAAGCGTTTCTTCTGACCACCCTGAGATCGCTTTTCCTTCTTCAGCTCACCATAGAAGATCTTCTTTGGTAGTCGATCTTATAACATCCTGGTGAGGTGGCCTGCCCATCTCATCTGTGATTTCATCAGCAAAGTGTGGATGTTTGGAATGCCTGTCTTTCCATCTTATTCTCATCAGTTTCCTCAGGCAGCCCATGTGAAAATCGTTCAGACTTTGCCACAGTCAGTCGCGGGGGCCTCTGGAAGACAATGGCAAATTTGGTTGCCTAGGGAAATTCATTGTAATGTTTCGACAATTCCATGATGCCATGCTCGCTCGTGTCGTGGACAACGGTGAGTCATCTTAATCATTCCCAGTCACCAATGAAGTCAAGCAAGGCTGTGTGTTGGCCCCAACCCTCTTCAGTATGATGTTCTCTGCCATGCTTACTGATGACTTCCGTGACTATGACACTGGGATTGACATAAGATACCGGACTGATGGCAAGCTCTTCAATCTGAGGAGACTACAGGCAAAGACTAAGTTACAGGAAGTAACTGTTCGTGATCTCCTGTTTACTGACGACTGTTTCCTGAATGCCAAATCTGAGTCTGACATGCAACAGAATATGGACCATTTCTCTTCAGCTTGTGACAATTTCGGTCTCACAATCAGTATAAAGAAGACAGAGGTGATTCACCAACCTGCACCAGGAAAGTCTGACATAGAGCCTACCATCACAGTAAATGGCAAAACCCTCCTTCCTGTGGACAAGTTCACCTATATCGGCAGTGTACTGTCGCGTGCAGTCCATATCGCTGACGAAACAAATGCCAGAATTGCTAAAGCAAGTGTGGCCTTTGGCAGACTACAAGCAAATGTGTGGGAGCGCAGAGGCATCAAACAATACTGAAGGTCTACAAAGCCATTGTCTTGTCGACCCTGCTTGTAAGCATGCGAAACCTGGACGATGTACAGACTCCATGCCAAGAAGCTGATCCAACCGCTAGGAAATCAATAACCTACTTGTGTTTCTGTGCCGTAAAACACCGCACCGATGTATGTGCTCTATATTTTGCAGTTTCCCTAGATTTTGTAAATGCATGAGTAGTTTCTCTTGATTTTGTAACTGCACGAGTAGTTTCCATTGATTTTGTAACTGCATGAGTAGTTTCCATTGATTTTGTAACTGCATGAGTAGTTTCCATTGATTTTGTAACTGCATGAGTAGTTTCCATTGATTTTGTAACTGCATGAGTAGTTTCCATTGATTTTGTAACTGCATGAGTAGTTTCCATTGATTTTGTAACTGCATGAGTAGTTTCCATTGATTTTGTAACTGCATGAGTAGTTTCCATTGATTTTGTAACTGCATGAGTAGTTTCCATTGATTTTGTAAATGCACGAGTAGTTTCCATTGATTTTGTAACTGCATGAGTAGTTTCCATTGATTTTGTAACTGCATGAGTAGTTTCCATTGATTTTGTAACTGCATGAGTAGTTTCCATTGATTTTGTAACTGCATGAGTAGTTTCCATTGATTTTGTAACTGCATGAGTAGTTTCCATTGATTTTGTAACTGCATGAGTAGTTTCCATTGATTTTGTAACTGCATGAGTAGTTTCCATTGATTTTGTAACTGCACGAGTAGTTTCCATTGATTTTGTAACTGCACGAGTAGTTTCCATTGATTTTGTAACTGCATGAGTAGTTTCCATTGATTTTGTAACTGCATGAGTAGTTTCCATTGATTTTGTAACTGCATGAGTAGTTTCCATTGATTTTGTAACTGCATGAGTAGTTTCCATTGATTTTGTAACTGCATGAGTAGTTTCCATTGATTTTGTAACTGCATGAGTAGATAAACTTGTAAATAAACAGCAAAACTAGAAATTGTAATAATACATCATGCCACTACGCTTTTCTCAATAACTCATTCCGCTACAACTCTGACTCCATCTTTCGCCTTGCCTGTCCAAGAGGATGGACCATCATGTACAGATGCTTATTCTTTACAATCATATCCCAATATATGAAGTCTTTATTTGGATGTTAGGGACCGACCATATAATTTTCGGGGTGGGATGGGGGTGGGGGTTGAGATTTCCGTTATATTTCTTTTTAACCTCAAGATAATGTGATTTTGTCAATTAATATCAATAGACATAATAGGTTGTTCTGCAGACAGACATGCGCAACATTACGTAAGCGTTAAACCACTGACTTGTGCAAGTACGAGAGAACATCATACCTAAAATTTTTTACAATACTTAGAACAATTATTAAAATTTAGTATGTACGAAAAAAATGTATTCTTGCTATTTTTTCTCAGTAGACAAACTTGGAAATGCTTCAGTTTTCTGTATGACTGTCAGGACTAATCTTAATATTCCGTTAGCGAATCCGGCCGCACACACTGAATAATCAATGGCCTTATACGTCTTGAAGATATTTAAATATAGTAAAAAGGTAAAAAGTTCAGCCCTGTATTTTTTCTCAGTCATATGAAATCAAGCAAGACAAAATCGCATATCAAAGAAATTTAATTGGAATGATTATCGATTTCTTTGGCCAACAATTTGCTTAGCTAGACGAATCCCAGAGCTGGTTACATGTTTGACAATTTCACGATAATTTGCAGACACGTTATTCGTGTAATGATCTTTTCTTCTTATAATATTAAATGGGTTATTTTGCAACGTTCAATATGCAACGATAGACGACATCTACAAATGTAATTGCTAATTTGTCGTTACACTTCTGTAGTTTCAAGCGTGAATTCAAGTCCTTCTGTTAATGAATACTTTATTAGGTCCTGAAAATATGAATGTATAAAGATGATATCTAACTATGTTCCATATTTATACTTTTTTCAGCCTTACACTGCTCTGTATTTCACGGTGTCCATTGAATATACCAATTACACAAGTAAATAATTCTGTACATGAAAAGAAATATTTGAAATCCGTTGTACCAAAGTATGTCCCAAATCCTTACCCATCATATAACTCGTCAGACGCCTCACCCATCCAAAAGGGTGGATTAAAAGCGTCACGGCAGCAATGAAACATATTATTCTGAAAAAAATATGACGTATTGTGGATATCTTACATTCTTATTTACAAAGCTTTGAACAGCTTTAATTTGCAGTATTGCTTGAGTTTATGTAAGTGAATCACTTTGCACAGAAAGTCCTTACTCGTTCAGCGCGAACTCCTGAGCATATTGGTATAATTGTACTACGTGTTAAAGATAATTAAATATCAAAATAAGTTTGAAACGTCCAGCACTGAATTTATGTTAGCTATTTACACATCAAGGAAGATAAAATGTCGGATAGAAGAACTATTAAATTAGACTGGTTATAGATCCATTTAGCTAAATTTGACTTGAAATGCGCCGGGACAAATGTTAGACAATTGAACACTAATTTATGAGAAATCTACCGTCGTGCATTTTTTTCTTCAAATATTAATTAAATAGATGTTATCCTCAAAATATAAAAACAATTAGTATCACAGTTTTTACGACTGATTTTGTCATTACTAACCCTGCATCCTGTTTCACAAAATCTCTTCGTTTTTATGCATGGTTCAGTGAAGTTAAGCACCCTCGCGTAAAAATTGATATGCTGAGAACAAACATATCGCGCCCAGGGTTTTTATTTCTCAGATATATATATACATATATATATATATATATATATATATATATATATATATATATATATATATATATATATATGTATGTATACACACACACACACACACATATCATCTCATCTACCAATCTGTTTACCTATCTTGCTTAACCCGTCTACTTACCAAACAAACAAACTTCCTGTCTGGGTTGGTTCGTGCCTTGATGTATGGAGAGAGAGAGAGAGAGAGAGAGTAATGGGTAAAAGATCATAAAGTTTGCCCTCACAATAGTTGGTACAAAGATCGTAAAATTTGATCTCACAATAGTGGGTAAAAAAAATTCAGTTTGCCCTCGCAATACTGGTTAAAAAAAATTCAGTTTGCCCTCGCAATACTGGTTAAAAAAAATTCAGTTTGCCCTCACAATATTATCTAGCTACACCATGCTCTTGACATACTTCCTTGGTACCTCCATGTATAACTTTAACTGGATATAATTTCTAATGTACATTTTGTAGATGGTTTTGGTTTTTCGCCACGCATGGAATCAGGTCACAATTGTTACTTCCGGTTCAGTAACCATGAATTTAGTCCAGTCTATTTTTAGAGCATTTTTTCCTCTCGCATTTTAGTGGTGATGCATGCATTAGATTTATACATTCTTGGTTTTGATTTAAATGAAATAGTTTATTCTTTAGAATATGAGCATTATGGTGTGATTGTCTGTGTGTATTTTGGCGACAGTGCACAGTGAGTAATGAGGCATTGCTGCTGATCCGGAAGTGAAATCTGTGACCGATTGCATGTTGCTTTGTTTACAGTCCAGCCTCTCAAAAGAATGCCGGCTAACCTATGACAACAACTTCACCGTGAGTTCATCTTTGAATATACTTTAGATCAACATACGTTTT
This sequence comes from Margaritifera margaritifera, assembly GCA_029931535.1. Lineage (NCBI taxonomy): Eukaryota > Metazoa > Mollusca > Bivalvia > Unionida > Margaritiferidae > Margaritifera > Margaritifera margaritifera. Next base: position 3,552,190 of record JAQPZY010001563.1, read on the forward strand.
ACTAGGAGTTGGACACAGTGGAAAGTTCAGTACTGACAAACAAATGTAGAGACTATATAGGAAAATTAATTGTGGTCCGAGGCATGTCAGTCGGATGGCCTTAAAAGTTTAAATTGGTATCCCAAGTTTATTATTAAAGGTAGACACTTGAAATTTTGACAGTTTGTGTATATGGACTTAAAAATAGAATTAACAATTTAAAAATTAAAATGTTCAAATTTTTCTTAAACATTTAAATTTATTATAATTTAATTTTTTTTTTTTTTTTTTGTAAATATGTTCCTATTGATAGTCTGTATGGGGTTGATACTTACATCATGTGTGTATTGCTACACAACATAACAGTTATGATCATGTGTGTATTGCTACACAACATAACAGTTATCATCATGTGTGTATTGCTACACAACATAACAGTTATCATCATGTGTGTATTGCTACACAACATAACAGTTATCATCATGTGTGTATTGCTACACAACATAACAGTTATCATCATGTATGTATTGCTACACAACATAACAGTCATCATCATGTATGTATTGCTACACAACATAACAGTCATCATCATGTATGTATTGCTACATAACATAACAGTTATCATCATGTATGTATTGCTACACAACATAACAGTTATCATCATGTATGTATTGCTACACAACATAACAGTTATCATCATGCATGTATTGCTACACAACATAACAGTTATCATCATGCATGTATTGCTACACAACATAACAGTTCAAATTGTGGATAATTTTCAAATTCTGTCAGAGAAGATGTCTTTTAAAGTCAGAACGAGGCCTTTATTCAAAATATATAAAGACTTCTTTCTAGCTGATACTGTGCTTTTAGGTCATTTACACTATTTATTATGGGTCCAAGCAGTTAATTTATGTATTTATGATGGGGTGATTATATGAGTAACACATATCTGCTTGTATGGCTTTCAGTAAATGTTAATAAAATAGTTATATAGTACTTAGAGAGAAGATGGAGATTATAACTCTATAGTAGAGCCTTCTCAAGTTGTCTCTAAGCCATTTTAAAATGTCAGAGAATGAAAAATGACCAAAATAATATAGGCGAAAGGGATAACATGTACTTTTTACCAAATCTATTTACCTTGGATGTTAGAAAACAGCAAAAATGAAGTAAGTCTAACACAAAATGCATTCCTTTTTTTATTGTTCATTTTGGTTAAGAAATTGATTGAGAAAGTGCGGTATTGTGGCATAAGCTGATATCCCATTCTAATTAACCATTTTACTTTATGCTTTATAAATTACTAATAATAATTGTTCACTGACACTTTAAACATTACACCAGAAATGTTCAAATAGATCATTTCAATTAACTTTGTATAACTGATCTTAACTTGGTTACATATCCCACATTAGCAAATGTCCATATATTTTAGAATGCTTATATCAGAATTTCACATTCAGTACATCATTTAGGATCTCATTGTGCCTATAGTTGATCTGTTAGGCACATATTTGGCTGTATGCACTTAAAATATCCCACAATGTTATTTCCATGATGAATTTGCCTATGTATGGTACTATATTTTAATTTAGTACTTTAACAGAGTGCGGTATTGTAACATCAGCTGATATCACATTCTAATGAACCATTCTACTTAATAATTGTTAACCGACACACTTAAAAATACACTAAAAAAGTTCAAACAGATCTTTTGAATTAAATTTGCATATTTGATCTTAATAAGTACATCGTACATGTCCCACATGCAAATTTCCATCTTTGTTTAAAAGTTTTGGGGATCAGAATTTCACATTTAGTTGATGATATATGATCTATTGATACATATAGTTGATCTGTGAGGCACATACTTGGCTGTATGGACTTTAAATATCCAAAAATGTTATTTACATTATGAATTAGTTTACTTATAGTAATATCTTTTAATTTAGTACATTGTTACTTAACTTCCCTGTATAATGGTATGTATTAATTGTTGCACCAATGATCAAAGCTCACCCTCCCAACATTTTCCTTAACTTTATGATAGCTAGTATACCTTCTAGTCACTTTAATACATGCTCACTGGTTCACATTTCTGAGTGTCACAATGTCAAGTTTAATGTTTTTTCCTGTGCTTGCACCTTTAATGTAATTTTAAAATCTCCATATCTGGCACATTTTCACTTCATTTACCAACATCTTACTGATCGATAAGATCAATTAAAACATGTTATATCTTTTCAGGTCTAGCCTGGTATTTGGAACAAGGTGGAAGAGTTGGATTAGCTTGGAAGCTCTCCTGTCAGGTGTTGATACCAAGTTCTCATTAAGACATGTCCAATGTACCCGCCATAAGTTTCCTTGATTAGTTGATACTACCACACTGATGTATAACACCTCTAAGACATGGCGTAGGTCTTCATGAGAGAGATCAGCACCACTGTTTGGTAAGGTGGAGCCTCCATGGAGATATATTTTCCTATTACATTGTCGCCTCTTGTCGTTATTGAAATTGAAACACAATGCATTTTTGCTATAAAACATGGTACTGGTCCCATCAAAATGGGAAATTTGAGTGTGCTATTATTTATGCTAACAACTGGCTGAGAACCTGACACAATAAACGTGGAACATAGCACTTGTCATTGTTTCTTTAGTGTAAACACCTATATACATTTGAACAGACATATTGCACTTTGCTGCACAAATCACTGTGAGCTATCTTACTTCACTACCCCTGGACAAAATGTTATAAGTTGTACATACCCAAGCTACCACTTGTTTTAAATACCATTCATTAGTCAACTTTGCTGTCTAAAATTTGACAGTCTCGGCTTTTAACTTTGTATGAAAATTTAATTTGACGTTAAAATTGTGTTTTCTAAAATGAAATGTTTATTTAAAATTCTAATAAACTTTAATTTATCAATGTTTTTATACTTCAAACATACTGTCAGATATGAATTATCTTGTATTACAATTCAGTTTTTAAAATTTTTTACAATATTGCGAAAAATTCCTATCATTAAGGAAGATATAGCAAATTTTGTTTTTTGCTGTCTCAAAAGCACTGGGCCCAAAACTTGCACCCTTTGGAATACCAACACTACACACATTCTGACAGCTGTCACACACCTTGTTTTCTATGAAAATAAAAAATAAAAACTTCACGAGTAAGCTTGAAGTAGGTGTGGCATGCAAATATAAAAGTTTTATTAAACTTGGTCATAAATACGTTGGTCTGACAGGACTCAGGTCACAATTTTTACTTCGAGTTCAGTAACCACGAATGTAGTCCAGTCTATTTTTAGATAATTGTTTTCTCTCTCATTTTGGTGGTGATGCATGCATTAGATTTATACATTCTTGGCATTGATTTAAAATAAATAGTTTATTCTTTAGAATTTGAGTTTTATCGTGTGGTTGTCTGTGTGTATTTTGACGACAATGCACAGTGAGCAATGAGGAATTGGTGCTGGTCCGGAAGTAAAATCTGTGACCGATTGAATGTTGCTTTGTTTACAGTCCAGCCTCCCAAAAGAACCTATGACAAGAACTTCATCGTGAGTTTATTTTTGAAGATACTTTAGATCAACATATGATTTATTAGGAGTTAGACACAATGGAAAGTTCAGTACTGGCAAGCAAATGTAGAGACTATATAGGAAAAATTAATTGTTGTCTGAGGCCGCATGGTGTCCGTCGTTTGTTCCCAGCCTGGAATTAGGTCAAAACACTGGTTCTCTGTGTGATAGACACGATACTCCCTTCTTTGATTTGTGTCATACAACTTTATTGTGCTGGTGGCAGCAAAACATAGATATTTAGTTTACCCGTTTTAAGACCGTTTATTAATTTTGTCTTCTTTCTTTCTGCTATTTTTATCCTTTGTTTCTATATTTCCACGTCATTCAAATATGTAGAAGTCAAGAATTTCACTCGTATTTAGTGTTAAGTGGTTTTTTTTTTGCTTTTTTGTTTTTTTTTATGTAAATTTTGTATTTCTCTGACGAAGAGCTTGTTTAGCTCGAAACGTTGGGGAACTTTTGTATTTGCGCAGTTATCAATTTTTGTGTCAATATATGTAAACTTTTACGTAATATGTAAGATACGCGTTGTCTGACCAAATTTTGAACTTGTAAGATACGCGTTGTCTGACCAAATTTTGAACTTGTAAGATACGCGTTGTGTGACCAAATTTTGAACAATGCTGACCGAGGGTAAAATAAAGTATTCCATAATTAAACTTGAGGAGAAAGATCACACTGCATGTAAAACTGATCTACATTAACAGACAGAAAAAGTTAACATTGTAGTCCTCTATCATGGCTCAAACAAATCTCTACAATAGCATATGCTGTCAAATTCTCCAAATATTACGGACCTATGGAGTATTATTTTGAAATTTATAAACTTAATTTTTGTTTTCTTTCATATTGTATATAAATAGATCTGTTAAAAGTTATGTAGTAATTTAATTCACCTGTTGTGTCACTTTGTCTTCAATTCTATTTATGCGCGAGTCTGAGTAAATTTCTGATAAGGTTAGTTTTCATCAGTCTAGTGAATGAAAAATGTTTATTTTCAACTTCCTTAATTTGATTTAATTGTTTTCTGCCAGCTTGTCTCACTGGCTGAATGATCCGCTAATATGTATCGATTTTATGGCAAAGTACCTGCACAAAGATGCATTATTACCAGATTTACCTTGGAAACCCCATACAAACATACATCATTACCAGATTTACCTGGGAAACCCCATGCAAAGATACATCATTATTAGATTTATCTTGGAAACCCCATACAAAGATGCATTATTACCAGATTTACCTTGGAAACCCTATACAAAGATGCATTATTACCAGATTTACCTTGGAAACCCCATAGACAGATACATTATTACCAGATTTACTTTGGAAACCCCATACAAAGATGCATTATTACCAGATATACCTTGGAAACCCCATACAAAGATGTATTATTACCAGATTTATCTTAGAAACCCCATACAAAGATGCATTATTACCAGATTTACCTTGGAAACCCCATACAAAGATGCATTATTACCAGATTTACCTTGGAAACCCCATACAAAGATGCATTATTACCAGATTTACCTTGGAAACCCCATACAAAGATGCATTATTACCAGATTTACCTTAGAAACCCCATACAAAGATGCATTATTACCAGATTTACCTTAGAAACCCCATACAAAGATGCACTATTACCAGATTTACCTTAGAAACCCCATACAAAGATGCATTATTACCAGATTTACCTGGGAAACCCCATACAAAGACGCATTATTACCAGATATACCTTGGAAACCCCATACAAAGATGCATTATTACTAGATTTACCTTGGAAACCCCATACAAAGATGCATTATTACCAGATATACCTTGGAAACCCCATACCAAGATGCATAATTACCACATTTACCTTGGAAACCCCATACACAGATGCATTATTACCAGATTTACCTTGGAAACCCCATACAAATTGTTTGATGCAGTAAAGCCTGTGCCAAAAAAGTCTTCCCCCCTGTGAATATGTTTGTGGAAATCTGAGGCTGCCGTCATCATGTCGTCATCATGTCAAGATATTTGTATAGCAGACATGATCAAGACGACGTCCTTTACGTCAACAAGACGAATTTCCGATTGCAATGTGTTGACATGATTATGTAGACATGATGACAAATGAATGAATCTATGTTGTCTTACAGACATGTTGCTACAATATAAAAACCGGAGTACCTAAACTCGTCTTGTTGACGTAAATTACGTCATCTTGATCACGTATGCTACATAAATACCTCTTCATGACAACGACTCCATAATACTTCAATACATGTTTGTTCATAATAGATTTCTTCTGCAGTAACATTATACCCTACATCACAAGCAGACAGGTCTTTTGTCTACGCTGTACCATTTTGATACAAATTGGTTTCTTGTATGAAGTTGTTTGACTACCGTATTGCCACTGACCAGAAATACACTGCCATAACCACCGTATGGCCACCGATCATATAAAACCATCATTTGACCATCGATCAGAAAGAGGTTGTTATAAACACCGACCAGAGAAACACTGTCATGCCTACCGATCAGAAAGAGGATGTCATGACCACCGTATCACCAGAGACCAGAAATACGCTGTTATGACCACCGTATGACCACCGACCAGAAAGAAGCTGTCATGACCACCGTATGACCACCGACTAGAAAGAGACTGTCATGACTATCGTATGACCACCGACCAGAAAGAAACTGTCATGACCATCGTATTACCACCGACTAGAAAGAGATTGTCATGACCACCGTATTACCACCGACTAGAAAGAAATTTTCATGACCACCGTATGACCACCGACTAGAAAGAGATTGTCATGACCACCGTATGACCACCGACTAGAAAGAGTCTGTCATGACCACCGTATGACCACCGACTAGAAAGAGACTTTCATGACCTCTGCCCCCGTCCCCACACCCTCCAACCTGCTCCGCCCTTGCTTGTCATATTTTTTTATGATAAAATAATGTCATCTTTCCGGACCAAATGCAAACTTATTTTCGGTTGTGGAAATGTGCAAAGTAGGCGAGGAACTGAGATTCGTTAGAAACGAGCACGATCCATATAACTGAAAATAAGACCTGCTTTCAAAATCTACCAGTAAACAAATAAGCTAAATAAACAATATTCATTTTATTTAAGAATAATTCGTGGCAATTATGTTCCTTCCTGTTATCATCGTGTTTTCGCTTGTAAACAAAAACACGTTTTGGTCTTAAATATTTAGTCAAATAGACTTGTTCCTAAATACAGTGTAAATCCACCCATGATACAAAAGGTCTTTGAATATATCTCACCCACACCTTTAGTGCTCCAGACGACGAACGTATTCTTACAACCTTTTATTTCCTGTTTTTGAAATTGTGTTCATGACCAAAGCCTTCTGAAACAAAGAACTAGTCCCATAATAAATCCATGCCATCTAGCGATAGGCAAAAGTCATAGGCGAGCTCCATTTCTAGCTCAGTGAAATATCGTCTCACGACATTGTTTCGTGATTGGAAACGGCACCTGTGCAGTGTTTCCAGATAAAATATAAGGGCATACTTAACAGATTGATTTATTGACGTTAGATGCAAAAGTCAATAGCCTAAGTGAAAATACCTATTACTTTCACGCTGTTTTGGCAACTGAGCTACTCCACTTGTATAGTATGATCTATTTATGCTGTTTAAAACGTCACGTCATAGAGCGTTGCCCATAACACCTCGTGCCTTACTGCAGGTATCGAAAAAAGTATGACATTTTCCAAATGCATAGAGTATATGCATCAAGTATAAATAAAGTAACTTTAATGATCAAATATATAGTGAAAGTCAACAATTAGAATGTAAATAACTGACATCATTTTGTTCGTCAATACTAGGAGGCGAATTCATGTCAGAAGTTATAACTTGTTATTTGTTGTACAATAATTAAACAAGGCTCTGTCTTTAATGAGCAGTTTACTACCTAGAAATATTGAGATGAATAATGATGGCATGGCTGTAAATTCGCAAAGATGAATAATAATGGCAATACTGTAAATTCGCAAAGAGAGCGATGATACGCTAAAGTGTAAAAAAAAAATGCGAAAATTCAGTGGGCTTGATCCTTTCAGATTGTGCGCGGCAATATTTCAATGGGATGTATTTTCGACAGATTGTATATACGTGTCTTCTTCTATTCCACCAGATTATATAGACGTGTCTTTTTCTATTTATATGGAGACAATTTGTTCTTTTTTTCGGCAAAAGAATTTTGGGATCTCTGGACAGATGCTGAACTTGAACTATGAGATCTCAGGACAAATGCTAAACTTTGGAATCTGAGGACAAATTTTAAACTTTGGGATCTCAAGACAAATGCTCAACTTTGGAATCTCAGGACAAATGCTAAACTTTGGAATCTCAGGACAAATGCTAAACTTTGAAATCTCAGGACAAATGCTAAACTTTGGGTCTCAGGACAAATGCTAAACTGTGGGATCTCAAGACAAATTCTAAACTTTGGGATCTCAAGACAAATTCTAAACTTTGGGTCTCAGGACAAATGCTAAACTTTGGAATCTCAGGACAAATGCTAAACTTTGGAATCTCAGGACAAATGCTAAACTTTGGGTCTCAGGACAAATGCTAAACTTTGGGATCTCAAGACAAATGCTCAACTTTGGAATCTCAGGACAAATGCTAAACTTTGGAATCTCAGGACAAATGCTAAACTTTGAAATCTCAGGACAAATGCTAAACTTTGGGTCTCAGGACAAATGCTAAACTGTGTGATCTCAAGACAAATTCTAAACTTTGGGATCTCAAGACAAATTCTAAACTTTGGGTCTCAGGACAAATGCTAAACTTTGGAATCTCAGGACAAATGCTAAACTTTGGAATCTCAGGACAAATGCTAAACTTTGGGTCTCAGGACAAATGCTAAACTTTGGGATCTCAAGACAAATGCTAAACTTTGGGTCTCAAGACAAATGCTACTTTTTTGGTTCTCAGGACAAATGCTAAACTTTGGAATCTCAGGACAAATGCTAAACTTTGGAATCTCAGGACAAATGCTAAACAAAGATCCTAATATTGCACAAGACAGTACAAAACTTTCAAAGTTCACACTTTCAAGTTTGTTAACTGTGGCAAAGTTATTGATAAGGGAAGTGTGGAGGGACATTGGCCCCAGCAAAGTCCTAAGTCCAACATTGTCTACATTTCTTGAATTGTAAGAAAATCCAACATAGCCAGATTTAAAAATGGCGACATGACTAAGCATTCTAGTGTACTGAACTATTGACCCACTATAGTCAGCGACTACGCGACTAAAATGTGCAAAATAGAATGTTGACACTCTAAGTTTCTTCCAGTAAACGCAAATATTTAAAATAATTTTCTTGTATAAGGAGTGAAAAAAAACCAACAAAAAAACCCCAGAGCCATACATCGTATCAAAGTTGTAGAAAATTCAGATTCCTGTTACCCCCTCGCAGCTTTGATTTACGAGATTAAAACAAAGAAAAGAGAGAACACTTCTTTGCGAGGCCTTTAAGCAGAAATAAGCAATGAGAATTTGTTGATAAACAAAAGTTATTCAAATTTGAGAGAGAGAGAGAGAGAGAGAGAGAGAGAGAGAGAGAGAGAGAGAGAGAGAGAGAGAGAGTTCTCCCGGAGTCCAATTCCTTTGCGTGTATTGTCCTTTAAATGTATTTATGTGTCTGTCGTTTTGTTCGATTTTATATAAATGCATTTGTTTTATTGCTACTGAAATTTAGTTTCCTTCTATAATCTGCTTTTTAAAAAAATGTAGGGAAACAAAACCGACTAAGAGAACAGATTGTTTCTTGTATCCGGGGTATCACAAATAATTAAAAAGAGGAACAATGCAATACAAAAAATAAATTTTCATCATTCATAAACGCACCAAATATGTCCAAAAAATGTAAAAGCATCAAATGCTACTTGCAGCATATTTTATCCTTTTTTTTTTTTTTTGCTTCTTGCTTTGTACATGTAGCTTGTCTTTTCCCTGCGTTCTGAATTTAATGACTGTGAGTGGATCCCATCTTCTGGGCCTGCACAATTTAAGGATTGTGAATGGATTCCATCTTATGGGCCTGCGCATATAAAGGATTGTGAGTGGATCCCATTTTATGGGCCTGCACAATTCAAGGATTGTGAGTGGATCCCATCTTATGGGCCAGCACAATTCAAGGATTGTGAGTGGATTCCATCTTATGAGCCTGCACAAAAGACACCACAGTTAATCAGACAGCCATCTCTTTTCTTGGAATCTACATGTAAATGACATTTTGAGCCAGTTTCTTTGCAAAATCCTGACTTTAGCAACATCAAGGTAAATGTGTCTCAATGAAGGGGAGGGACAACAATGCTGCAGGAGAAGAGTAAATGTGAACCAAGAACCAGGACTTTCTATATATACAAATTCTCTCTTTTATATGACGTAATAATGTACAAATTTAAAACCCGGAGGGGGAGGTAACTAGCAATACAAACATGGCGAGTTAACATGGAAAATATCATTTTGAACAATATACCATTTCCTGTTAACAAGTTTGTATACATATAGGTATTCTTTAAAACCTATATTAATCCATTTACTGAACTATACTTCATTCATATATTACTGCTACAATGATTATAAAATCTATTGTGAAACAAGGTCTAGAAAACATGTCTCAAGTTCTTCACATTATCAATCAGTTCCATTGTGGTAAAGGTTTTCCATATTTAGAAGACAACACAGATGGTTGCAAATAATATGCTCAACATAACCACGTGGAACATATGGGTTTGATGTAGATAACTTAGACAATTAGTTTGTAAACAAATTTGATACTTTTATATTATGTGAAACTATGCTTTCTAGTGTATCCTCTGTAAATATTCCTTATTATAATTATATATATCTTCTTGCAAAAAAAAATATATATATATATATATATATATATATATAAGCAGGTAGACCATGTGGGGGTCTGTTACTTTACTACTGAAACATATTTACAAGGTGGTATAAGTAAAAATATTCACCGACGTTAGTATCATTAGCATAACACTTAACAAACACTTTTTCATCCGGGATAAAGATATAAACTTTTTGTCTATCTATTGGAAACCTCTTACAACTCTTTAAATTAACACACTTTGCAATTATTCTGAGAAAACATTGAACTTTATAGCCAAAATACGAATATTATTGTAGCAGGAGATTTTATTGCCCGTGTATCTGTGGAAGATTATGTTCACTTAGATGAACACGGAACTCTTGGTCAAAGAAATATATTGCCGAAAGATTATACAATAGACATAAAATATTCCACGTTCACGAGAAAATTTTTTATTCCGAATGAGCTACTAAACTATGGTTCCAGTGTGCTAACTCTGCCTGTCATTAAACTGTTCAAAATAATTTTGAACTATTAACTTTTCTTAAGTTCTGGAATTTATCCGTGATATCAACTATATATCAGACTAGTAATAGCAAACTGTTCACATCCATACTTCAGACATGTTTCTCAAGTTACGTGTATTTAGAAAATAGTTAAATGTTGTCAAAAATGCAAGCAGGATTCATAACTGGTTTCAGAATAAGTGTCTACACCATCAGGACTATTCCATTCAAATGTTAACACATGCTGCAAAAAGCAATATTTGCTGTTTTCATTGACTTCTCGAAAACATTTGAGTCAGTTTCGAGATCAGCATTATTTATTCAAGATGCTTACTTGTGTAATAGGGGGGTGAGTTGTACTGTATAATAACAATTATGTACTTAAACACCACATTTTTCAGTTAAAAAAGAAATTACTTTTCAACTGAATCCGATATGAAGAAAGGAGTGAGACAAGGAGATTGCCTAAGTCCCGTTCTATTTATTAATTTGGTAATTGACATAGGTCAAATATTTTATATTTTGGTAATTGACAGGGGTCAAATATTTATTATTTTGGTAATTGACATAGGTCAAATATTTATTAATTTGGTAATTGACAAAGGTCAAATCTTTATTAATTTGGTAATTGACATAAGTCAAATATTTAATATTTTAGTAATTGACATAAGTCAAATATTTTATCCATGCACCTGTTGTTTTACATGAAATATGTATCAGGTACGTAGACGATCAGTTGCTTATATCCGAAACCAGCTCTGGTCCTCAGTCTTGTCTCTACTCTTTTAATAATTATTCTACGAGATGGAGGTTGACAGTCAATATAGAAAAAACAAAGATGATGGTATTCATTAAAGGAAAAAAAATGATTACAAAAAACTTAAATTTCACATAGGTACAGAAATATTATAGATAGTTAACCAATTCAAATACCTGGGTATCATATTGCACTTCAATGGTAACTTAAAACACGCATCAGATTTTTTTCTTCAAAAATGCACTTGAAGTTTATATCCCTTCATGATATAAACTTTCCAGCACTGACTACATATCGTCATTACTCTATATCAAATTGTTTGATTCCATGATATAAACTTTCCAGTAATGACTACATATCGTCATTACTCTATATCACATTGTTTGATTCCATGATATAAACTTTCCAGTAATGACTACATATCGTCATTACTCTATATCAAATTGTTTGATTCCATGATATAAACTTTCCAGTAATGACTACATATCGTCATTACTCTATATCAAATTGTTTGATTCCATGATATAAACTTTCCAGTAATGACTACATATCGTCATTACTCTATATCTTATTGTTTGATTCCATGATATAAACTTTCCAGTAATGACTACATATCGTCATTACTCTATATCAAATTGTTTGATTCCATGATATAAACTTTCCAGTAATGACTACATATCGTCATTACTCTATATCACATTGTTTGATTCCATGATATAAACTTTCCAGTAATGACTACATATCGTCATTACTCTATATCAAATTGTTTGATTCCATGATATAAACTTTCCAGTAATGACTACATATCGTCATTACTCTATATCAAATTGTTTGATTCCATGATATAAACTTTCCAGTAATGACTACATATCGTCATTACTCTATATCAAATTGTTTGATTCCATGATAAGACCTATTGTTACATACTGTGCAGAGATTTAGATATATGACTTTAATGTTCAGAAATTACAATGAATCCAAGCTAACAGGAAAAAGCAAACTTGGTCGATTTCCGTTCTTGAATTTCATCACGCTTCAAACATTTAAATAGTTTAGCAGACTAAAACAGTGCCATCCTATCACCGCCTACATGATGTATTTAAATGGGATAAAGATGTGTTTTAAAAATAACTTATTTAGTTTTAGAAACAGCAGACATATTGGATGAAAAATCGGCATCTGCATTGCACATTTGAAAGGTCATAATGCCCAGATTATGTCAAGATTGGTGAATAATGGGTTTTGTACAAAAGTAGTTTTTGCATTTATCTCATTTTGCTTTTTTTTATATTTTCAGTGACAACATCCATATTGTAATGCAGACCAGGTTTGTTTGTATGAATTTAAGAAGCTGTGAGGCAAGACGACTCCTCACAGTTTTTTAATCAAGGTCGAGTGCGGTTTCTTTTGTTTAGAAGAAACCGTTTCAGTTATGTAAGGTCGGCCATTTCGGATGGCAAATTAACTTCATTTGTAAAATCTGTATAGATTTTGATACTTAATTGCAACCTGTAAAACTCTGTCGAAATAGATCTGGCAGTCATGGAGATGAAGCTGTTTGAATTGTATTCTACTTTTGTAGCAGTGTATTAGATGGCGGATCAGCCAGAAGAGCGTAAAATAGAATGGGATTTTCTCAATTCCTTATTTCTCAATGGATATCCAGCTTTCTTTGGCCTGAATCCTTGCGTATCCAAATATCCAGTGAAATTAAAGTGAAAAAGGGAAAAATATGTACTGAGAGCATTGTTATGGGTTCAGGCGGGAATATAAAGCACAGACGCTATCCTACCACTTTGGCTCAGACCCAAATCTCTAGTTGGAGATAGATTAATTCATCATGTACGAATACTAAATCTCGCTAATTATATCAAATAAATTGAAACATGACCCGGATGCAAAGAATGACAAAAAATCTCTTGGGAGATGAGTCAACGTGAATTGTGAAGCAATCTCTTCTGTTATTTTTATCTGTCAAAATCAATGAAAATGAGATGCTTTAAAATTCCCAACCTTGTAGCTATAATCCATGTATCAGTGTAGCTTGAAATGTCTGTAAATGTAGATGAAATTAGTAAAGTGGAAGCTTTTGGGAGCTGTGACATTGGTTGCTCATGATCGATTGCTTCCCAAGTATCATTAGTATTTATCAGATATCGGTGTATACTGTGGTATATAACACATGAAGCCATGCGTTTTACCTTTTGTACCAGGGAAATGATTCTTGACGATATATAGACAATTTATTTACTTTCACTTTCCATAGTATATGCGTATTTGTCTGTTATTTCTGAATCGCAGTATTTTTGAAAATAGATAAATGTCAGAGTGCTGAAATTGTTATTGTCTCACAGGCAAGTTAACCATGGAACTGGTGGTACAGCATCTCTAACCCAGTCAATTAAGCAATGTGCGAGTTTGGTAAGGGAGTCTACATTCATCAAACTCATGAAACGTTCGGTTAAAGCATTTGCTGCTATTATGATTTTTTAAAATTATTATACCTTATGATCTCATTACGACTTGTTATTTTGCTTTTCTCTACATTCTTTCTCATACATTACCGTTATGATATGATTTATGAAGTCATAACATGAGTGAAGTTTGATGTACACCGTCGATGAAATCAGAGATAAAGCGATCTGACAGAGTTTGCAAACATAATGTCAAACGTGTTGATACCTTCTGAAGGAAGAATCATAAGCATTGTCCTAATTATTCATACGTATTTCTCTAATTAATCATATGCATTGTTCTAATTAATTCCTGGAACAAGTCCATGGCATGTAACACAAACAGTGGATCGTTTACAATGAAAAAATGTACGTTGATAAAGATCTCAGTTTAAGGCGGTGGAAGGTATGAAAAAAGACCAGTATGCTTGTAAACATGTCGTTCTGGGAAATGCTTTCTTCAGTCTCTTGTCAATGCTTCTATAGCCTGTCAATCTGGGAAATGCTTTCTTCAGTCTATTGTCAATGCTTCAATAGAATGTCATTCTGTGAAATGCTTTCTTCAGTCTATTGTCAATGCTTCAATAGCTCAAAAATAACGGTAACAGTGGATTAGATATATTACAGTAAACAGCGCAGTATTTAAAGTTGACAAAAGACCAACTATGATAGGAGCAATGACTTCTGTATCAAGTGAAAGTGTTTCGTTAGTTAAGAAAATACAGTATAAAGGGAAAATTTTACGTGCTGTTAACTGTTACTAATTTTTACGCATGTAGTCTTTGTGTAAAAATTTACCATGTACACATGTCCATACATTATTAATTGGTCTCTTAACTTGTACAAAATAGACACGTAAGAAACTAAATTGTCATCTATATTTTGCTGCCAATTGTAAGCATTTGCAACAGCTAGATTAAGCGGTTAAAAGGTAAAGTGTAGATTGCACAATGAAGATAATTGCTCCTGTGTTTAAGTATAAACTTAGTTGCTTTTAAATTTTAATCACTGACCTGTGCCATTGGCTGCTCATATAAATTTGAAGACGTAAATAGACATTTTATTTTATTCTTGTAGCTAATTTAAACTGAATTTTCTTCTCCAAAAAACACTTACTTTGAAATCCTCAGCGTCTTTGCTGTTGACCCAAGACCTCTTCGCGTAATACTACCATTTCGGATTGAGTGTGGCGACGGCTGCCTTTGTCAATCGTAAAATTGACAATTCCATGCTGCCGCCTGTTGGATATAGCACGTTTCAGAGAAAAAGTGATACGTGTCTATGTTAAAAATTAGCTGCCACCTGTTGGATATAGCACATTTCAGAGAAAAAGTGATACGTGTCTATGTTAAAAATTAGCTGCCACCTGTTGGATATAGCACGTTTCAGAGAAAAAGTGATACGTGTCTATGTTAAAAATTAGCTGCCACCTGTTGGATATAGCACGTTTCAGAGAAAAAGTGATCCGTGTCTATGTTAAAAATTAGCTGCCACCTGTTGGATATAGCATGTTTCAGAGAAAAAGTGATACGTGTCTATGTTAAAAATTAGCTGCCACCTGTTGGATATAGCATGTTTCAGAGAAAAAGTGATACGTGTCTATGTTAAAAATTAGCTGCCACTTGTTGAATATAGCATGTTTCAGAGAAGAGTGATCCGTGTCTATGTTAAAAATTAGCTGAATAGTATGAATGTATATTGGATGTCTCTGTTAAAAAAATCATTAGAATTGAACTTATTGCTATTTTTACTGAAATAGCGGGAACAATACACATGTCGTCCCTGCAACAGAAGGCGACCACAAACTGAGTTTATTTAATGTGGCTAGTTAAGCAAAAAGATTATATCCTATGAGCGAAATGTCGCTGCAGTAGGAATTGGAGTTTTCTGTTAGCTAAACAAAAGACACACACACACACACAGAAAAAAACCCGCTACGCTCGATCTGAAACAGTAGTTCATTGTTCACCGAAAGCCGCCTCAATAGCCAGTTATTCTGCAGTTTTTCGTACACAGAATTGCTCGTGGCTTTTACGTTTCTATCAAGTTATCAATATTAGTTACGATCATGCAGTTACTAAATTTTCTAATCGTTAATGTTGGAAATATTACAAAGGTCTACTAATAGTAATGCGAGCAAACACTGAGAAAATTCACAAATACTAAGGTTACTTCAGTCGTGCGTATCACACTTGAGCCTAAAGAAACAGAAAAAAGTTATATTAGCTAGCAAATACACCATTAATGGCTGGAAATGTGTAGTACGAAAGAATTAGAAGAATTAGACCCATCCTGCATGGTATTTTTTTTTTAGTTTTTATTTTTTTTAAATTGTCTGTGCTGATTTAGATGATAGACATATTACCAATGATTAAAATGTTTGCCGCTAAATTCATAATAATTGCTAATAGCACATAAAGCACTAGTTTCATAACATTATTTTCAAAAGTAGCAGTATCGTTCATTGATGTGAAAAAAGGAGTGCCTGGGGGTTTTGTATGCTCTTGCTTGTAAAAACACACTCTGATACTGTCCTTTCGACATTATCTGTGACACAGTCATGGGTCTGACTACATTATAATGAGGGCCTTTTGACATAATCTATGCTCTTGCTTGTAAAAACACACTCTGATACTGTCCTTTCGACATTATCTGTGACACAGTCATGGGTCTTACTACATTATAAAGAGGGCCTTTCGACATTATCTGTGACACAGTCTTTATCTGACTACATTATAACGAGGGCTTTTCGACATTATCTGTGACACAGTGATGGGTCTAACTACATTATAAAGAGGGAGTTGTTTAAAGTATGGAACAAACTCTCGGGGCGACGCGATTTTAATGTTAACTGGTGAATAAATGATTGTATTTACATGTTCAAACATATAAACATGTGGGTAAGAAACATACTTATTTATGTGTTTGCAATCGTATCACAGCCTGAACTAGACAAAAAGAAGGAAAGATTATTACATTTTAGAAATCTAGAATGGTGACGAAGATATTGGAACGGTGTAAAAGGCAGGACAATAACAAGTATTTCAAACAAACTGGACTTGTTGCATTTAATTTTTAAAATCTAACTTGTGTGACAGTAACCTTGGGATGGGAACCTAAAATGTCAATTATTCAAATTTTGGGTTGATCGAGGTGCAGATGGCTAAACACAGACGCACCGCACGCACACATACACAGCAAGTATTCACGCAATGCATGCACACATGGCAATTGTACACACACCGCAGGCACACATACACGGCAAGTATTCACGCAATGCATGCACACATGGCAAGTATACACACACCGCAGGCACACATACACGGCAAGTATAAACTTAGTAAGAGTGTTTGCGGTAAAATAGTAGGCTCTATGAAACAGTTCGACCATGCTGTGATTGGTCTATTAACAGTTCGACCATGCTGTGATTGGTCTATTAACAGTTCGACCATGCTGTGATTGGTCTATTGTATGAAATACTTACGCATAACAGCAATAACTCAATCTACAAATCAAAAACTACATTAGGGGAAACTTACAAAATTTATTTGGATTTTCCCAAAAAAAACACAAATAATCTTACAGAAGGAGCAGACAGCAACTGTTCAGCAAGCCATGGCCCGAAACGGAATGTAAATATTCATCTGTATGTAGAAAAGTTTGGATACCTGCATGGAAGGACAGGAAATATAGAGAAGGTTCGCCTGAGGAACCCAATCCTTGAAAATCAGAGCCAATACACCTGGTCAAGCTGTACATAAAAGTAGTAGATTGTACAGAATTGATTAGAACCAAAAAGGACATTTTGAATTATGCCTATTACTTGTATTTTTTCCTTGAAATTAAAATTGAAAATAAATTGATATGTAATGTGCCCTGTACAGGTATCTACATTTGATATGTAATGTGCCTTGTACGGTGCCTAGGTATCTACAGTTGATATGTAATGTGCTCTGTACAGTTCGTGGGTATCTACAGTTGATATGTAATGTGCTCTGTACGGTGAATAGGTATCGACAATTGATATGTAATGTGCTCTGTACAGTTCGTGGGTATCTACAGTTGATATGTAATTATGTAATGTGCCCTGTACGGTGCCGACGTATCAACAATTGATATGTAATGTGCTCTGTACAGTTCGTGGGTATCTACAGTTGATATGTAATGTGCTCTGTACAGTTCGTTGGTATCTACAGTTGATATGTAATGTGCTCTGTACAGTTCGTGGGTATCTACAGTTGAAATGTAATGTGTTCTGTACAGTTCGTGGGTATCTACAGTTGATATGTAATGTGCTCTGTACAGTTCGTGGGTATCTACAATTGATATGTAATGTGCTCTGTACAGTTCGTGGGTATCTACAGTTGATATGTAATGTACTCTGTACGGTGCCTGGGTATCTACAGTTGATATGTAATGTGCTCTGTACAGTTCGTGGGTATCTACAGTTGATATGAAATGTGCTCTGTACAGTTCGTGGGTATCTACAGTTGATATGTAATGTGCTCTGTACAGTTCGTGTTTATCTACAGTTGATATGTAATGTGCTCTGTACAGTTCGTGGGTATCTACAGTTGATATGTAATGTGCTCTGTACAGTTCGTGGGTATCTACAGTTGATATTTTATGTGCCCTGTACAGTGCCTAGGTATCTACATCTAAATTTTCAAAGTTTTTTTTACATACGAACATTTAATTTGATCGACCACACATGAGTACACTGTAAACAACTAGTCATGTTTAGGCCGCCATACAAATGGTATCTCAGCACTCATCCTTTCAGATTTTGATTCACAATCTCATTCCAGTGAAATACTGAGCCGTTTCCTTTTAATTCAATACTAAGAACATCCGATGAGATTAGAGTGGTATTTGATCTTGAAGAGGCATTGCATCCGTTTCCAAATTGATCCAAGCGATTTTCTACGTGAATAAAAATTTATGTTAGAGAAGCCATGTAGAACTCTTACGTTTATTGAAAGAATTTCAGCTGACTTGGAATACACAGTTGCTTATTTTATGTACTAGAACAATGTGTTACGACTAGGGGTAATGTAACAAAAGAAAAGCTCAAAACAAGCTTTCAAGATTTAAAATACAAATTTTTAATTTTCTAAAATATTAAAATATTTCAACAAACAATTAAAGTGAAAGAATTAAAAATAACTTACAGTATAGAATATCCTTAAAAGTCCTAAATTGTTTTAGAGTTCACTGTTCCTGAAGTTAATCCAAATATTCCGAATGTATGTTCCGAATGAAATAGCCTTTACCCTGCTAATATGTTGATAAGATTAAGTTGTATCCAAATAATCCTTGCTAATATGGAATCTCACAAGTTCTAGAAATGTTTCCGATAATTCCACGGAGCTGTATAATAATTCAGATTAAAGACACAGTACTGAATCCAAAATCTACTGTATTAATAAATAAATGTCCAAAGAATATTATCCCACACTCAAACTGAATCAAATTCAATATGACCTCAAAATTCTATGTAACTGTGAAGAATATTTAACACAGGATTATTTCCTATATATTTATTTATATAGCCTTATTGCGCAGAATCGAAATAAAAACCCATACTAGGTCTTCGATAAACAACTGGGTGTTTCGAAATAATTTCCCTCTAATAAACACGACTCATTCTTCGGATGTGACCTTAAACTATAATTCCTGGTCAATATAATGTTTACTCCTAAAAGTACGAGAACTAGGTCAAAAGTTCAACCTCGCGCGCGGAAAATACGTCACATGACTAAAGCTACAAGCAACTAGGTGAAATTGATCCAAAAATACCGTATGTGTACTCACGGCAAGACGACAACTGTTAGACTAAGAACAGAGATCATAAACTAATAAACAATATCATTATTTAAAAGAAAATATATATAATTCCGTAACAAATGTATATCCTGTAAACGTCACAAACGCCAGTAAATGTGAGAATTGACATTAAACGGTGACACCGCATACAGAGTCACCGGTAAATGTCACAATGTGACGTTTACTGGGGGGCCATACAGCCGGTCAATGTCACAAACGTCGGCAGACGTAATTCCCACAAAATGTTGACATTTACTGGTAGTACTGTACATTCAGTTTTTATAATGAGCGCTGAAAATCCTGTAAATGTCAAAAATGCTACATACAATAGCACGTCTGAATCCCATCGAGGAAATTTACAAGCATTCGCTACCCCTCGCTACCCAAGTGAATAATTTTGACTCTTTTGGCAAGCAATAGATAAAAGTGTGCAAATGTTTTCTCCCTTACTGTTAAAACAATCTGAGGAAAATCTGCTATGTTAGATATGTACAAATAGATAGATAGATGGATAGACAGATAGATAGGTAGGAATGTAGAAAAAAATATATAATATTTATCCTCATGAATGTCGAACGAAAAAAAACCGACGCACAAACAGAAGAATACATTGATAAGAAAAAACAGACCACAGACGGACAGACAAAAAACATGAGCCGTCGTAATATCTCCGCCAAAGAAATGATATATTGATTCCTATTCCCTAAAACAGAGAACCAATTTTTATCTGAAATTTACCGTTGAGACTGTACATGCACAAAAGTAAATGTCACAAGTTCTGACGTTTGCAGGCGCAGTCAAAAGTAAATGTCGCAACAACGGTAAATGTCACAATCTATTCCTTTTACGGGCTACACTACTGCCAAAGTCGCCGGTAAATGTTATATTGTGACAATCGGCAATACAAGAACCAATAAATGTCATATTTCTGACACTTACCGACAATACAATAACCAGTAAATGTCATATTGTGACACCTACCGACAATACAAGGCCGGTAGATGTCATAAACGCCGGTAAATGTCATATTGTGACACCTACCAGCGATAGAAGAACCAGTAAATGTCACAAACGCCGGTAAAGATCATATTGTGACATTTACCGGCAATTAAAGAACCAGTAAGTTTCCTAGTGTGACACTTCACTGGTGACGCAGACCATTATATCTTTGATAGTCCGGGGAATTTATCATCACTCCCAAACAGGTACAAGTACAGGTTCTTAACGTTGTCTTTTGGGTCGGTTAACAAGCAGTGTATCGGCGTTTCGCCGACATTTTCCAGTTAACCCATAATATTTCAGTTCACGTCACGTGTCAAACATGTCATTGCGTACCGTCTTAGCATTATCGCGCGTCACGCGTCATACAGGTCATTGCGTACCGTATTAGCATTATCGTGCGTCGCGTCTCATACAGGTCATGCGTACTGTATTAGCATTATTCGGTCGGCGTTGGCAGGAGTATATTTCGAAAATAATTATTCCATTAGAAATATGCAAATATTTAGAAACAATTTTGAAAAACAAAGATAGATTGAGCAGTATTTCTATCACGTGATATTACTTGTAATTACTTAAAGTCAATATAAATTCATTGTACATGACGTTTAAGTCGTCAAGGCATTATATCTAATTATTACAAACGATCAAATACATGTACATGACGTTTAAGTCGTCAAGGCATTATATCTAATTATTACAAACAATCATATACATGTACACGATGTTTAAGTCGTCAAGGCACTATATGAATCTCATTATTACAAACTAATGTTTAATAGACGTGTGTGATGTTTAAAGGAAAAATGTCTGCCGAAAATAACTTTTCAACCGTTTTCTTCAGTCATTGTTTTGTGTATTTCCATTAATTTAGACATGGTTCTATTGTATTTCCATTAATTTAGACATGGTTCTATTGTATTTCCATTAATTTAGACATGGTTCTATTGTATTTCCATTAATTTAGACATGGTTCTATTGTATTTATATTAATTATTGAGAATGGAGTTGGTCTAAACTTTGCTATTTTTGTTCTATCTTCATTCGGGATGCAAACGGAATGCAGCTAAAATGTATCCTCGTCCACCTTACATAAATTAAGTGCGTTCCTTTGAATGAATCCAATTATTAAATGTGACATTTTCTGGGTGATATTGATTATGATTAAACTCTTAATGAATGTTTAAGTACATACATTTAAAATAATTTACTTATTTGACACGTAGAATATATATGCATATAACAGAGACAAAAACAAGATGGCGAATTTCATATCAAGAATCGCATTTGAATAGCAGTACTTTCTGCAAATTTTAAATTCATTATGGTGTTAATTCATTATGGTGTTACTTCATTATGGTGTTAATTCATTTTGGTGTTACTACATTATGGTGTTAATTCATTATGGTGTTAATTCGTTATGGTGTTAATTCATTATGGTGTTACTACATTATGGTGTTAATTCATTATGGTGTATATTCGTATGGTGTTAATTCATTATGGTATTACAACAGTATGGTGTTAACTCGTTATGGTGTTACTTCATTATGGTGTTACTTCATAATGGTATTATTACATTATGGTGTTACTTCATTATGGTGTTACTTCATTATGGTGTTACTTCAAAACACTTTTATTCAGAACAACTGATATCAATGTCATTCATTCTATTATTTATGGTTGTTTTCGACAATCTATAATATATTTCACATTAATCCAAACTATGGCGTCGAAAAGTCTGCTGTTTCTTCCATAATTGCCAAGACTGCAATGCTGATATTAGTCATGATTCAACGGTTCTTAAGTGCTTTTCAGACAAAACTTAGATTTCAGTATTGTGCACATAAAGCAGCATCAGATAGTCACGCAATACTTTTAAAGATCCATTTTTAAATTAAATAAACTGCCAAGATCTACAAGCTTGCCAGTTCTGATTAGTCAATTCGTTTTAAATGTGTTTTAATCTGGGTCCGTGTTTAAAACGTTCTCCTCATCCTCGATGTTAAATATATTGTCAATATAGCGCCTAACCATGTAACACCATTAATATCATCCTAGTTCTCAGCTATTAGGCGCCATATTGATTATGCCAAAGATACAACAGGAAAAAAGGCAAACGAACATCGCGATGGAATATCGTTTTACAACCACAATAAATGTGAATGTTCCAAAAAAAAAATCCTCTTTATCTTTCTTTTAAGAATGAACGTTGACAAGATGTGGCGAATAATGAAAATCAACTTTTTTTAAATACATCATGTACTTTAAATTCCTAAGAAAAGGAAAATGACAAATTAACCATTAATTACGAAATGCGATTCATCATCTCAAGTTGTAGGCCTACTGACACTAACAAATAGAACATCGTAAGTTGTAGGCCTACTCACACTTAAAAATAGAACATCGCAAGTTGTAGGCCTACTCACACTTACAAATAGAACATCGCAAGTTGTAGGCCTACTCACACTTACAAATAGAACATCTCAAGTTGTAGGTCTACTCACACTTACAAATAGAACATCGCAAGTTGTAGGCCTACTCTCATTTACAAATAGAACATCGCAAGTTGTAGGCCTACTCACACTAACAAATAGAACATCGCAAGTTGTCGGCCTACTCACACTTACAAATAGAACATCGCAAGTTGTAGGCCTACTCACACTTACAAATAGAACACCGCAAGTTGTAAAGTTGTAGGCATACTCACACTAAGAAAAGGAACATCACAAGTTGTAGGCCAACTCACACTAAGAAAAGAAACATCGCAAGTTGTAGGCCTACTCACACTAAGAAAAGGAACATCGCAAGTTGTAGGCCTACTCTCACTAAGAAAAGGAACATCGCAAGTTGTAGGCCTACTAACACTAACAAATAGGACATCGCAAGTTGTAGGGCTACTAAACTTACAAATAGAACATCGCAAGTTGTAGGCCTACTCACACTAATAAAAAGAACATCACAAGTTGTAGGCCTACTCACACAAAGAAAAGGAACATCGCAAGTTGTAGGCATACTCACACTTACAGATAGAACATCGCAAGTTGTAGGCCGACTCACACTAATAAATAGAACATTGCAAGTTGTAGGCCGACTCACACTAATAAATAGAACATCGGAAGTTGTAGGCCTACTCACACTTACAAATAGAACATCGCAAGTTGCAGGCCTACTCACACTTAAAAATAGAACATCGCAAGTTGTAGGCCTACTCACACTTACAGATAGAACATCTCAAGTTGTAGGCCTACTAACACTAGCAAATAGAACATCACAAGTTCTAGGTCTACTCACGCTAACAAATAGAACATCGCAAGTTGTAGGCCTACTCACACTTACAGATAGAACATCGCAAGTTGTAGGCCTACTCAAACTTTCAGATAGAACATCGCAAGTTGTAGGCCTACTCACTCTTACAGATAGAACATCGCAAGTTGTAGGCCTACTCACACTAACAAATAGAACATCGCAAGTTTTAGGCCGACTCACACTAACAAATAGAACATCGCAAGTTGTAGGCCTACTCACACTTACAGATAGAACATCGCAAGTTGTAGGCCTACTCACACTTACAGATAGAACATCGCAAGTTGTAGGCCTACTCACACTAACAAATAGAACATCGCAAGTTGTAGGCCTAATCACACTTACAGATAGAACATCGCAAGTTGTAGGCCTACTCACACTTAGAGATAGAACATCGCAAGTTGTAGGCCTACTCACACTAATAAATAGAACATCGCAAGTTGTAGGGCTACTCACACTTACAAATAGAACATCGCAAGTTGTAGGCCTACTCACACTAATAAATAGAACATCACAAGTTGTAGGCCTACTCACACAAAGAAAAGGAACATCGCAAGTTGTAGGCCTACTCACACTAACAAATAGAACATCGCAAGTTGTCGGCCTACTCACACTTACAAATAGAACATCGCAAGTTGTAGGCCTACTCACACTTACAAATAGAACATCGCAAGTTGTAAGCCTACTCACACTAAGAAAAGGAACATCACAAGTTGTAGGCCTACTCACACTAAGAAAAGGAACATCGCAAGTTGTAGGCCTACTCTCACTAAGAAAAGGAACATCGCAAGTTGTAGGCCTACTCACGCTAAGAAAAGGAACATCGCAAGTTGTAGGGCTACTCACACTTACAAATAGAACATCGCAAGTTGTATGCTTACTCACACTAATAAATAGAACATCACAAGTTGTAGGCCTACTCACACAAAGAAAAGGAACATTGCAAGTTGTAGGCATACTCACACTTACAGATAGAACATCGCAAGTTGTAGGCCGACTCACACTAATAAATAGAACATTGCAAGTTGTACTCACACTAATAAATAGAACATCGGAAGTTGTAGGCCTACTCACACTTACAAATAGAACATCGCAAGTTGTAGGCCTACTCACACTTTAAAATAGAACATCGCAAGTTGTAGGCCTACTCACACTTACAAATAGAACATCTCAAGTTGTAGGCCTACTAACACTAACAAATAGAACATCGCAAGTTGTAGGTCTACTCACGCTAACAAATAGAACATCGCAAGTTGTAGGCCTACTCACACTTACAGACAGAACATCGCAAGTTTTAGGCCTACTCACACTTACAGATAGAACATCGCAAGTTGTAGGCCTACTCACACTTTCAGATAGAACATCGCAAGTTGTAGGCCTACTCACACTTACAGATAGAACATCGCAAGTTGTAGGCCTACTCACACTAACAAATAGAACATCGCAAGTTGTAGGGCTACTCACACTAACAAATAGAACATCGCAAGTTGTAGGCCTACTCACACTTACAGATAGAACATCGCAAGTTGTAGGCCTACTCACACTTACAGATAGAACATCGCAAGTTGTAGGCCTACTCACACTAACAAATAGAACATCGCAAGTTGTAGGCCTACTCACACTTACAGGTAGAACATCGCAAGTTGTAGGCCTACTCACACTTACAGATAGAACATCGCAAGTTGTAGGCCTACTCACACTATTAAATAGAACATCACAAGTTGTAGGCCTACTCACACAAAGAAAATGAACATCGCAAGTTGTAGGCCTACTCACGCTAAGAAAAGGAACATCGCAAGTTGTAGGCCTACTCACACTTACAAATAGAACATCGCAAGTTGTAGGCCTACTCACACTAATAAATAGAACATCGCAAGTTATCGGCCTACTGACACTAAGAAAAGGAACATCGCAAGTTGTAGGCCTACTGACACTAAGAAAAGGAACATCGCAAGTTGTAGGCCTACTCACACTAAGAAAAGGAAAATAACATAAAGAAAAGTTATCAATAAGACTACTTTTATATTTATATAAATGAATTTATATATGTCTCAATTTTTAATTTCTGTATCTGTTTCCGACATTTACAGGCTCTTGATTGAGAAAAGTAGAATTTTCTTTCCCGATTTTGCATAAATTACGTGTGAAGAGGAACCGATTTACTACTTATAAAAAGTATGCAATCCCTTATGTTTAAATATTTGTTTTAATTAATATCGATCTTAATTAAAATACGTGTTCAAAACTGAAGTAGATACAAATTTGTAAATATATAGAAGCAATATGAAGAATGTACACTCAGTGGCGTAGCGAGGGGGGGGGGGAATGGGGCGGTGGCCCCGGGCGGAACTTTCTAGGGGGCTGCAATTTGGTCAGAGTACCGTATATATCATAAATAATACGAATGGAGTGGGGGCGTAATTTTGGTAGTCGGCCCTAGGCGGCACCTTGTCTCGGTACGCCACTGCGTACACGCGTGTGAAAACATGAACATCCCAATAACTATCATTTGCAAGATGTGCCTGTGAGATATTACCAGAAGACAAAGGGAGTTAATTCAATCCATCTCTGAGTACCTGAATAGAGCTACATGATAGTTTACATCCAATCATATGTCAAAAAGCACAGTAAATTCATAACAGTTGGAATTATTATTCCCATATCATAATTTTCAGATATGCAACACTTGTAATACCACCTGATGACTTCCCAAATGACGTCATAACGTTATGCAAAGGAAAGGCATAACAACCAAGGCATCCGAATGTATCTCAAATCATTTCACTACACTATGCAAAAATAAAAACAGTATTTTGCGTCATACGATAAAAACAGTATTTTGCGTCATACGATAAAAACAGTATTTTGCGTCATACGATAAAAACAGTATTTTGCGTCATACGATAAATAGATTCTTACATTTGTGCTCATTTTAAATGAAATTTATGAAACTCATCGAGAAAATTTCAATTTACTCGCCAAGGCTCCCAAAACTCGTTTCATAAATTTCATTTGAAATGAGCATTCATGTGAGATCGTCCATGTCTGCATAAAAGTTCAGTACAGCTTGTGTTAATGTTGTGAAAAACCGACAATAAATAGTTTACTTGACTTGACATGTCATTTTATTCTCTTTTTCACTTTGATCTTAAAGTCAATGGACAAGTGTTAAATCTCTTTTGTCACAAAAGTTTATGAGAATTTTTTTTTTTTACTTGGAGTCGCTAGTCATCATTATTATACGGTATGCATTCTGATTCCCTGTCATACAGTATGAGATACGGTATGCATTCTGATTCCCTGTCATACAGTATTAGATACGGTATGCATTCTGATTCCCTGTCATACAGTATGAGATACGGTAAGCATTCTGATTCCCTGTCATACAGTGTGAGATACGGTATGCATTCTGATTCCCTGTCATACAGAATGAGATAATTTTCAACTTTTCATAAATTGAAAATTATTCTGAAGTTACATATTTGGATTTGACAATTTAAAGCAAATAACTTCAAATTTTCTGCCAGAAAAGCGTATTATTACTGCCAAGTTTGAAACGGTAAAAATATCAACGTCTACTGGAAACAACGTGTAATTGTAAAAGTGTATACTGGAAACAACGTGTAATGGTAAATGTGTATACTGGAAACAACGTGTAATGGTAAAAGTGTATACTGGAAACAACGTGTAATGGTAAAAGTGTATACTGGAAACAACGTGTAATGGTACAAGTGTATACTGGTAACAACGTCCAAAACAAATTTCGGGTATAATAGCTATTTTGAAATATTTTGTGAACGTGCTGGGGTTAAATTCTTTCAAGATCATGGTTTGCTGAACTTTAAAGAAAGATTTTCCGTTTTTGTATAAAAAGAAAATATCAGGGAAATAAATGATGCAAGTGTACAACAAATCCATATAAGAAAGCAGCCCTGATTTGCCTAAGAGACAAATTAACATACCGGTTCGATACTAAATAATTGTCTCATGTCGGTGCAGGCGGGGCATGCGGGATTTTTCTTACAGCAGTTTAAGTTGCCTAAGAAGGTATAACTTGTTTTCCGGTGCAGAATTAAAATATTGCATGTGTATTTTTTTACACACCAATAAGGCTTAGGAGGTGGCATTCATATTTATAAGATCATGTGATGTCAGTCTATGTTGTATTCGAAATTGCAGAAAGTCTTATATACCACGATACTTAGCTAGATTCAATTTACAAGTTCTTGTGATGTCAGTCTATTTGTATTCGAAATTTCAGAAAGTCTTATATACCATGATACTTAGTGGGATTCAATTGACAGAATCTGTATCGAGGGAATTTTGACAATAACATTGATTACGATGAATATAAGAATTGCTTCAATCGGATATATGTTCAATAGACGTGTAATTGTGTGTCTGTGTGTGTGTGTCTGCGTGTGTGTGTGTGTTCTTGATAATACTAACAAATCGAGACTGGGTATGCAACTGGGTCTGAGAAATGGCCCTATGATCACTAGAACATGAAGAGTGGGTCATGGCCTCCTGTTGAAAGCAATAGGTTGTTTTAATAGCACAATTCCACACCTGCTCAACAATTTCACAAATATCCTTGATTTAAATAGATCACCTGACATACTTCTCTTGTCCACTGACCCATTTGTTTTTAAGCAGTGGTGTACTGGCCATTGGGCATACGGGGACAAATCCCGGTGTGCCGCCGCAAAAAAATCCGTTTTTACCGGTGTTTTACTGGTGTGAGCAAAACCCCGGGCCTGTCCCGGCAGACCGCCGCATCGGTGGGCCATCAAAAAAATCCGTTTTTACCGGTGTTTTACTGGTGTGAGCAAAACCCCGGGCCTGTCCCGGCAGATAAGTCCAGGGCCGAGTTGCTTACCCAGTACACTCCTGTTTTTAAGTGTCTGCCATTCTTTCCAACCAAACAATGAATTAAATATAGTGGAGCCTTCAAGCTTTTTTAAAAAAAGCTAATGCTTGTACTGGCATAAAGTTTCCTGACGTACTTACACATTGCCAAGTTTGAGCATAACAAGTCCGCTCAAAACAAGAAAGTACATTGTAGACTTTATTTAGCATTTAATCTCAACATATTCCCTGATTTGTCAAAATACCTTGAACTATAAACAAATTATCAAAACACATTTTGACATTACGGTGCAACTCGCTAAATGGAAAACTGCGGTCTCATTGGTCAGATGTGGTAAAGTAAGTCAAATTTGGTGTAGGCATGACAAATCGAATATCTGAGCTAAACATCTGTGCTACATGTTATCAGATAACTATATTACCCAGCGGGAAGTGTAGATTGAGATATCAGTGTCGATTCAGGTCACTATATATAATATATATATATATATATATATATATATATATATATATATATATATATATATATATATATATATATATATATAGTACATGTATTATAGACAAATTGTAAGCAACGAGCCCTGTGTTCCGGACAAATCTACAACGGTGTTTCTAAACACTAAACCGAAACGTACAACTTTATTATTCCTTAGTATATTACGCAACGGGAAGTGTAGATTGAGATATCAGTGTCGATTCAGGTCACATGAAAATGGGAGAAGTGTCTTCGCTTGTGGTATATATATATATAGTACATGTATTATA
The DNA here is from genome assembly GCA_029931535.1 of Margaritifera margaritifera. Classification (NCBI taxonomy): domain Eukaryota; kingdom Metazoa; phylum Mollusca; class Bivalvia; order Unionida; family Margaritiferidae; genus Margaritifera; species Margaritifera margaritifera. The sequence continues at coordinate 3,582,121 of JAQPZY010001563.1, forward strand.
GACAAATTGTAAGAAACGAGCCCTGTGTTCCGGACAAATCTACAACGGTGTTTCTAAACCGAAAAGTACAACTTTATTATTCCTTAGTATATAGTAAATAAAATATTTTAAAGAGTGGCAACTTCGCGGAGATAGCTTAATACAAATCTGATAAAAATGTATACAATATATGCATATTCCAACCTTGGAAAGAAACGTCGTATTATACAATCAGGCCTACCATCATCAACAACAACAACCATAACCACAACCACAATAAGATGTGTAGATGGGCTGAAAGCTGCAAATGTCAGGACGCTAGAATGTGCCCCCAACAAAACGCGCCCCCCCCCCCCCCCATCCAAAAAAATAAATAAATAAATAAATTTGTACACCGGTGCTGGGGTTGCTTGGGCGGTTGCTACGCCACTTGTCCATTCATATCAGTCTCCTACAGACATCTGTTTAAATTGAACTTCCTTCGTGCAGCTTAAATTTGTCTTCTCAGCTTGTCTAGACGGATTATTTTATTCTTCCTAATTTATCGATTCGTGACAGAGGGACTGAAAAAAGTTAGATTATTGTCGGTTTTACCATAGAAAACCTTGAAATGGTTTGAAATACATATGTCTAAGTCGGAACTGACTTTCATCTGCGAAATATCTGTTCCCAAAAGACATCTCTTAAATTATATAATACATGCATGATACTAAAGTAGGTTGAAACCAAATTGAGAAATGAATGGCACTAATGGGTTTCCGTAGAAACTAGCATGGTTCGATGGAGTATGCAAATTGATTTCTGTATGAATTGTATCTGCTTCTGATTAGAAATACCCTATAAGTATATTTAGCATGATTAGTTTTAATATTAGAGCTATTCTCTGCAATAAAACTCCAGCCAAACGATAGCAAAAGGAAAACAAAAACTTTAACAAAATTTTACCCATCCGAATATACAAGATTTGACGTTTGGTTCATGGAAAGACCGGCTCATGTGTTTTTAAAAGTTATTCTAGATCCAGGTAATCAAATTACCCTATTTCTTGATGAACTTCTTGATCCACACACAGGTATATAAGACTTCTCGTTGTTTCTACCGTAAGTAACTTATAAAAAAAATCAGCAAAGTTTTAATTTATACATGTATGGAATTAAGCTTATGACCAGAGGAATCTAATTAAAATCGAGATCTCCGACATAAGGGTGAGATCTCGGACATAAGGGCGAGATCTCCGACATAAAGGAAATCTGAAAGACGCCGACACAAGGCAATGTTCTGTTGACCTTTCAATTCACCTTCAGATTACAACTTTGACATTTATGAAAGAGGAAAATGTCATTCGGAACATTCCTGTTTATTACGATAACTATCACTAACAAGAAATGCAAAGTTTTATTTGATAGGTTGCTAAAAATAGGTGGAATTGGAATTGAATTTGCTCCCAGAACATAAACCTTTGTCGGTTCCTGTCAGATGTAATTATTAAAAGTAAATCTCGATGTTAATACGACAGATTATCAAAGCAATATTACAACTTTGATTCAATAGCTCCTCCATACCCTTGGATTTATTTATACATTATCCAATCGCCATTGGGAGCAATATTTATTGCCTGTTTGTAATTTTCCGTCTCCGATTTCAATTAAGTTTTACAGGCCTGTTTATTTTCAATTTTTACCATGCTTCTTTGATTTGGTAGCTCTTTATGTGCATGAACATAAACATCAGTGCCTTTTGAAGAATTGTTCTTGAGCTGAGGTTGAAACGAAGAGTGTTAGCTTGAGTGAAATAAATGTTTCTTTCATATGGCTTTGGCAGATACATTATTCCAAATATTCAGAATCATCCATCATCCGTCAGCAATTAGAATAATTACTTCAAATATCATTAACTCTTTGAACAAGAAAAATTAACTGTTCATCGGAGCTAAATATGTAAAATAGTATAACTGTTTTTATCCTAATGTCATCATCATTCATCTGGACAAGTATATTTGGTTTCAAGGACAAGTATATTTGGTTTCAAGGACAAGTATATTTGGTTTCGAGATTATCAAACTTTCAAAATTAAATATTTCTAAGAACTTATTTATCTATCTGACACGTTGCCTTGTACGCCCGAAACATCCTAAGCACAAAGTCTGAACTCAGGCAATATGACACCGAGCCTTGTACGCCGAAACACCCTAAGCACAAAGTCTGAACTCAGGCAATATGACACCGAGCCTTGTAGGCCATAAACACACTGAGCACAAAGTCTGAACTAAGGCTCAAAACTTAAACATCTTGCTCAAAATATGTGTACTTATAATAAAGATAAAAACATAAATTTTAAAATGAAATCATTATCATTTATGGTCCATGCTGCATATTTACCATTTTGGACTGACGTCTGACGTCAGAGGACTCCAAGTATTGTGTCAAGTCTGGGGATCCCGAGTCTGATTTAGAATGTTATGCTTGTAAACTTTTGTGACTCTGAGGCCGGGTCTTGTATTAATTCCTGACCAGAGGCCTGGTCTTGTATTAATTCCTGACCAGATCAAATGATGTGTGCTCAGAGAGTCTAAAGAGTTTCGATTAGGACCTACTTACCTCGTGGGTTATCACCATAAATATTACAAAGAATAATATTTCTTCCTTCAAATATAATTGGTTAGCCAGGATTCCATAAAGAGGATTAGACGCCAAATGAAGCGCAGAGAAAAAAATGCAATACAGTTGGTGAGACCTTTTCAATATTTGCGCAGGAGGGTTTAAATTTGCCAAAATGTATTATTTGTCCCCATTAATTCTGCGATACAAAATTTCGCAACATAAATTTAAAGGCTTAGAACAAATGGAGAATAAACTTTAACATTTACACGAAAAACCTATGTCTTCAAAGAAAGTTTACTTTTTCTGGCTATTTCATTTACAAAGTCTAGGAGAAATTAGACTGTGAAAGCAGCCATATCTCTATCGTTGGTTAAGCGTGTAAATAACCTGTTTTGTACATGTATCCCTGACATTTATTTATTTAGAGCTGATCATGAATCCCTGTTTAACTTCTATTTTAAAGAATCCTAACAATATACTTCTAAAGTATTTGAATTAGCTGCTTAATGGGGCGCACGAGATTTGAATACTCCCTTCAATCGGGTCAACGAAATTTAAATACGCCCTTAAATGGGGCACAAGAGATTTTTATACTCCATTAAATGGGGCGCACGAGATTTGAATACTCTCTTACATTGTTTAAAGATCTGGCAGTAATTAAAAAGTGACCATTTTCCTAATCTTATCGATCAGGACACGGCAAACGGGAAAAATGTGTCAAGTGACCTGGGACTTGACGCGCGTATGCTATAATATACCACAATTTATTTTTATTTAATTAACATGCCTATCGGACATTGCTTATGGTAACGTGCTTACTCATTTAGAGAAACATTTCCCGCAAGAACTAACATAATTGCTGCAAAAACGGTTCGTTAAATGACCTATTCAATGTATGTTCGGTGCGCAATAATGAAATCTTATCTCTCTGGAAGTGTGGACACACTTGCAGCAAATGGGAATATACGAGTTAATTGAAAGAAACCATACGTCACAACTTCGTTTAGAAACATTACTTGTGAATCAATCATGAGAATTTTGTTCAGGAAACTGAGCCCATCGGAAAAATCTGTCATGACCACTTAATACGAACTATGTCATCTGAGACCATTATTGGCTGTGATATGGAGAACCTAAAACCTGGAAGACCATTACTGGTCGTGATATCGAGAATCTAAAACCAGGAAGAAAATTATTGGCTGTGATATCGATAATCTAAAACCTGGAAGACCATTATTGGTCGTGACATTGAGAATCTAAGACCTGGAAGAACATTACTGGTCGTGATATCGAGAATCTAAGACCTGGAGGACCATTATTGGTCGTCATCGAGAATTTAAACCTGGCAGACCATTACTGGTCGTGATATCGATAATCTTAAACCTGGAAGACCAAAATTTTTCTTTTTTTAGTACAGCTTTTATACATTTCCTAATTATACGCCTAAAAATAAAATCCTGACAATGAAAAATGTTTTCATTAACCCAAATAGTAGAGAGATAAAGTGTAAGAACATATTTTGAAAAATTTCGAAGTCAGTATACATTTCGTTTTTAGATAAAAATATGTTTTCCTTTTGCTTTGATCAACTAGCTTATCTCATATTTGGCTCGCAGTTTCTATCGTACTAACTTAAACGTTTGCAAATAGAATGCATTTGTTAAATCGCTAGAAATACCACAACATTTTAATGACGAAGCTATCTCTTCTCTTGGAATCCGTCCAAGAAAATCTAGGTAGAAAATTACATTCAACGCTTGTTTCTCTGCATAATAAATCTCCATATCATTACCAAGATGACAAATGAACGTGAACCGAGTAAATGGACATGGTAAATACTCTTTCCAAAATCCTTTGTTATCGAAGACGCGGATGATGATGTATCTCATATTCATATTGGCATCAATTTGACGTCAGAACTAAAAATGGAAAGGTTAAAGGTAAGAATTTTAGAGCAGTAGATTGACATTGATTAAATGTTGCTGAATAGAATATGATTGACAAGTTTATTAATGTTGAATTAAACCTTAAATAAATCAGTCTTATCGTTACATGCAGTTGAGAGGAGTGAAAGTTCTAGTTCAGTGTTTGTCAATATACGTACAGAACAACGAGACTACTCTCTCTCTCTCTCTCTCTCTCTCTCTCTTGCTGTTGTGAAATAAAGATGACTACAGAGGATTTCACAATTTCTACAGATGAGTGAATTTTAAGAATAAGTTTACACAACGATTACAAGCACCTTCTCTACACGTTTGTGATCAGAGCTAACAACTATTTTGTAGACACACGGATATCAACATACTAGAATGGTATGCTGTTGTTTAAATTCAGAAAAGAAATATTTTATCGGTTAGACAATAAATTCAATCAACGTTAACGCTAAATATTTGGAATCATAACTGCTGCCAAGCCCGGCATTAAAGATTCTCAGTTTCAATTGCACTTTCCAAACGAAATGCAGATTGATTTCATTGGAGATTTAGAAATGCTGGAAGTGACACAGAAGGGCGGAAATGTAACCAAACCATGTGATTATTCTACTCTACATGTCATATAGCGCATAAAAGGCAGGTGAAATTAAGCTGCCTGCAATTTCAGTCTCCTTCGACATCGCAAATCTCCGTTCTGATTGGTCGCCCTGTTTTCTAGAATCTCACTGAGAATGAGTTTTCAATATCAAGCGGTCACATTGCATGAAGAATGTAGCCTAGATGCAACTCAAATATCACCAGGATTAGTGAAAGTGAAGAAGAAAAAAATAAAATAAATGAAACAAAATCTACAAAATTGCTTTGACAAATAGTTTGGGCTTATCGCTGTCTGTAATTTTAGAGTCAGGTTATGTTGACGTTGAAGCATGTAATAAAAATAACAAATATCACTGTTCATGCAACATTATTACAGAAGCCCATTTGATTTTTCTATTCTGTTACCTATTACCAATTTACTGAAGCCCATGAGATTTTTCTGTTCTGGTACCTAGTACCAATTTACTGAAGGCAATATTGCAATAAATGTAAGTTGCTTCTTCTCCATAAAACACATAATATTTGGTAAACAACAGAGCTGAAAAGAATACCAAATTTCCCTATCCGAATATTCCTTGAATATTTGTCAACGTACATAAAGCTATAAAATGCATCCGTTTTTAATTTGTCTACCTTAGTATATGTAAACCACTCCTATCCCCCTCTCTCTCTCTCTCTCTCTCTCTCTCTCTCTCTCTCTCTCTCTCTCTCTCTCTCTCTCTCTCTCTCTCTCTCTCTCTCTCTCTCTCTCCCAAGGCGTACTAAATATGCCGTGAACTCAGTCATCTAAATTTAATTAAATGAAATTGTGGGGGTCTTGAGCAAATTTTGTGGGAACTGTGACAAAACATCGAACGTATGAAGTTTTTTTACCTGTTTGTCTTCAAGCTCAGAATGACGAAAAGGTCCTTAAGTTCTTAGGACGGAATATAGGTAAACAAGGCCAGTAACTCTCAATTATTTGTTCAGTCAAATGCGGCACTATCTACAAAAACTATTTGGTATGTGATTTGTTTGCAATAAAAAAAATCGCATTGACATGTGGACAATTTCATTAAACTAACGTGGGAAAGCTGAATAATACATAAAGGTTAAGTTGACTTTGATATGACCGTATCTATACCATGATGACCGTGATATGACCCCCGTTCTAACTATGTTGACTTTTGATATGACCCCTGTTGGATACCATGTTGACTTTGATATGACCCGTTCTATGCCATGTTATTTATCTTTTAGAGAGCACCTGAATGACAGTTAATAGAATGCAATGTTGTAAGCAATGTGATTATACAGAATATTTACATTAGTATTACACTGTAAGTGGGATTTTGAATTTCATGTGATTTATCTATTACACTGTAAGTGGGATTTTGAATTTCAGGTGATTTATCTATTACACTGTAAGTGGGAGTTTGAATTTCAGGTGATTTATCTATTACACTGTAAGTGGGAGTTTGAATTTCAGGTGATTTATCTATTACACTGTAAGTGGGATTTTGAATTTCAGGTGATTTATCTATTACACTGTAAGTGGGAGTTTGAATTTCAGGTGATTTATCTATTACACTGTAAGTGGGAGTTTGAATTTCAGGTGATTTATCTATTACACTGTAAGTGGGATTTTGAATTTCAGGTGATTTATCTATTACACTGTAAGTGGGAGTTTGAATTTCAGGTGATTTATCTATTACACTGTAAGTGGGAGTTTGAATTTCAGGTGATTTATCTATTACACTGTAAGTGGGAGTTTGAATTTCAGGTGATTTATCTATTACACTGTAAGTGGGAGTTTGAATTTCAGGTGATTTATCTATTACACTGTAAGTGGGAGTTTGAATTTCAGGTGATTTATCTATTACACTGTAAGTGGGAGTTTGAGTTTCAGGTGATTTATCTATTACACTGTAAGTGGGAGATGGAATTTCAGGTGATTTATCTATTACACTGTAAGTGGGAGTTTGAGTTTCAGGTGATTTATCTATTACACTGTAAGTGGAAGTTGGAATTTCAGGTGATTTATCTTGTTTGAAGCTGTTCCCTTATAACTGAATTAGCTTTGCATAGTTTTCATTTCGCCCTGTTTGTTTGTTTTACAAAAAGCTGCCAAACTCACGAAATAAACAAACGAATATTTCAATATCTATTTTCTATTGGAATATTTGTAAAAAAAAGATATACTGATTCGAATGTTCGGTTATTCATTTCAGTTCAAGTAAACAAATACGCCAATTGCAAGTAGGATGCGTAAATGGAGAAGAGAACACATTGAACAAATATGACTACAACAATGTTGAAAGTTCCACTCTGTTGTGGGAGAAATGAACATATCATTTACAATCATTCCATTAAAAACAAATAGTTTTTTGTCATCAATTCACGTCGGCACTCAGATATTATATTATTTATCAGATAAGCATCTGGTAGAGTGAAATCAGATAAGCATCTGGTAGAGTGAAATCAGATATGCATCTGGTAGAGTGAGATCTGATATGCCACCATGAAAGTATCAATCAGAAACGACAATATTCGCATAGCCGGATCGTTTCATCACTGCATTCAATTATGGTAGAATGAAGATGAAACAATATGTCAGTCAAATCGATTAGAATAATATAAAAAAAAGTTCGTATGCATTATAGGGTGTGAATAGGAACGACAATAATACATGTGATATATAAAAACTCCCAGATTATGGCACTTATATGTAATGTTTGATTATATCAACCGTTCCAACATGCCATCATTTTATCTCCTTCCAAATAATGACAATGGTGTTTTGCAAATTTCCGTATAATGTCCATTTATATTAGACTCCCACAGTCACCTATTTATATCAACTGCCTTCTTGCAGTTTAAGTTTTGCTTTCCCAGTTTTTTACAAGGTTAATTCCTTATCCATACGTATCGAGTCAGAAAAAAAAATTACCATGGGAAGCACAGAAATGGTTTTGATGTGCGAACCTCTAAGCCGGAAATTGTCTTTCGTCTGTACTAATGTATTTTCATGATAGACCTTTCGCAGTGACATAATACATATATATCATGTATGTAAGTAGCCGCCTATTTGGTATAATTTAGTGTATTCTAGAACAGCTCGTAACTTCCTATGCAAATGCACTGCGCGTGATGACCTAGTAAATGTTCCAATAATAGGACGTTGTCAAACACTTATTGGGTGCTGTCAAGCAACATCACATACAATCATGTCACATCATACAATGTATTATTAGGAGATTCAGTCATAAGATTATTAGAACAATGTTTTTCTTTAAACATATTCTTTTAATTAAAAATTTATTCAATGCAATTTAAATACAATTTATTATTTAATAAAAGAAGGTATATAATATATAAATTATAGTTTTTATGCTGTTCGATATTGTGGTCTCGCCCGACGTAAATTGGAATTGCAATCAAGCCCCGTTGTACTTTGGTCTCGCCAATAATATCCAAGAGTACAAACACTAAACTCTATTAATATAAACTGATATTTTGTATAACGTGCTTTGTCCACCAATCAAAAATATCCAAGCTGAAATATTATTATGGTTGTTCTAAATATTAGAACTGCATAAGTCAATAAAGCTCGATGATAATAGAGACAAAGAAATTCATGTTAGGAGTAAATGAAAAATAAATTAATAATTTTTATTAGAGTTATTCAAGACCCAAATAATGAAGTTACCATGTTTCTTTAGGATATTCTTCGTTTATAAAAATAAACGGTTTCTATTTTAATGCATTTTGAACATTTTATGGAAAACAAGAACTTTTGTGTGTCAGCACAATTTGAATTTATTACTTTATATAATTTAGCTTATGAAACGAGCAATATAAAAACTATCATCTTTAATTTTCGGAAATATTTATTGTCATCTTTAATTCTCGGAAATATTTATTGTCAGCTATATTTAAGTCCCTAATTTAAAAAAGAATCGTTCCTCTTTTTGTGCGTGTAAATGTCTTACAGGCTAAGATATACCCAGAGAGTAATATTTCGTAATAAGAACAAAAAACTTTTTTTTTTTTAAATTAACAAATTATAGAATATAACGTTCTGGTCTACACAATATTCAGTCCAGTAAGAGAACTTGATTGTCTCTGACATTCTGGTCTCCACAATATTCAGTCTAGTAAGAAAACTTGATTGTCTCTGATATTCTGGTCTGCACAATATTCTGTCCAGTAAGAGAACTTGACTGTGATCCACCACGATACAATGTAATTTTCAAAAACGTAAACCATTCATGCTTCCCTATAAACTATCTCTCTTTCATGCAAGGGATTGCCTTCCATACTTGGTATTCTATATACATACAAGGGATTGCCTTCCATACTTGGTATTCTGTATACATGCAAGGGATTGCTTTCCATACTTGGTATTCTATATACATACAAGGGACTGCCTTCCATACTTGGTATTCTGTATACAGAATCGAGTTGAAAGAGCATTATACTATGTTTAAAAAGACTGTAAAGAAAGAGTTGTTAATCAATTGATATAAAATTGTGTAATTATATAAAACAAGCAAAGCTATGAAGCTTTTGTATTATAACTATTGCCAACTAAAATGAATGGATATTTCAAATACATTTTTAAAGTGTATTGTGTAGTAAAATATCTAATATGAGGTGGTTATACTTTGATATAACGGTATGTTACTTATCTTACGCCAAAACGCAAGTGTAGCATTCTCTAACATTGTCGTGAAAACTCTGCACGTGTAGAAGAGGCAGACATTTTGAATTTCATTTATGAAAACGAGGCAGGATTATGTGACGAGTAGTACGTCATTATCTCTCTAGAAACTAAAGTACTACTTCATTATAATATGAGATTCGAAAGTTAGATTAAATTAAGAAAATATTTCTTCGTGTGGATCTGTTTAATTGAATTGCTGTTTAGTAAATATTCATTCAGGAAATAGATCATACGCTTCATACTACTTTGCTGCGTAAGAACTTTGTGTTGTTAATGAAGGTTAACATACAGGCTCTAGAGGTCATGAAAACCATTTTAATAAATATATTGTATTCAGAAGCAAACGTTTTCTCAAAACTAAACTTTAAACCTTGGGGTGGATAGTCTAACTTTTTGTGACAAATGGTAGATACAATATTTGTGAATCGATCAAGATATTGCCCAATAACTTTGTTCACGAAACAGTGTCCACCACAAATCTAGCACGAACCACTTTGAATTATGACCAGGATATTGAATAGAAATATTTTGATGAGAATATTTCATTTGCAAATCGATCAAAATTGGCAAGCCATCCAAGACCATTGGTCGATCTATCAAAATTGCCAATCCATCCAAGACCATTGGTAGAAATATCCAAATTGCTATGCCATCCAAGACCACTGGTCGTAATATAAACATTGCCATTCCATCCAAGACAGACCATTGGTCGTAATATCCCAATTGGCATGACATCCAAGACCATTGGTCGCAATATCCAAATTGCCATGCCATCCAATACTATTATTGGTTGTAATATCCAAATTGCCATGCCATCCAAGACTATTATTGGTCGTAATACCAAAATTGCCATGACATCCAAGATCATTGGTCGTAATATCAAAATTGCCATGCCCATCCAAGACCATTGGTCGTAATATCCCAATTGTCATGCCATCCAAGACCATTGGTCGTAATATCCAAATTGCCATGCCATCCAAGACCAGTATTGGTCGTAATATCGAGAATCTAATAACTGGAAAGAACAGGCACAGGCTTTATTTAAACTCTCGCAATCTCTCGTCAGATTGAGATTCTACGCTATCTTGGTCATGACATTTCAGGCAATATAGATATTTTAGGCACTGGTAGAGATAGTGCAAATGATGCAAAATCACTTTTCAGTTTTCAAATTGTACACATAAAAACCTTTTCATTTTTGAAAAAATAGTATAAAAATCCTCAAATCTGAGGAAATCCTCAAAAATTTCCTCAGATATAAGGCAAGACTCCTTTAAGGAAAATTCAAGATTTTAGGACCGTATTTAAATCCCTGATGCTTGATCAATGTTCTGTGGGAAAAAATGGTTACCAGCCAAGCCATAAGAAAGATATTAAAAAAATCGCAATTTGAGGAAGAAGGTTCGATAGATTTAGTGACACTGGGTTTAGATTGTTTTTTTTTTTCTTTCTTTTTTTTTCTCCTTTTTGTAGCTTGAATAAGTCAATAATTATAAGCTGCAAAGAAGAAAAACTCCTTACGGTGCAAAACCGGTTTTGAATATCCAAAAACAGCACACATAAAAAGTGCCAGAAGATTAAAAAAATCAGAAATAAATTTTGTATGCATTACTTTTTTAAATTAAACTTTCCATTTAGCTTTCAACATTTAACTTTTCCCCTATTTGGAGTAAATATTCTATCGTTCTAATTTAAAAAATATAGGAAATGTCGCATGTTTTTGAACTCCCACAAAACCCACTACATTTTAATTAAAGAGTTTGTTCTTTTCTTGAAATCAAATCCAAGTTGTAAATGACATTTTGAACCGGTTTCTTTGAATCTTAAGCTCTTTAATGATGTTAAGATGAAAGAAATACGTCTGAATAAAAGGGAGTGGTAGCAATCTTAGGGAAGATGAGTAAGAGTGGAATTGGCAGATATTCTTCCTTCATCTGCTGTCTTTAAAAGCATGGATCATAATATATTTCCTACTCACCATGGCGTCAATATCCCGTCAGAATCGATGAGATTACGTATCAAAGTTTTGAGTGGAAGCTTTAGAAAATCCTGGCATTGATTGAATGATAATCAATAGATTGGAAAATTTTATCAAAGGTGTATAAAAGATCGTAAATCAATCTTATCTTCCATTCGGTTTTTTTCAGCTGAGAGGAGTGAAAAAACCCATATAGTTTTAAGCAGTGTAAATTAGGAAATATATTGAATGCTGTGTCTATGTCAATGCTCATGACGCGTATCATGTGATTTTTTTCTTGTTTTTAAAATTGATGATTACAGAGAATTTTCCAATGGCGATGAGAATTGTTACCAGTACTTTCATCATGTGCTAAAGAATTGATCTGTCTGTGTATGTTGTCAGAGCTGACTACTGTACAACAGGAAATGACCTTTGAAAAAATACACATAATGAGGATCTATTTTACATGACACACTGATCTGAATAAAAAATACACATAATCAAGATCTATTTTACATGACACACTGATCTATTTTACATAACACACTGATCTGAATAAAAAATACACATAATGAAGATCTATTTTAAATAACACACTGATCTGAATAAATAATACACATAATGAAGATCTATTTTGCATAACACACTGATCTGAATAAAAAATACACATAATGAAGATCTATTTTACATGACACAGTGATCTGAATAAAAAATACACATAATGAAGATCTATTTTACATAACACACTGACCTGAATAAAAACATACACATAATGAAGATCTATTTTACATGACACACTGATCTGAATAAATAATACACATAATGAAGATCTATTTTACATGACACACTGATCTGAATAAATAATACACGTAATGAAGATCTATTTTACATGACACACTGATCTGAAAAAAATTACACATAATGAAGATTTATTTTACATGACACACTGATCTATTTTACATGACACACTGATCTGAATAAAAAAAAGGTATATGCTTTAGTTTTCCTTTGAAAAGAAGTTTATTTTTATCTGTTGGGTATACTAATTCACACAGCATTTACACTGGATTACCGCTTTGTATTTAAGAATCAAATTGTATAATGCACTTTGCAGAAGAAATGTAGTTTGATTAGAATGGAGATTTACAAATGCTGGATGTGACACAGACATGGTGAAACTGTTACCTTACAATGAAGGTTTTTGTTGTTTCTTTCTATGTTGTTGTTTGTTTGTTTTTTTTTTTTTTCGTTTTCTTTTACTTCATTTACTTTTAAATTCTACTTTATGAGCCAGCGTAGAAATTACTCTGCCACCTTATGCCATTCGTCATCATAAAGCTCTGTTCGGATTGATTGGTTTGCAAGGATCACATTTCATTTCATATCATGCAGTCATAAATTACATAGACCGGTACCCAAAAGTTAGCATTGTTTTTTTTTTAAAATTAATTTTGTTATTTCTTTATTTTACAGGGAATTTAGAAATTAAAACAAACACAGCCTACTGTGTTAACCAGACAAATAGTTCAGAACTATTGCTTCTAGTGATTGCACGGTCAGTCAAAGTCAACGTTAAAGGCTAAACTAAAAACAACAAAATACTTAGCAGTTTCTGGAATAGGATTTCCGGGTCACATTTCATATTTCTGTCATGATACCTTGTATGACTTCCAAAAAGTAACTGTACCCGTGAATTAGAAGTTGTTTATCCATTATCAGGCACATAAAACTGTAAACAATAAGTATAAAATCTGTAAACAATAAGTATAAAATCTGTAAACAATAAGTACATTACATAAAATCTGTAAACAATAAGTACATTACATAAAATCTGAAAACAATAAGTACATTACAATTAGAACGGGTTATGGAAGAAGAGTACATATTGATGAAAAATGTGTTAAAGTTCTGTAGAACACAATAAACATTACTTGAATCATTATAATGCCATCACAAGCAAAAGTCCAATCTGCAACCCGATCTCATGCATTTTCATCATAGTATACATCTGTAAGGTATGGGATAATGAAATCTGATCTGCCGCCAACGATGTATAAATTTGCAATGACAATGTCCTATATCAGGCGTTGACTGTAGTTACAGCTATAATTCGAATAAATCCATCATTACTGAATAGCATAAATACCAATCTATGACAATAACTGAACAGGAAGCAACAAAAATAAATAAATAAATAATCTGAGAAAAATCTAGGTTAAGACACTTATACATGTATGTAATATTGGATAATATAAGACATGCCAATTTTTAAGCCTTGATGTCAGAATACCCAATGTTATTTGTGATCGTTACTGGTTCAGATGTTTTTGTCCTTGTCTTTCTTTTGAAAAGTAATCTAGGATATATTTCTTAGCAATAACGGCCATATAATGAGCATAGGAATTACGCATCTGATATATTTTTTATTGAATGATGATTGATGCTAGGTTAGGTCATAAGTAACTTAAGAAAAAAATATGATTCACTTTTATTAGTTTCAGTTCATTTCCAAAACATAGTTCATCCATTTATACAAAGCGAGCTTTACTTCTAAGATTTTTGTGTAATGTGGTCAAAAGTGGTCATAGTGTGTTCTGAAAATGTATTCATTATCTAAAGTTCATCTACAAGAGCTATATTATATACTGAATGGGAGACTGAACCATTTTATTTTAGTTTTAAAAGTCTCAACTCCAGGATAGTCATGTCATATCTTATAATAATTGTAGCTGTTCTAACCGGTAAATCAGTTGTGGTAGCTGAGCTAACTGGTAAACCCGCTGTAGTAGATGAACTAATTGGCAAACCCGTTATTTTAGAGATCATTGGTAAACCCGTTGTAGAAGCTGGGCCAATTGGTAAACCGGTTGTAGTAGATAGGCTAATTGGTAAATCCACTGTAGTAGTTGGGTTAATTGGCAAATCAGTTGGAGTAACTGGTCTAATCGGTAAACATGTTGTGGTAACTGAGCTAACTGGCAAGAACGTTGTATTAGCTGGGCTATTTGGTAAATCCGTTCTTTTAGCAGGGCTAATTGGTAATTCCGTTGTATTAACTGTGATAATTTGTAAACCCGTTGTAAAAAAAAATAAGTCATTAAAGGTTCTTTAAATAGCGGCACTGGGAGAGGAATTAAGCAATGCAGCATATGTAAAGAACACTTGACAGTCATTAATTCCGCGAAGCTCCCTGAAAATTCTGTGTAAATCGGTGAAAAGGTCTTTGTGAGACTTTATTTAAAAAATGCCTAAAAGGGGCACAATCGTGATTTCAGTCCCTATCTTTTTGACTTGGCTTAGATCCAAACTTGTTTCTATTAAAACAAAAGCAAATGTATGTGCTCTAAATGAAGAATCTCTCCAATTATATCAAGATAAATTGAAACATAGCCAAAGAACGGGATTTCAATAAACGAGGACATGAATAATCTGTCTTGATTCTGCTCCATTATCTTTCTTTCAGTCCTTAATGATAATAATTAGATGCTTAATATCTCTAACTTTTATTAATATAGTGAATGAAGGTGCAATTTATGCCGCGGATGCTTTCCCACAGTAGGACAAAAACCTATTGTGATTAATTGCTTTTTATGTACTTTGAATAATTATATTCAACAATGCGTGATAAGTTGTTTTACCCGCAAAACGAAGTCTTTGGATTTCTTTTATTAAGCTCGCAATACACATAAGTATAAAATAATAATTACTATAAAAAATAGCTTAAAAAAATATGCAAATCTCCTCCCTCCAAAAAAAAACCAACGAAAAAAAAAGAACAAAAAAGTAATCTTTATAAAACACGATATCAGCCACAGTAAGAGTTGAAGTGATTTTTTAGAACAAGATCTCAAGCACAATAAGAGTTAAAGTGATTATAAAACAAGATATCTGCCACAGTAAGAGTTAAAGTGATTATAAAACAAGATCTCAGCCACAGTAAGAATTCAAGTGATTATAAAGCAAGATCAGAAACAGTAAGAATTAAAGTGATTATAAAACAAGATATCAACCACAGTAAGAGTTGAAGTGATTTTAAAACAAGATCTCAGCCACAGTAAGAATTAAAGTGATTATAAAACAAGATATCAGCCACAATAAGAGTTGAAGTGATTATAAAACAAGATATCAGCCACAGTAAGAATTAAAGTGATTATAAAACAAGATCTCAGCCACAGTAAGAGTTGAAGTGATTATAAAACAAGATCTCAGCCACGGTAAGAGTTGAAGTGATTATAAAAAAAAAGATCTCAGCCACAGTAAGAATTAAAGTGGTCGTACTGCTTATTTGTTCATGTTAACCACAAATTCATATAAAAGCTGGCATATTAAATCATGTTATGTTTTCACATTCCACGTTTTGTACCCCTTTAGGGTTAAATGAACATGTCTGGGTATTTATTGAAGTGTAATCTTTTACCTAATTACTCACAAAGTAAATAAAGTTTGAATTATTTTGTTAACTTTGTGAGTGATTAGGTAAAAATTTAAAATTCGATAAATACCCAACCATGATCATTTAATCATTATTATTCCAACTTTTCTCCTTTCTGTCATCAAATCAGCGGATTCCATCAACAAAGCATTCGATATTAGGTAGTTCGCAGTTTTCTTTCATTAGCTTCTTCACGCTGCGCGAGAATACCTAGCCCCATTAACGCTAGCCAAGGATCGTCGAACCTCTTCGTTCATCTTTGATGTGAAATTAAGTGTATCAGCGACTCTTTGCTAGCAAAGATGATCTAGCCCGTACAAAAACACAACACATGAGTTAGTGAGGGTCACCATGATTTTTTAATTGAGCAAATAAAAAAAAATAATCCATTTTAGTGAGATCCTCTGCTCCGACGTCATATGACCGTGACCCTAAATAACAGCTGATTGAAAACACGAATGATGGTCAACAGATAATTGTAGATCATCGGGAAATAAATCAATACAAAAACACCGAGAGATACGGAATGAAATAAATGTATTTTACTCATTTGTTTGGAGGAATGTTGCCGTTTCAAACTTCTTTAGATGATTTATCGTAATAAGAATCCATTACTGTATGGCAAAATATAAACATACATTTTATTATTACAGCAAAAAGTTATTTTTTTCTAGACATGATATAGAAAGCCGCGTATGCTCTTTTTGTCTTCTAGCTATCAAAACTTCAAGGACAAACAAACATTATGATGTAAAAGTCAGAAACTCGCATCTTTAGAAAAAACAAACCACCACATATGCTCTATTCTCTCATGTTATATTCAAAAGAACGTGAATACTGTCCGTGTTGACAGAGGAGAGAACGGTTTAAAATTATTGTAGTCTTTGTAAAAGGAACCGTTTTAGATAGTATTCAGACCGTTTGTATGAACTGATTTTGAGATACTGCATCATGATCAGGTATCAGTCGTGAAGCCATTTGAAATAAAACTTTACCTAAGACCAATATCAGGATTACCAGCCGTTACATGAGTGTGACTGATTGCACAGTATTAAATAGTGCACAAACTGGCAATATCCCGCACACTGTTCTAAAATTAAAAGAATATACAAAAACTTCTAGCCTTGATAAGCTCAAAAAGTATAACTTGATTTTTTTAAAATTTTAGTCACTTTTCTCTAAACTAAAACAATAAGGCTTGAAAAGAAAAAATTGATTTTTGTTTAATGAGGGACTATATTATAAGTCATTGAATGCAGGGTTAAGAGCTAATAGTGGAACTAGCAAATGCAGCCGAATAGAATGATATAATTAATATATATCATACATCACGGATTATAGCTTGAATGATATAATTATTATATATAATACATCATTGATTATAGGTTGAATGGTATAATTATTATATATCATACATCATTGATTATAGATTGAATTATATAATTAGTATATATCATACATCATTCATTATAGGTTGAATGGTATAATTATTATATATCATTCAACATTGATTATAGACTGAATTATATAATTATTGTATATCATTCAACATTAATTATAGGTTGAATGGTATAATTATTATATATAGTACATCATTGATTATAGATTGAATTATATAATTGTTATATATCATACATCATTGATTATAGGTAGAATTGTATAATTATTATATATCATTCAACATTGATTATAGATTGAATGGTATAATTATTATATATCATACATCATTGATTATAGGTAGATTCATATAATCATTATATATCATTCAACATTGATTATAGATTGAATGGTATAATTATGATATATCATACATCATTGATTATAGGTTGAATGGTATAATTATCATATATCATACATCATTGATTATAGATTGAATGGTATAATTATTATATATCATACATCATTGATTATAGATTGAATGGTATAATTATTATATATCATACATCATTGATTATAGGTTGAATGGTATAATTATCATATATCATTCAACATTGATTATAGATTGAATGGTATAATTATTATATATCATACATCATTGATTATAGGTAGAATGGCATAATTATTATATATCATTCAACATTGATTATAGATTGAATGGTATAATTATTATATATCATACATCATTGATTATAGGTTGAATGGTATAATTATTATATATCATACATCATTGATTATAGATTGAATGGTATAATTATTATATATCATACATCATTGATTATAGATTGAATGGTATAATTATTATATATCATACATCATTGATTATAGGTTGAATGGTATAATTATTATATTACATACATCATTGATTATAGTTAGAATGGTATAATTAGTATATATCATACATCATTGATTATAGATTGAATGGTATACTTATTATATATCATGCATCATTGATTATATATTGAATGGTATAATTATTATATATCATACATCATTAATTATAGATTGAATGGTATAATTATTTTATATCATACATCAGTGATTACAGATTTATGCTCAAACTTTCATAATAAAAGTATTTAGAATACTGGTATATTGAGGGTTAAAGTGGTACTAATTTGCATAAAATCCGATGGAAGAACTCCATACATATTACTATTCACTGTCCCTTTTATTAGTGTAAACATACTTCTCTAAATAATCTATATAATATTCTTTATAAATTTATTTTATTGATATGTCATTAAAGAACTAGTATAAACTTTCAAAACATTATTTGAGAAAATATCCAACTATTGTTTCAAGCATTACCATCAGTGGAACAATATGCAATGGAGACAACTAATCTCAGATCTAATCATTTAGCTCAAGTTGAGTTGCCTTCCTTAACATATAAAAATGACACGAAAGTCCAGTGGTTCTATACTTTGTTACTAATTTTAGTAAGACCATAATGTTTTTTACTATTTTTAGTGATACAAACTATATTTAGTAAAACAGAATGGTTACTATGCCATATGCATGCAGGGATTGAAATCCGAAAATTCAAAAATGGCATATGTGATCTCAAGTATTGGCATTGTTATCATTATTAGGATCACTACCTTAGAATTACCTTTAAATACTTTTTAAAAAAAGGCTATGTAGTTTTAATTTGCTGCTGCTGTGAATCATGATAAAATAAGAACAACCTTGACCAGATCTATGCTACAATATAAAGTGGAACAGGTATGTTTGAATTATGCAACACACCCTCTAAGCGTCTCAAACTTTGATGTAAATGGTAAATTATTCATTGTTTCAACTTGTTCAAACAAATTCAAATTGTGTGAGATAGCATGATTACAGGCAAATGGTTCCGACGTGTAATTTAGATCAAAATTTATCGATCAATCTAAAACAAAAACATGCACAGAAGAGAACATTTTAATCGCTATATTACTTCCACCATATAAATACTGACAATATAAAACACGATTTCAGTTAGTTGTAGGGTTTTCTCTAGTTTGATTGAAGCAAACCAAACAAAATTGTAGCATTTGTCTAATTTAACATGCCTTAAATGTCTAACTTAACACGCCCTAAATGTCTAACTTAACACGCCCTAAATGTCTAACTTAACACGCCCTAAATGTCTAACTTAACACGCCCTAAATGTCTAACTTAACACGCCCTAAATGTCTAACTTAACACGCCCTAAATGTCTAACTTAACACGCCCTAAATGTCTAACTTAACACGCCCTAAATGTCTAACTTAACACGCCCTAAATGTCTAATTTAACATGCCTTAAATGTCTAACTTAACACGCCCTAAATGTCTAACTTAACACGCCCTAAATGTCTAACTTAACACGCCCTAAATGTCTAACTTAACACGCCCTAAATGTGCGTGTGTGTGTGTTAAATAAGAGGATCAAAGCTGCACAGCTCAAGCCTTGGAGAGAGATTAATATACTGATTACATGAATTAATTAAAGCCTTGGAGAGAGATTAATATACTGATTACATGAATTAATTAAAGCCTTGGAGAGAGATTAATATACTGATTACATGAATTAATTAAAGCCTTGGAGAGAGATTAATATAATGATTACATGAATTAATTAAAGCCTTGGAGAGAGATTAATATACTGATTACATGAATTAATTAAAGCCTTGGAGAGAGATTAATATACTGATTACATGAATTAATTAAAGCCTTGGAGAGAGATTAATATACTGATTACATGAATTAATTAAAGCCTTGGAGAGAGATTAATATACTGATTACATGAATTAATTAAAGCCTTGGAGAGAGATTAATATACTGATTACATGAATTAATTAAAGCCTTGGAGAGAGATTAATATACTGATTACATGAATTAATTAAAGAACAGGAATGTTTTAGGAATAATTGATCACTTAGAAAGTTTTAAAAAGAAAACAAATTATGAAAATACTTTTGCAAATGCGACCTTTTATGTGGAAACATGTGACTGACAAAACGTTCATCGAGATTATTTTCTGATGAATAATCATATATTACTGCTACATCGACAGCATGTAATTTGTGGAATCCTTCTGCATGCAGAGTAATATAAGAGATAGAAAAGGTATGAGCTAATCTGGCTTCGACAGAATAGAGACAAGATACTAATTTATGGACAAAATAATGATATCATATGTTCCATTATGAATCATGTGTCGGAGATTAGATACATGATTTTTAAAAATGAAAAACACCAAGAATGTATAACGGTTTACACTGCAGTTAAGATTTACCAATTTTATATACATATAATTTTAAATATCAGCTGTGAACCGTTTTATCAGTAAAAATGGCTTCAACTGGCTGATGCTGGCTTGAACGCTGAGAGAACAAGAAGAACGTACGTATTCGGGAAAAATGCAGAGACACGTTTAATGTGATGTAACTGTCAAACATAAATATCATCATTGGGTTATTGTAGTGATACAAAAATATGTGTACATTTACTCAATGCACAGTTTCAAATATAAATAAAGGGAAGCTACAATTATATTAGTATAATTTCTCCATAAACACACTATGACAACCTCAGTTCGCACAGAGGGGATGCTTTGCAGGATATCAGATGGAAATATATGATAAAACTTTGAACGTCTAGGAAAGACGACCAGATATCTACATGTTACAAAGGCCTGGGAACGACCAGATATCTACCTGTTACAAAGGCCTGGGAATGATCAGATATCTACATGTCACAAAGGCCTAGGAACGACCAGATATCTACATGTTACAAAGGCCTGGGAACGACCAGATATCTACCTGTTACCAAGGCCATGATAGATAAAAGCTTATGTCAACAACAATATTTTTTGATAATTAGAATCTTTTCGCATTTAAAACGGCACATTAAAGTACGTATGTAAGAAAACTATAAAGTAAGGCTTAAAATGAATAATGGCAAAATGGAAACATGATTCCCTTCCCCTCCTATGCAGCAGGTGTTCCTTAGAGACATTTACTTCATATTAAAATAAAAAGTGGATTAAAATAGAACTTTATATTGTGTCTATGTAAACATTATAATGTACAAATATCAAAGATATAGACAAGCACATAGAAGCCTGGAATGTACAAACATCAAAGATATTAAGCACAGAAGCCTGGAATGTACAAACATCAAAGATATTAAGCACAGAAGCCTGGAATGTACAAACATCAAAGATATTAAGCACAGATGCCTGGAATGTGCTTTAAATAACTACAATGCCATTCATATTGCAGATTATAGCTCTTCGTTTCCATGCATACATAAATCATAAATGATATATGATAGACTGAGGGTGGCATGCAAGTTAAGGGCGATATGATAGAATGAGTGTGGCATGCAAGTTAAGGGTGATAATAATGAGGGTGGCATGCAAGTTATGGGCGATAATAATGAGGGTGCATGCATGTTAAGGGCGATAATAAAAAGAGGATTTAGAAAAGGAAACACTTTTAAAGAAAGACATTATGAATATTTTACAAAAGCAAGTGATCTTGGAGTTGGAAAAATAAATTAATTATTTTTACTTTGTATTTTAAGGATGTTATATGTTTAGCCGTTATCTTATCTTTTATTTTATTTTATTTTATTTTAGATATCTTTAAAGCATTTTAGCATCTTTATCTTTAATCTTTTAGGACTGTATGAATACATTTTTTTGGAAGAGTTTATCTTAAAAAAAGTATTTTGCGGGTTTGAATTTATCTGGAAACTAAATTTTAATCGCCACCATATAGCCAAGATTGTGCTGAAGTGCCGCTGACCCAATACGTACGTACATACATACATACATAACATGTGACGCGGCCTAACGATGATTTACATTTCATGATTTGAAAAGCGTGGACTTATTTGATGCACGACCATTAAATCACCTCTTAATAAACATGCAATCTATTGAACACCAGGTACACTACTAATACACGAGGCTGGAACATGCAATCTGTTGAACACCGGGTAAACTACTGATACACGAGGCTGGAACATACAATGTACTGAACACACGGGTAAACTACTAATACACGGGGCTGGAACGTGCAATCTATTGGACACACGGGCAAACTATTAATACACGGGGCTGAAACATGCAATCTATTAGACACACGGGAAAACTATTAATACACTGGGGTGAAACATGCAATCTATTGGACACATGGGCAAACTATTAACACACAGGGGTGAAAAACATGCAATCTATTGAACACACGGGCAAACTACTAATACACGGGGGTGAAACATGCAATCTATTGGACATACGGGCAAACTATTAATAAACGGGGGTGAAAAACATCAAGTTATTGGACACACGGCAAACTACTAATACACGGAGCTGAAACATGCAATCTATTGGACACACGGGCAAACTACTAATACACGGGAGTGAAAAACATCAATATATTGGACACACGGGCAAACTATTAATAGACAGGGCTGAAACATGCAATCTATTGGACACACGGGAAAACAATTACTACACAGGGGTGAAACATGCAATCTATTGGACACATCGGCAAACTATTAACACACAGGGGTGAAAAACATGCAGTCTATTGGACACACGGGCAAACTACTAATACACGGGGGTGAAACATGCAATCTCTTGGACACACGGGCAAGCTATTAATAAACGGGGGGGAAAAACATCAATCTATTGGACACACAGGCAAACTACTAACATGCAATCTATTGGACAAACGGGCAAACTATTAATAAACGGGGGTGAAAAACATCAATCTATTGGACACACAGGCAAACTACTAATACACGGGGCTGAAACATGCAATCTATTGGACACACGGCAAACTACTAATACACGGGGCTGAAACATCCAATCTATTGGACACACGGGCAAACTTCTAATACACGGGGGTGAAAAACAACAAATCTATTGGACACACGGTCAAACTATTAATAGACGGGACTGAAACATGCAATATATTGGACACATGCGCAAACTACTAATACACGGGGCTGAAACATGTAATAGACCGAATACCAAGTAAACTACTAATACAAAAAGGGACTGGAACATGCAGTCTGTTTAACACCAGGTAACTGCTAATACACTGGGCTTGAACATGAACACACAGGTACACTACTAATACACGAGGATGGAATGCAATCTATTCAACTCCATGAAAACTACTAATACATCGGGCTGGAGCGTGCAATATATTGAAACCAGAGGTAAACCACTAATTCACTGGGCTGGAACATGCATCTATTGAACACCAAGTAGACTACTAATACACGAGGCTGAAACATGCAAGCTATTTAACACCAAGTAGACTACTAATACACAGGGCTGAAACATACAAGCTATTTAACACCAAGTAGACTACTAATACACGGGGCTGGAACATGCAATCTATTGAACACCAGGTAAACTACCAATACAAGGGGCTTGCACATGCAATCTACTGAACAGCAAGTAAACTACCAGTACACGGGGCTGGAACATGCAGTCTACTGAAAACCAGATAAAGTACCAAGACACAGGACTGGAAACGAAAACTACAAATGTATCATCCGGTGAAAACCTAGCTGAAACTTCCGCTGCTGTTTGGACAAAATGATCATCTTCGCTCATTCACTAACATCTCATAACAAGCAATTCCCATAGGTTTGTATCGATTATCGTATAGATCGATTATAACAAGCAAATGCTATGTTTCGTATCGATTACCATCTGGATCCCTTTGTCATACATTACGGATCATGCAGGCATCGCAGAGGAATGTTAAAGTGAAAAACTTTCTGCCGCCACAAAAAGGAATTAACGATAATAATGTAATAAAATTCACAAAATCCGATCAATGCCCGATGCACCCTTCTGCATGTCACAAGAGGCGACTAATGGAGGCAACTTGTTTACCGTGGCCCGGAGTGGAGGCAACTTGTTTACCATGGGATGCGTGGAGGCAACCTGTTTACCGTGGGATGCGTGGAGGCAACTTGTTTACCGTGGGATGCGTGGAGGCAACCTGTTTACCGTGGGATGCGTGGAGGCAACCTATTTACCGTGGGATGCGTGGAGTCAACCTGTTTACCGTGGAATGCGTCCCGTGATGATGTTCAAAAGGGAATATTGGACCTTTGTTTAAACGATTGTGGTTCATATATCGATATCGTGACCTTATATTTATAAGGATGTTATCCTTCGTAACTTTTATATTTGATTGGATGCCTTTTTTTGGGAGTTTGTGCAACATCTTTACCTTTTATCTTTTGCCTCATCTTGTATATTTTCTTCGGTTGGATGGGTTTGTCTTTCTGGGAATCTGGCAAGGGTTTTGCTTTACTATTTGTGTTACCTAGCTTTTGTTTGGCAGTACATAGTGTTATGTATCATGTTTACATATATAACTTTTGTCCTACATATTTAACTTTGTCCTTAGTTATAGAATGTAAACAAGATATTTACTTAGAATTCGAGGTCATGGTTGCTTTTGTTTACAATTATACTGGTTTTTCCACTAGAATTAAGGATATTTGTAAGGTAAGCCATATGATTTTCTATAACATTCTGTCGGGCGACCTGTGTTTATATATAGGAAGTTTGGTAAGCAATATTTCATTCCTATGCTAACTATCAGTTTTTATGGAATTTTGTTGTGATAATCAGATGTTTATAGTTGTGTTGTGAAAGTCAGAGCACATCATTGTGGTATATGAGGACATTCAAGACTCCTGGTACATCAGGACATTCGAGACTCCTGGTACATCAGGACATTCAAGACTACTGGCATATCAGTACATTCAAGGCTACTGGAATTCATTCTGAACATTCTATATTTTGGACTTGTGATTATGACACTTAGGATTATTGGATTGTTTTAAAAATTCACAATATTGTAAGTGTCTTTTTGAGTTTTCATTTTAATTGTCTATAAAAAAAACTGCTTGTTGATTTTACTTACATTGTTGCTTTTAACTTCTTTCTGTTACATATTTATAGGCCATACAGTTGTAACAATAGCCATGATTATGGTGATGTGCCCTTAAACCCTGTACATACATACATACATACATACATACATACATACATACATACATACATACATACATACATACATACATACATACATACAGGCAATGGCAGCGCATGGATGACGAAGATGCACATAAACAAATTAAAGCCGAAGATGTATATGACATGGACTGAAGATTGATATGGAAAATGTTAGTTATTCAAAGGACCATATAAAACATATCTCACATATAAGTAGAAATTGATTGGGGTCAATTAAATTGTACATATTCAAAAGTCTTTAGTTCAGGATTCTCCCTGTCATGCTTGTTAGAAATTGTCGAGTGCTTTTCAGGTGTGTGTGTGTGTGTGTCCCCGGGGTGGGGGAGAGGGGGAAGAAAAAGAATTTGTTCTTTTTTATCAGTGAAGGCGGTCATTTTGGTGGAAAGACAACCAGAATTAACGACTTTAAAAGCTTCGTTTACAGTGTATTCACTATCAAATTATGGGTTATTTTTTTAAAGGTTTTGTTTTTGTCAACTTTGTAAAAAATCGGTTCAACATAATTTGTATAGATAAGAAAATACTTCACGTCAGAATGCTTTTTCTCGCGTCTTGTTTCAATGAGTGGATCTTGTTTTCAGCTTAAGTCAGCTCACTGATTTTCGAAGCGGTCAAGGGATATCGGTTAATAATAATTTTTTTAAACAGTGGACCGGACCTGATTCTCTGATCCACTCGGCGGCAAAGCCGAAAGACCAATCATCCAGATAAGGTAAAAATATAACAGAATATATTTCATCCCTATTGTCGGCAACATTACTGATATTTGTAACTGAAGACTTTACACTTGGCTAGCATTGAATAAGATCGATGACGAAACCAGTACTAAGAGCGTTCTTTTGTTATATAAGGCAGTCAAAACATTTCATACTATAGCTTTTTTTCATTAGGGCGTAAAGCCATTTTCTTGCTGATTACAAACAAATCCATCATCTCCAAATACTAAATACCTCCAATTATAACAAAATCAAACATTGTTATCTGTCAAGGTGTGGTTTAAAAAAAAAAACGAAAAAAAAAAAAACGAGTGAGCATGCACCAAGTGACAGACTTTGCTTGTATTCTCTTCCTTTATACTTCTCATTCAGAAGTGGTCAAAATGAGACAGCTCCGATCAATGCATCCGTATTACTCATAAAGACCGTCAATGTAGGTTATTGTGCACGCTGTGGAGCGTTGTGACATTAGTTGATCGAGATTAAAGTTGTGATCACTCCATTGTGAGTCAGCCTTCTAGCGGTTTCTATAAAATTTTGTCGCCTTTCTAGCGTTTTCTAGAAATAGGGTTATCTTGAACAAATGACTTTCTGGATTCGCAGATGAAAATTTTTTATTTATAACCGATTTCACAAATTAGCAGACGAAATTCAACGTCAGAGATGCCACTATTGTTACGTATGGTTTGTCATTGTACGCTGACTGAATTTTCTTCCTTTTAATCAACTGGTCACTCCAAAATGAACGAGTAATCAACAGTTTAGAGCTAGTAACCAGTGAACTAACTGATCTAAAGATAGTGCCATCTCGTACGTTGGATTTTGGTCTGCTAAATGATGAAACCGTAATAAAACATTTTCCTCGGCAAAAATGTTCAAAAAGTCATTTGTTTCAGAAAGGTAATAATTATTTCTTAATCGATTTTTTCTCCTCAAATTTTCTAGAAACCACCAGAAAGCTGTGAATGATAGTGGGGTGACAAAAGCTTGAATCGATTCTCAATCACAGAATTAACAGAGACGCTTATAACAGGCATATAAGTGTTCAATTTTAAATAGCAAAGAGAGTGGATGATGTATTACCTATAGTTTTAGATATCAAAGAGAGTGGATGCAATATTACCTACTAGTGGATGCTGTATTACCTACTAGTGGATGTTGTATTACCTACTAGGGATGCTGTATTACCTACATTTTTAAATAGCAAAGAGAGTGGATGCAATATTACCTACTAGTGGATGCTGTATTACCTACGTTTTTAAATATCAAAGAGAGTGGATGCAATATTACCTACTAGTGGATGCTGTATTGCCTACTAGTGGATGCTGTATTACCTACATTTTTAAATAGCAAAGAGAGTGGATACAATATTACCTACTAGTGGATGCTGTATTACCTACATTTTTAAATAGTTAAGAGAGTAGATGCTGTATTACCTACCTTTTTAAATAGCAAAGAGAGTGGATGATGTATTACCTACATTTTTAAATAGTTAAGAGAGTGGATGATGTATTACCTACAGTTTTAAATAGCTAAGAGAGTAGATGCTGTATTACCTACAGTTTTAAATAGCTAAGAGAGTAGATGCTGTATTACCTACAGTTTTAAATAGCTAAGAGAGTAGATGCTGTATTACCTACAATTTTAAATAGCAAAGAGAGTGGATGATGTATTACCTACAGTTTTAAATAGCAAAGAGAGTGGATGATGTATTACCTACAATTTTAAATAGCAAAGAGAGTGGATGATGTATTACCTACAATTTTAAATAGCAAAGAGAGTGGATGTTGTATTACCTACAATTTTAAATAGCTAAACTAGTGGATGCTGTATTACTTACTAGTGGATGCTGTATTACCTACTAGTGGATTCTGTATTACCTACTAGTGGATGCTGTATTATCTACTAGTGGATGCTGTATTACCTACAGTTTTAACTAGCAAAGAGAGTGGATCCAATATTACCTACTAGTGGACGCTGTATTACCTAATAGTGGATGCTGTATTACCTACAGTTTTAAATAGCAAAGAGAGTGGATGCTGTATTACCTACAGTTTTAAATAGCTAAGAGAGTGGATGCAATATTACCTACTAGTGGATGCTGTATTACCTACTAGTGGATTCAATATTACCTACTAGTGGATGCTGTATTACCTACAGTTTTAAATAGCAAAGAGAGTGGATGCTGTATTACCTACAGTTTTAAATAGCTAAGAGAGTGGATGCAATATTACCTACTAGTGGATGCTGTATTGCCTACTAGTGGATGCAATATTACCTACTAGTGGATGCAATATTACCTACTAGTCGATGCTGTATTACCTACTGGTGGATTCTGTATTACCTACTAGTGGATGCTGTATTACCTACTAGTGGATGCAATATTACCTACTAGTCGATGCTGTATTACCTACTAGTGGATGCTGTATTACCTACTAGTGGATGCAATAGTACCGACTAGTCGATGCTGTATTACCTACTGGTGGATTCTGTGTTACCTACAGTTTTAAATAGCTAAGAGAGTGGATGTTGTATTACCTACAGTTTTAAACAGCTAAGAGAGTGGATGCTGTATCTGTATTACCTACAGTTTTAAATAATCAAGAGAGTGGATGTTGTATTACCTACAGTTTTAAATAATCAAGAGAGTGGATGTTGTATTACCTACAGTTTTAAACAGCTAAGAGAGTGGATGCTGTATCTGTATTACCTACAGTTTTAAATAATCAAGAGAGTGGATGTTGTATTACCTACAGTTTTAAATAATCAAGAGA
The DNA here is from genome assembly GCA_029931535.1 of Margaritifera margaritifera. Taxonomy (NCBI): domain Eukaryota; kingdom Metazoa; phylum Mollusca; class Bivalvia; order Unionida; family Margaritiferidae; genus Margaritifera; species Margaritifera margaritifera. The sequence goes on from JAQPZY010001563.1 coordinate 3,611,304, forward strand.
GTGGATGTTGTATTACCTACAGTTTTAAATAATTAAGAGAGTGGATGCTGTAGTACCTACAGTTTTAAACAGCTAAGAGAGAGGATGCTGTATCTGTATTACCTACAGTTTTAAATAATCAAGAGAGTGGATGTTGTATTACCTACAGTTTTAAATAATCAAGAGAGTGGATGTTGTATTACCTACAGTTTTTAACAGCTAAGAGAGTGGATGCTGTATCTGTATTACCTACAGTTTTAAATAATCAAGAGAGTGGATGTTGTATTACCTACAGTTTTAAATAATCAAGAGAGTGGATGTTGTATTACCTACAGTTTTAAATAATCAAGAGAGTGGATGCTGTAGTACCTACAGTTTTAAACAGCTAAGAGAGAGGATGCTGTATCTGTATTACCTACAGTTTTAAATAATCAAGAGAGTGGATGTTGTATTACCTACAGTTTTAAATAGTTAAGAGAGTGGATGTTGTATTACCTACAGTTTTAAACAGCTAAGAGAGTGGATGCTGTATCTGTATTACCTACAGTTTTAAATAATCAAGAGAGTGGATGTTGTATTACCTACAGTTTTAAATAATCAAGAGAGTGGATGTTGTATTACCTACAGTTTTAAATAATCAAGAGAGTGGATGCTGTAGTACCTACAGTTTTAAACAGCTAAGAGAGAGGATGCTGTATCTGTATTACCTACAGTTTTAAATAATCAAGAGAGTGGAATCTGTAGTACCTACAGTTTTAAATAGTTAAGAGAGTGGATGCTGTAGTACCTACAGTTTTAAACAGTCAAGATAGTGGATGCTGTAGTACCTACAGTTTTAAACAGTCAAGATAGTGGATGCTGTATTATCTACTACTTCATTCCAGTTTCTAATGTAACGCAATACACGTGGGAAAGAAAATGGAGTCCCGTTTCTCGTATCATCAGAAAATGGACACGTGGGAAAGAAAATGGAGTCCCGTTTCTCGTATCATCAGATTTTCTTAGACAAATTTGACACAATTGTACAATTTATTTTATTTTATTTTTTTTTATTTTTTTTTTTTTGCTTAGGAGTGTTCATGTTCTAAAGATGTGCATTCTTTTTCTTGTTATGATTCCAACTAGAAGCCCATAATTATAATTAGGGATACGCCTCTATGGCCACAAACGTAAATGAGATATCTCGAACATGGCGGTTAAGCTACACACATCTTGTTTCTTATAGAGTTTCTGTCTCTGTTTGCTTCACGTATCCAGATATAAAACTGGATAAATATTCAAAATTAGAATTGGATAAACCACAAATACCCGTACTTTCAACATCTAGTAACGATTAGGAAATCAGTCTAAATGCAAGTATTCATCTTTGCTTCGGCTTAAACTCTGAACCTATATCTGGTGAGAAAATGCCGATCAATTTCCTAATATGTATCCGATAAGAAGGAGGGGCATGCGGTCTTAAAGTACCTGGAAAGTTGGACACAGAAACGGATACCAATATTAGTTTTTCTTCCACCCTCATTTATCACGGTGCTTATATTCATATGTCTGATAGTAATAGCTATATGTCCGATTCCTACGTCAATATGGACAAGACCAATCCTATATGTACATGAAAACATGCTGAAGGAAGCAACTGGGTCTATGGCATTGATTAAATGACTCAGAAGCTCGAGGGATCTCTAACTATGATTAAACGAATTTAAAATGCACCTCACACAATAAAATGTATTACAGATGTATTGTAGAGAACATAACTCTCTAAGTGGTGCATTTGAACTCGGCCAATAGGAAGAAGTGGAAATATATGTCCAATCAATTAGTTCTTCTTTTAATACACATATAATCTGTGAGCATTAGATAAACTACACATTTTTGAGGTTATAAAAAAAGTAGACTCATCGATCGTGGAAAAACCGAGCTGAAAAGATCCATTACTAAAATGTAGAGGTAGCACAGGGAAATATATTTTTCCCCATGCAAAAAGTAAAGGAATCATGGGAAAACGAAGTCACGCGAGTGACGAGTCTCTAACCATAGTGATGCCGTCAAGCGTTTGGGTGACAGGAGTTTCGTTTTGGGATTACGTTCTCATGATATTTTTCTGTTTTGGAAAAAGTCTGTTTCAACCGCTGTTTGAACAATATCAAATCATCAACCATTTAATATCTTCTCATCTCGAGCAAATGCTTTTTGTGTTTAATAATTCTAGTCAAACTATTCCCCGTGTGGCGCTGTCTCGTCGACCGAAACGCCACTACCACCTCAAGATGATAGCTGCAACTTTCTTGCAGAAACGTCCGGTCTTGTTTCTACCTCATTTTTCAAGGTATTTGCTAAAAGCTAAGGAGCAAATATATATTTCAAGCCTCAAGCCAGCAACTCTAGCAGCTCTTATTGTTAACTTTCATCTTTGTTGGCCGAAAATTCAACGCAAAAATGACTTAAAGTGACAACTCAGAATGAGGCTGACCCAGCGGTCACACAATACGTGCAGACAATAGCATTGTTTACTCACGTCACTGGAGAGCAGTTTGTAATTCTAGTCTGTTTCTCTGCTCTTATACAATGTTAACTGATTCACCCCTGGAGATTCTTTTCATATTCGCCTGAAATGGGGGTAGGAAACGCACTTTTGGGGTTACTTCTGAATGAATCCAAACACATCTGTTTCCGAGAGATTTTCGTTTAGCCGGTTGCTTAGGTGTATAAAAGACATTGTTTTCGATTGGCTATTTCGCTCGCGCATTTGCAGAAGGGTAAAAATTAGACCCTTTTTTGCGTATTGAACCTACGATGTTCGCGTCCTTGCCCCTTTTTACTCTAAAATCTCAAACTTATCCTACTTTTTGCAAAGGTTCATCTGTCCGTGTGCAGTTCGGACCGGTCTGCTTTAGATCTGCTTTAGGTCCAAAAAGTCTCAAATCCGGACACAAACTCCGGTTCCGAAACCGGTAATTTTTGGCCTAAAAAAATCGGGTTTCAAAATTTGTATTTTTCTGCTGTATATTTTAATGCGAGTAGAAAGTCTACATTATTTGGTATCATTGTAGAACTACGTCTTTCTACTTTTCTGTAATACCACTCGCGTTGGTGTATCGTAAATGGTGTTGACGTTACAGATCTCGGAAGTATGGTACAACCTCATGACGCGTAAACTTGGCACGCGGGGTTAATGAGTTAAGCAGAAAGTCCTCCGAGAGGTATGGAACTACCATGAAATCGTATCTGCCACCACAGCATGGATGTATCCACGATAATGGTGTCCTACAATTCGCATATTCTGATCCTTGTATCATCGTACCATTGACAGCGGATGGAAGGTGACAATATGAACGCAAGCTAACTCTTTGAATCAGACACAGATGTAAATCACAAAATCTGAAGACTAAATGAAACATGTGCGTCTTTTAAACAAACATCTAAGATTGTGTACTTATATGTAGTATTTGATGGGAAGTCGAAATACTATCCACTGTACAAAGTTACAAGCTTTTATATCACGCTACTCACTGTTAAGTTTTCCAAAACTGGTCAAGTCTGTTCCTTCGTTAATTCGATCCTGTATTTTTTTTAATGTTCTTGTGTTTCTTCTTATATTTTTATTTTATTTTCTGCAATGCGGTCCTCTTGAAAGGAAATTCATCATCATTATTGAAAATTTGAAAAGGTGTAAAGTTGGGATGTTCCATGTCCAATCCGTCAAAAGTAGTCCTAAAAGTGTTTTTAGAAGTTATGTAAATTCCTTATGTCAAGAGAACGATATTGAATTCCGAATCAGAATCATTTTGTAAATAAAATGCAATAATGTCTGGATGCCCCTTGTCAAGTTTTGTGGCAATTGTTTGATGTTTGGATGCCCCTTGTCGAATTTTGGGGCAATTGTTTGATGTCTGGATGCCCCTTGTCAAGTTTTGTGTCAACGAGTTGTGAGGGGTTTTTTATTTTTTATTTTTTAATTTTTTATTTTTTCTTTAATGACGGTCATATTAGTTTGCGACTAAACTTAATTGGTGAAACATTTACTGGCCTTGATTGAATAGGGTTACTGACCTTGATTGAATAGGGTTACTGGCCTTGATTGAATGATGCAAATCTATATAATTTCATTCGCCTATGTCAAGCAGACTGTGGGAAGAAGTCTTTTAATTGTTCCTAATACTGGTAGTAACGTCGAAAGCATTTGATGGTCAATTGGTCAGACGAATATCAAATAGGACTGTACACACTAGGGTCATCACTGACACAAATATTATCACTATACTTCTAACTCAAATAGGACTGTACACACTAGGGTCATCACTGACACAAATATTATCACTATACTTCTAACTCAAATAGGACTGTACACACTAGGGTCATCACTGACAGAAATATTATCACTATTCTTCTAACTCAAATAGAACTGTACACACTAGGGTCATCACTGACACAAATATTATCACTATCCTTGTAACTCAAAAAAGGACTGTACACACTAGGGTCATCATTGACAACAATATTATCACTATCCTTCTAACTCAAATAAGACTGTACACACTAGGGTCATCACTGACACAAATATTTTCACTATCCTTCTAACTCAAATAAGACTGTACACACTAGGGTCATCACTGACACAAATATTATCACTATACTTCTAACTCAAATAAGACTGTACACACTAGGGTCATCACTGACACAAATATTATCACTATCCTTCTAACTCAAATAGGACTGTACACACTAGGGTCATCACTGACACAAATATTATCACTATCCTTTTAACTCAGACAGGACTGTACACACTAGGGTCATCATTGACAACAATATTATCACTATCCTTCTAACTCAAACAGGACTGTACACACTAGGGTTATCATTGACAACAATATTATCACTATCCTTCTAACTCAAACAGGACTGTACACACTAGGGTAATCATTGACAACAATATTATCACTATACTTCTAACTCAAACAGGACTGTACACACTAGGGTCGTCACTGACACAAATACTATCACTATCCTTCTAACTCCAGAATTTGTACAAGGCCAACATCAAACAAGACTGTGAGAAAATCTGCAGTGAAAACATTATATCGTGATTAGGACGACCTTAGCCTTTTCCTTTGGCTGGGACCAAAACTCTGATTTGTGCCAAACTCAACCATCCCCTCTGACACTAGAGCTCTCCCTTAATATGTATGTATGTATGTATGTATGTATGTATGTATGTATGTATGTATGTATGTATGTATGTATGTATGTATGTATGTATGTATGTATTATGGTTTAATGGCATGTCAGTGCAATACTGGCAATATGGTCCGATTAAAAGTAAAGTTTTAAAAATGTAAATGTAAAGAATTGCAAAAAAACTGCATTAAGATTAACCCTTGTAAATAAAGGTAAAGCTGGAGTACAACAAGATAAAAGGAGACAATGTAAATATAACGTATAGCAACTATATAAAAATATAGTAACTGTTCAGCAGGGAGTGGAGAAGACCCCGAGAGAGATGAGTAAAATTGTACAGAGAAATAGGAGTTGCTTTCACTTTCTTCCGTTCTCTGTCAGGGATGCACAATGACCTTAATTGTAGGATCGATCACTGTAACAGCTCCCCTCTCAAAATGATTATGAATGCACGGTACGTGAAATGTGTGCCGTGGACGCTCTAAAGCGCAATAACAATGATTACGTTTGATTGATTGATTACTTCTTAATCCTCAACGACTCCTAGAGAATTATCACAAAGTACATACTATCTAATGAGTTAAGCTCCTACATACAACATATTTTACCCTGTAAAAGGAGAGATAATATTAGATTCTTGAACTACCACTTGTTTTCCTGTGGCTGGCAGGGGGAAAAAATGATATAAGGAACACAAAATAAGGCGCCATTTTACCCATCATCAGATATTCTTTAAATAAACATCGGATTCAATTATTGGGTGTTTTTTTTAGCCTGGGTTGAGTAGATAGAGGACACATTGGTAGTGACTTGAAAACATTAAAGAATGAAAGAGATCTAATCTTCAAACGAAAACTTTGCTTTATTTACTTAGAATATAGACATAGTGAGTCAAGGGAATTTTTAGGTTATTGATTTCGGAGTGTGGCATATATTTGTTTTGTATTTTCACTTTTACAAACATTTCGCCATTTTTTTTTTACATTATATATTCTGAGCAACGGATTTGTCATATATACGATACGGCAACTGAAACAAAATGCAGCATAAAATGTGCGTCTTTTTATTTTCCAATGAAAAATGATTATATACCACTGGGATGATTACAAAATTCATGTCTGTCAAAGAAGATAACATATTGGCAAAACACGCAAATATTGTATCTTAAATTTCCATTGTCATTTGCACAGAAGAATTTGTAGCTTATAATTTATCACCTCATTCAAAATATGCTGTTGCCTTTACATTGAATTACAACTGCCTGCCGACTCTATTATACATCATTGATAAGGAATGACGTATAAAGCCATAACAAAAGTGTAATCAGATCTGTCCAAAAGAAATTTGCATGAATCAGAGGTAAATCGATCAGATCTGTCCAAAGTAATTTGTATAAATCAGAGGTAAAGAAATCAGATCTGTCCAAAACAATTTGTATCAATTAGAAGTAAAAAAAAATCAGATCTATCCAAAGCTGTTTGTATGAATCAGAGGTAAAGCGATCAGATTTTGGAAATTCTGCGGACGACATGAGTATAAATTCTTTCTAACGGACGATAATTTATAGGACTAACATTGGTCTAATTAATTTCTGCAATAAATGATTGGATGTTACACAAAGACCAAATAATGCACGATGCAAAATGTACGTGATCAAAGCAAATATTTTTCTCATTCCTATATATGTGTGACACAGTTCGTCCATGCGATCAAGCAATACGGGATACACCTTTCTCACATTCCTACGTGTGAATGATCGCTTTTTCCAGTGTGGAATAATGACGGACGAATATCTATATTTCATCACGTGACAGTTGTTTTTCATCACATCACCTTTTGATATGATCATAGTGCATACAAAGTGGCAAAAACTCACAGATTTCCATCATCACTTGAGCATTCTTTCATAATGATCAAACTATACATTTACAGCATCATATTTACATCCTATAACGTGCATCGGTTGCATTAATGTCTCGCAAACAGGACTTTTTGCACTGTTCAACCTAGCTACAGCTACAGATAATGTAGTCTTGACTCAAAATTCTGACCATCGGGTGGAATGTTCCTATCCTACGCCGATGCACACAAAGGATTATATTAATCAGGGACACTATAGATGACGTAATAATGCTTATGACGTCACGAACATCTGTAATGCTTCTAGCGTCCTGAATATTGAAAATACAATTTTTCCCGTTAATAAACAGAAATTCTTGTTAACAACAATTTTTTAATAATCTGCTGTAAACTAAACCTTTAATTTTCTGTCAAAGAAGTAAAAATGTTTTTAAAATACTCTGTCTTTCTATAGATACGTCCGTAGCGATGATTTGCCATTTTTAACGAACCTTTTTTAGACTAGAAATGAGAGAAAAATAATGCATTATATAAGTTGGTGTGGGATAGGGAACTACCACCATCGGGATCAAAATGTGTGGGCAGGAAATCAGCAAAGCCTCTTTCCTGACCACAAATTCTAAGCAAATGGTGGAATTTCCCTACCCCACATCAACGCATATGAAAGATTATAGTATTCTCAGTTTACAACATTATCAGGTATTGGAGAAAGACAAATAAACGTTTCATTCATTTGTTCGAGAAAATGGTGATTTTATTTTCCAAACTTGCCTTTAGCGGGTAAAAACCCCCCCTCCCCCGCAAACCCCCCCCCCAAAAAAAAAAAAAAAAAAAAACGGAGAGATGATAATGTATGGCAAAAGTAAACTGTAAAGGTTAAAGGTCAAGAGGAGATCAGTTTCATGAACAAAAATGTTTTTGTTAGGTGGATACATTTTGGATGCAAATGGAAGATGTTTATTCCATGATTTTAGCAGCCAAGATATCCTTGGAATGAACTGATCAAAAGCCATTCTTGACAGTTTAAGAGTTTGACTTCATCTTCACTGCCTATGAAGGCTAAACTTTTTTTTTTAAATCGCTGACCCCAAGGTACCAACACCATTCTTCGTTGCGTTTATCCGTTTATCGTGGTTTATTTATCACCGTAACACACCTCAAATGACACTTGATCCATATATTCGCATATAGAATGCACATAGCTTTGTGAATAAATAGTCTAACGCACTCTTATAATGCAAAGTGCCCCCCCTCCCCCATCCCAAACGTCGCGATGTCAAACAGTTTTTACCAATGTAAATTATACCTTAGATAAAATGTTGCCTAATTAGTAAGGATTACTTGCCAAAAAGTCGCATTACACACAAGCTTATCTGTAAAATTACAGTTGATATTCTTTGCTATAAAGAAAACACAAATAGAAACTCTGACAATATGAGAAAAATCTCATACCTGAGTTACCAAACAGCACAGTGAAATATGTGTACACCGTGCAAGCCAAAGTAATGGGTAATGATTAAAAGCAATTATACAATTTGTCACTTAAACCTTCTGTGAGGGAAAAAGATGATTTTGTAAACATAGACACCCACTTTTTATGTTAAGTTGAATGGCTTTAATGAGTTCTTAATTAGCATTACCTCAGATTTCGACAACAGGAACAGTCTTGGATGGGTTCTAAAGTCTTGGATGGGTTCTAAAGTCTTGGATGGATTTCTGAAGTCTTGGATGGATTCTGAAGTCTTGGATGGGTTCTAAAGTCTTGGATGGATTCAAAAGTCTTGGATGGGTTCAAAAGTCTTGGATGGATTCTGAAGTCTTGGGTGAGTTCTAAAGTCTTGGATGGGTTCTAAGGTCTTAAATAGGATCCAAAGCTCAGTCAGATTTCAACAACAGGAAAAGTCTTGGGTGGGTTCTAGATGGATTCTAAAGTCTTGGATGGGTTCTAGATGGGTTCTAAAGCTGAGTCAGTTTAAGATTAGAATCATTCTACCATTCATTTCCCTTTACATTTGTAATTGTTGAGTAAATGAGAAAGATACTAATGAAGCTTGCCTAATTTTCTTTTGTTTAAATCGAGTCTGTTACTGGGAATAATAAGTTATTACACGGAGTAATTTGATTGCAGAACTGATTTAAATATCCACAGTACTACATTAGCGTATGGAAAATCAGAATAATTCTTATCACAAGTAACTTAGTCTTATAAATTGTCTGTCAATATTTTTGTCCGTTCCGTTTGTGAAATCTTGTTCACACGCTAACCTGTCAAACCCAATCTGTAAAACAGAATGGAGTGGGACACTTAACAACACGGAGTAGGACACTCTACAGCATAGAGTAGGACACTCTACAACACAGTGGAGGACACTCTACAACACAGAGCATGACACTTGACAAAGAGATGTGCTTATATTATATAATACATCATTAATTGATTTTATTTTCCAGTCTACTGCTGAACTATTGATTTTTTTGTACACGCTGAAAAGCATTCGCAATAGAGAAGGAAATAGAATTATCGCTGCGTTTTTGAGAACGCTGAAAACAGAAAAATTTCTTTATTTCTCTATAAACACGTTATATCAACAAGACTAGAAGTATGTCCATACAACACGTATGCCTTATGCCTTCCCCTCGACCCGACAAGATGATTCGATTGAAGGGCAACGTCGAGAATCAAAATGGGCCATAACCCCATGACATTTTGTCGGAAAACAGTTAAAATCGAGCCTGATCTACATCTTCTGAACGTAAAGCTTCATGCCAAACTTGCTTTCAATCCATGAAGACCTTCAAAGGTTTTTGAACGGAAACGAAATTCTTGATGGACGTGACGTGACATGACGTGAAGGGACCAATCTGAACATCCCCATCTCTTTCCGATGCGAGTCGAATAACTTCAACTCTCTGAAAGAAACTCAGAGGCAATCGTAGCGATACTTCACAAATTGATAATTTTGGCGAAGGAATACCCGGCTAGGTATGCGAAAATTAGATCATAATGATTCACTGGTACCGGGCCTAGATTGGCAAGCCAATATCATAGGGCAGTAACATGGTAAATTCTTTGTCTCCCAAATAGTTAGTCAGTGACGTCATTCGAACAATACTGATGTCATTCATATAACGGATAATCGGAATTTTATTTTGGAAATCCCCCCGAACTGCAGTGATTAGTCGTTAGCTGTACATACGGTGGTACTTGATGGGTAAAAGGTACGATTATTATTTTGCTGTTCTTTTGTTGCTTTGTTCAAAGATGGCGGTTGATAGTTATCTGCGCTCTCACGACTACCGGAAGTGTGATGCAGTAATCAGTGTATCATAATGAAATAGATGTTGAAAATAATTTGAGACCTGCACTTCTATGTTTTTATGTAATTCCTGCAACTTTTAAATGGGCGAACTTGAAGAAATCCGTTAGTTTCAACAGTCATTTTGAATGATCCTCAAGGTCTGTGGTTAATATTATGTCATAATAACTTCATGACGTTACAAGGACTAGCTGACGTGTCATCATTAACAGTAACTTCGACAAAAGTTTCATGCCATTGAAACCGACTGATTTTTTCAATTGGTTTTCACTACAGAGCAGCATGAATAACATTAAAAATTTTAATATTTTAATATTTTATATATTGTTGATGCGTTGTCAAGTGTTATTTTCAACACCTATCATTTTATAAGAATAAGAATCTGTTCTTCTCCCATATAGTTGGATGTTCGTCCTCCAAAAACTCACCAATTTGGGAAGTATGACTACGATTACCTTCGAGTCCCTTTCAGAGAGTTGAAGTTATTCGACGCATCGGAACGAGATGAGGTCGTTCCGAATGCAGTCTCATAGTATTGCTTACTTTGCTTTGGGGCTGACACGTCATTGAGTCTTTGTGACGTCAATAACGTTATTATGAGGTAGTAACAACCACGGTCATGAGTATAACAGCCGATGAGAGAAAGGGTTGGAAACTTTGGCACTTACATTTTTTTAAAAACGGACCTGAATTTTCCCATTGAAAGTTAAGCCTTGAGCTAACTTCGAGACTAAAGTCCATTTCAACACGGTCTAATAGGTACCATCCAGTTTTCTAAAATAAATACTTTACCAGATTGAAATAATAACGACAAATCTTGACAACAGAAAAGCTCAATTATTTTTAACGGGTAAATGAATGTCAACTTCAGCTAGAAGAATTATTCCTATACAAATCGTTCATTTTTTGCAAGTCATTGTGGGTACGTTTATGCACGGCATTGTAGGGAAACTGGTACAATGTTATACTTTATTTGTTTACCTGCTATATCAATCATTTTTTTTTAAAACAGGAAAACCTAATTCTAGTCATACCCATAATACCTTGCAGAAATTACCAATAATGACTTGCAAAAATGGCTGATTTGTACAGAAATTTCCTCGTCTACCGTCCTCTGCTATAAATTAAATTTTCAACCGAAACTGACATTCATTTGCCTGGTTAAATTAACGGAGTTCTAGTGAAATCAAGGTTTCTTGTTATCATATTTAATTTAGTGAGGTATTTGTTTTCTTCAGAAAACTTGATGGGTATACCTATTAGACTGTTTAAAATGTATTTTAGAATCCAGCAGTTTGATTGGGTGACGTTTTGGTTGAACATAAATTAAAATGTATCAGTTCCTGACTTAAACTGTAAAAAAAAATGTTTAACAATATATATATATATATATATATATATATATATATATATATATATATATATATATATATACAAATATCATTATACAATATATATACAAAATGCCCCAAAAGTTAAAACCCCAAATTATAACCATTTTAGTTGCATAATAAAGTACTAAAAGTGCACAAAAGTAAGACTTAAATTTAATCGGGGGAAAATGGGAATTTTAATTATGTCATGTATTAGTAATGTCTGTCCATTAAAGAACACCATTTCTTACATCTAAATGATATAAACATATCCCTAGACATACTTTTGATGGCACCTAAGCTTATACAATCCTCATTTCCCAGATTTGCTTTCTTAATACATCTTTTTGAACATCAAATAGGATCGATCATAAAAGCTAGTAGAACTAAAACCAAACGATTATTTGGTCCCTTCGGCTTAGAACCTATTTCTGGCGAGAGAAGATCCGATCCGTTTTCTCTTAATATCTTAGATATAAAGGAGTGGCTCTCGATCTTCTACAATTTGAGGAAAAGTGGATTTATAAATAATAGATTTTTAAGCCTAATTAATTTAACGTCGTTTGCACAAAACACATTTTGCCAACTTATAACTACACTCTCGAAGAATTAGATGTATGTGTAATGTGCTCACGTGATCATGAAGGTGAAGAGAACCCAGAGGAAACTACCGACCTTGGATGGGCGACCACGTGCCCTTGCATAAGTCGAAATCGTTGATCGAACTCAGGACAGTATAAGTCCAAGACGAATGCATTAGTGCTACTCTGTCTAGGCCCCATAGAAACATGATATTAAAATTTTCTTCCGTCCCCTGAATCCATCAAAGTGCCGATCAGGAGATTTGTGACAGTCATAAGCACAAATTAACGATCTTCTTTGTAAAAGAACACAATACTAATAGAAGCTTTATGGATCTCAGAAATGGATTAAATTATTTTATTTTATTATATACTTATATGTGAAATATAGAAACTTATTGGCGAAATAATTTTCATATTTTTTCATTCCTATATTTTCACATGTGAAAAATATATCCTTATATTTTCACATGTGAAAATATAAGATTTCCCATCATGCTTGATTGTGTGTGCTACAGAAGTTATACATGCAGCAACAAAAACGAGCATTTTGTGAGCTAGAATACATAAATGTAAACTGCATTACATTTCACACATGGAAATTAATTTTTGCTGAGGAAATTTCACTCGACGCCGTTCGCTTCTCTCTGAAGTTATTTCTCCTTTCTTTCTAGACAACAACGATAAACCCGCTGTGATGCATTGCTGACTCGGACTTGCTTTGTTTTCAGATCAAATAGTTTACAAAATGTCAAAAATTGAATTTACTGCGACAGATAAGGCCAACTCAATCATACCGCTCTTTTAGGTAGCTCTCTACAGTTTCGTATTTTGCATAGGGTTTGATTTTTAAAGAAAAATAATTTACCAGGTTTTCCTCACTGGTTATCCTGGCTATTTAAAAAAAAGACCTTGTATATTTTAGGTATTAGTAAAAGAACTTTTAATTCACTTTATTTTGGTGTATGATTGATGGGTGTATGATTGATGGGTGCAATTTGGATTAGGAGTATACAGCTTGGTCTTATGTGCACCTATCAAAAAACTTGTAAAAAACGAGCCGATAACTTTTTTTTTACTTTTTATATATTTTGTAATTCATTCATTGTACTTTCAGAAGCTAGTATTGCCTACTCTGACAAAATTCGTTTTCCCTATTTTAGTAACTGCTAAAAATAGTTTACTTTGGACTAATCCAGGCTGATTTTTCGAGCACATGGGAGCGGCAATTTGTGTCATCTTTGTGCTTAGATCATGTACAGTTTCCACAAGTACAATATGTAAAGACATTTTAGCCACAGTACATGTAAATAGCATAGAGATATGCCAACATTCTCTTCATAGTGCATGTTGCAAATTCAAACAACTTCATCTTACACCTGTCACTCTCTCACCATTACATAATATCTGTAGAGCGCCCTCTTAGTGACTGATATTTATATGATCAGACTATGAAAGGGAGGTGAATTTACGAAAAGGGGTGGGGGGATGTTGTGCTGAAGAGTGAGTTTAATCTTCTAAGCTTCAGTTCTGGAACAAGTCTGGTACTAAAAAGAAAATTTTCTTTTCCTGCGTAAATGCCAGATATATTTCATCTTGTGGTACCAACAACGATATATTTTAACTCGTGGCTTCGCCAATCGTTAAAATATCACGTTTTTGTTTTGTACCACACGATGAAATATATCCGGTATTTTCTAAGAAAAAGAAAATATCCTCTATTTATTTTTCAATTCATATTGCACAAAGCGTTGCGTGTTGGACCTCTTACTATGCGTGTGACCCGTAATGTTCTGGCAACGACTTAATTGAACAAGAAGAAATGGAAATATTTCATTCCCCCTTTGCTGTTTTTTTTTCTTTCTCTCTCTTGAATATATCAAAATTAGGAAGGAAATTGGACTTAATTCTGTCAGTCATTTATATTAATGGAACAGACACGAACATTAGAAACCAGTATTTCATGTCTAGGTCATAATTCAAAAGCACACTGATGTCAGTTGGTCTATATTCAATATTATTCCACACGTGTTCAAAATGACCCGAGAAATTACCATATTGCAATTCGTGACACTAAAGCAATTTCATAGTACTGTCTTCAGACACTAAAGCAATTTCATAGTACTGTCTTCAGACACTAAAACAATTTCATAGTACTGTCTTCAGACACTAAAGCAATTTCATTGTACTGTCTTCAGACACAAAAGCAATTTCATAGTACTGTCTTCAGACACTAAAGCAATTTCATTGTACTGTCTTCAGACACAAAAGCAATTTCATAGTACTGTCTTCAGACACTAAAGCAATTTCTTGGTACTGTCTTCAGACACTAAAGCAATTTCATGGTACTGTCTTCAGACACTAAAGCAATTTCATTGTACTCTCTTCAGACACTAAAGCAATTTCATAGTACTGTCTTTAGACACTAAAGCAATTTCATTGTACTCTCTTCAGACACTAAAGCAATTTCATAGTACTGTCTTCAGACACTAAAGCAATTTCATAGTACTGTCTTCAGACACTAAAGCAATTTCTTAGTACTGTCTTCAGACACTAAAGCAATTTCATTGTACTCTCTTCAGACACTAAAGCAATTTCATAGTACTGTCTTTAGACACTAAAGCAATTTCATAGTACTGTCTTTAGAAAATGTGTACGGAAAATTAAAGAAATTTGCCCTCCTTTTAATTTACACACTAGATCTATTTCCAATTCTCGCCATGGCCAATCTCTACGTTCTTTATTTTATGTTACCCCGCCCACATGCCGACCCCCCCCCCCCCAATCGTGACCAAAAGGTTAGAAACCAAAGACCATTACATTTTTTTTTACGTTCCTTCCAACTATCACTGCATACACAAAGTTTCGTGGAAAATGTTTTTGGAAATTTTCCCTGTAACTGATAATGTTGTAAATGTTTCCCTTTGACTCTCACTCCCAGAAACTACTGGCTGAAAGGCCTAGACTTTCTCCCTTCCAGAGACCCCGGGGGAAAAGCCCTTGACTGTTTCCCTCCATGAGACCCCAGAACAGATGCCAAGAATAATGCTTTACGTTTTTCAAATCGGTTTGTTTGTTGTTGTTTTTTTGCTGGGTTTTTTTTTTTTTTTTTTTTTTGGGGGGGGGGGGTAAAGTCGTGAATTATACTAATTGTCCTTAAACGGAATTCAGATTTAATGGACAGCACACTACAAGGTGAAACTGAATTGCCGTTTCGAGCTGTCACCCTTTATCATTAACAAAGAGATAAATTAATACCAGAGTCATGCTATGATTCTTGGTCAGCGATATGCGTTATACCAGACGGTAACAACAACAACAACAACAACAAATGCAACAACAACAACAAATGCAACAACAACAATAGCAACAACAATAATAATAATAATAATAATAATAATATAACAATAATAATACACGTGCGAATACAATTGTATGGAATGTATCTTTTCCCAGTAATATCAGAATAAGAGTATGTTATACATTTGTGTGAACTTTTGCGAAGAGAGTAGAAGCCCAAACCTGTATTGAGCAGTAGCTCCGTGGTTAACGTGCTGGACTCCAAGGCAGGAGTACCGGGTTCAATTCCCTGACCAAGGCTGGTCGACTGAATCGTTGTGTCCTTAGGCACTAGGCTTTACTCCCATTGCCCAACATCAACCAACTAAAACCACTAGGCAATATACCTTAAAGTGGACTTCGGCCAACCAATAAAGAAATGGTACACATGAATATTTTTTTACAAATCTTTATTTCCTTGCCTATTATCTAGGTGGCGCTAGACTAGATACTTTATCCTCATTGTCCAACAATATTAATCAAAGCCTTTTGTCAAAACAACGTAAACAAGCTGAGCCCAACCAAACTCAAATGTTGGTGTGCGTCTCTGATGCACAGAAGTCATTTGTATTATCTTGTAAGCGTTCTCCACTCCTATGCAGGAGTACCAGGTTCGATTCTAAGAACAGGCGGGATCCACTGCCGTGGTGTGTCCTCTAGCAAGACACTTTACTGTCATTGCACCCCCCCAAAAAAAAAAAAATAAATAAAAAAATAACAAATAAAAAAAGCCATTTGATTAAACATATTAAAATTGGCTTAGCTCAACCAAACTATAAAGATGTGTGTGCGTCACTGATGCATCAGGAAAAACACCTTAAAGTATGTTTAGCCCAACCAAACCAAAAATGTTGTCTGGCGTCTCTGGTGCACATCAATCATTATCTGATGGCGCGGCAGTTCAGTGGTTAGCGTGCTGGATTTCCACGCAGGAAGTATCGGGTTCAAATCCCAGATCAGGTCAAGTAGGCTATCGTGTTGTGTCCATGTGCAAGACACTTTACTCTCTTTGCCCAACAGGGCTAACCAAAACCTCAAGGCAAAGCACCTTAAAGCGGGTTTAGTCCAACCAAACCAAAATGTTGTGTATCTCTGTTGCATAATAATATTGTATTATCCGAGAAATGAAACTAACTGGGCTTTAGATGCAATATTCAAATGCTAATCAACCGGATCTATTGAAAGACATTGAAATTGCCTAAATTAATAGATTATTAGTATGTGTATCATTCTAAAACTGAACAACATAACAAAAGATTATTGAATTTCCTGATGAAAAGTATTAAACAGTACCCAGCAGTCAATATCAAGTGCTGTTCTTTTTAACCTTTCAGCATATATTAAAAGGCTGATTGCCTAAACTTTCGAGTCTGTCTGCATCGTAAATGAGTAAATTAAAAGACTGGAAATTCCACGAAATACAGAATGGGATGTATTTGAACCGTATCTGGTGTAATTTGATTAGCTGATACAATTTTGTTAAATAATTAAAGTAATCAGAAAACGTCGACCGAAGACTGTAGATTGCTAGGTCACGTATAGTCCTCATTTGAGTATCAAAATTTAATAATTCGTACGAACTATCGCAGTTTAAACCCAGAAAACCCAAAAGGTTAGCTACTTATAAGAGGACAAATGGAATAAATATATTTCACAAACGTCGGATCGATTGATTGAATTTTCATCTCTCTCTCTCTCTCTCTCTCTCTCTCTCTCTCTCTCTCTCTCTCATTTTCTATTGCTCTATGTTTACAATTCAAAACTGAAGAACATAAAATGGAGAGATTTGGTGGGTTTTGATATAAAATTATTCCCAGTAAACATATATTGTATCTATTCTATAAGAAAGACTTTAATATTTAGAACGACGAAAGATATATGCTATCATGTTTTAGAGAACAGCAGTTATGTCAAATTCATAAAAGTGTACCCATATGTTTCGATATTCATAAAATATTCTTTGTGGATTTGCAAAAACAACTGAAATTCTACTATTCCCCACACCCACCCACCAACCCACCCCCGCACAAAAAAAAAACAAACAAAAAACAAAAAGAAATCCTCGGATGAAATCAGCCCGAAACATATTTGCAAAGCAGTCACGAGCTTCAACAAAGTGATTTAGGAAATCAATGACTCCACCATTATGTTCAATTAATTGTATTGGATACTGCTTGATCTAGGGCAAAAGAGCAGGACCGTAAGTGTGAATACCGCAGATTTACTTGGCGGATTCATTTACACCCTGACAGCTTGGATCGATTTTGCGTGCTTAAAGTGTCTACAGTTTTGCTTTCTTTTGTTCTATGTTTATCTTTTCAATTGTTTTGCCCTTCTCCCCGGAAGGCTAACAAACAAACCCTGATTAGTGCCCTGGGGGCTGTTGGATTGTACTAACATTATTCCTGCACCGGTTACCTTTTACACAAGTAAAAACAAGAAAAGAAAAAAAATAAAGAAAACATTTTACAGTGGTAATTAACCTTGCCAGCTCTTCAAGTTTAACGTTCCCTATTTTGTTGTCACATTTTCAGTGAGCTTATGGTATATCCTGCGTCGTCGTGCGTCGTGTGTCGTCCGTCCGTCAACATGTTATCACTCTGAAGGACATATTTCTGATCCGATTTTGATCAACTTGGAATATTGGCTTATATCATCAAGATCTCAGAGGAGTTCGATAATAAACGAGATCTACGCATATTAATAAGGTGATCTTGCATCTAATTGGTTGAGCTTGTTGCCACTCTGGAGAACATATTTCTGATCCTATTATGTTCAAACTTGGAATATGTGCTAATATCTTTAAGATCTCGGAAGAATTCGATAATGAGCAAAATTTAAGCATACTAATGATTTTGGTCTTCCATCTGATTGGCTGAGCTTGCTACCACTCTAGAGACTATTTCTGACTTACATCTACAAGATCTTGCGGGAGTTTGCTAATGAGTGATATATATATATATATATATATATATATATATATATAGATATATATATATATATATATATATTAATGAAAAGATTTTGCATCTGATTGACTGTGCGTGTTACCAAACTGGACGTCATATTTCTGGTCTGCTTTTGATCAAAATTAACAATAGAGCTTATATCAGCAAGATCTCGGATAAAGTTGATAATGAGCGAGATCCACGCATATAATAAGGCCATCTTGCATATGATAGGCTGAGCTTGTTATCTCTAGAGGCTGAATTTCTCAGTTGATTTTGCTAAAACTTAGTAAATATGCTTATATTATCAAACTGGTGACTGAAGACGGCTATGAACCAGATACATGCATGCTAGTGAGATGATCTTGCATCTAACTTGCTGAATTTGTCAATATTCTAGCAACTTTGCTTCTAGTCTGATTTTTATCAAATTTGGTTAAAAGGCTTATATTGTCACGAAGTCAACGAATACAATTACGGGCAAGATCTACCCATAATAATGAGATGATCTTGCAGCTGATTGGATGAAGATTTTACCTCTCGGCAGAATTCTAGCACGAGTTTGATCACACTCGGTGAATAGGCTATTTATCGTCAAAGTATATGGGTGACTTTTGTTATGAGCGAGACCTATGTACATAAATTGACCTCACATCTGATTCTCTGAGTATTTGTACCACTCTCAAGACGGTATTTTTTTATAGACCTATGCACATAAACTAACTTTACATCTGATTGGCTGAGTATTTGTACTACACTATAGACCATAGTTTTGATAGGATTTTAATCAAGCTTGGTAAATAGTCTTATGTCATCAAGATGATGGATGAATGTGATTATGAGCTAGATATATGCTTATATATGAGGTAATACCGTATCTGATTAGCGCGGTTTGTTACCACTTTAAAGACCGAATTCCAATCCGACTTTGTTCCAGCTTGGTAAATAAGCTTACATCATCATATTTTTATACAAGTTCTATAATAAGTGAGATATTGATGAGCTGATGTTGTGTCTGACTGGCTGAGCTGCGTATTACCTCTCTACAGACTTTATTTTTCATCCCATTTCTATCAAACTGGGTAATTATGTTGGATAGGTTATACTATGAGTGAGGTCATTGGATATTAATATGCTTTTATATTTGGAAATCATTTTTTTCAGACTATTACAATTAATAAACTCGACATATGATGTTTGAGAGATAGTTGATATAGGCTTGCGTTCTTGCAATGCTACATATAAGGCACAGACAAATAATTAATTTCGCATAAACCGTTATGTAAATGTTTGATCAATGTACCACACTTTCTTGGTAAAATATGCAAAGCACACTTACATCCTATGCAGGATCTATCTTAGAGGAAACTTTTAAAACCATGAAAATGATATGCTACGCGGCTCGTTTTTTGAGAAAAATTCCTATGTAGGTGACCACTGTAAAAATCCGACCCGGTGATATCTATCCGCTTACATCTAGCAGCACCTGTACGACGACAGCGATAAAATGAAATTGGTTTTAAGTTCAAGACTACTATTGCGTGCAATTTACCCATACGCACGTATCTACTGAAACAATAACAATAATTTATTCGGGTAAATATTTTCAGCAAATCAGCGACGTTCATTCTTTAAATACTGTCTTTAATGTACCGCCACACATAGGCTGGTTCCATAGTTCATTAAATAATTAGTTCCTAGTGACCTAAATAACATTTTACTTTAATAATAATTATGCATAATCAAAAGCATTTTTTCCTGCATAGTTGTTTGGTAAATACCGTTTTGAAGATATCGAGGACTTTGTTTCAATTTGGTACTCGCAGTAATGGTAAATTGATAACATTTACTACAAAAGAATTAAAGCGTCTCCCGTTAATTTCTTGATCTATACAAAAAGAAGTATTTTGTTTCCTCTGCGGATATGTAGTGTATATCCTAGCTAAATGATTTAGGACGCACAATGCAACTGGATTCAAAAAATGGGAGGTACACTGAGATCAGTACATTGGTTCTTAGTTGAAATAAAATATTCAACATGTCAAAAATTATTTAACGTCAATGAATGTGCTTAAACAAAATCGGTAACATTGGCCCTCGTCTGGCAAATGTGTATATGAAACTTGTGCGTGTACAGTGATTACCATCTAAAAGGGAGGTAAACCTATCAACCTACTTTACCTTCTTCAAAGACTTCAATTTTCATTACCTTTGAGAGACCAAGCGGTCCTTTATGAAACCCAAATTAAAAATCCAATCGGTTATGAAAGGAAGATATTTTCATTACTAATTTCGTCATTGTCACTGAGGCCTAGAGAGATTAGTCCGTAATAAAAATCAGGCAAACACTTGAGAAAATGGATTAAAAGTACGAAAAAATAATAAGAAAGTATCATCACTTAATTATCCAATTACAGCTGCAAGGTACCAAACTTAACAGATAGTGATCACGTAACAGAATTTCGTGATCCGGTTTTGTCCGGTAGATGTACCGGTTTAACATAATAGGGAAAGTGCAATATTTTTATACAAACTTTAATAATAAAAAAAAAAAATAATTAAAAAAAATATTCTTTTCTAACCTTTAATTACATAGCGATATTTTCTTTTCCCTCGTTAAAACCGGATATATTTCATCGTGTGGTACAAAAAACGTGATAATTTAAAGAGTGGCGAAGCCATGAGTTAAAATATAGTTTTTGGCACCACAGATGAAATATATCTTGTATTTACTCAGGATAAGCACATTTTATTTTTTATTATAACCAAACTTGCTCCTGAATCGAAGCTTAGAAGATTAAACTCACTCTTCAGCACACACACACACACACACACACACACACACACACGTTTCGTAAATTCGCCTCACTTCTCACTTTCATCGGCTGATCATATAAATATCAGTCACTTAAGAGAGCGGTAGAATTGGGTTGACCTAATCTGTCGCAGTAAATTATATTTAAAAAAATTTTTTAAATTTTGTAAACCATTTGATAATATTTGACCACAAAACAAGTCCGATTTAGCAATGCGTCAAAGCGGGTTTATCGCTGTTGTCAAGAAAGTAAAGGGAAATAACTTCAAAGAGACGCGAACGGCGTCAAGTGAAATTTCTTCAGCAAAAATTAATTTCCATCTCTGACACGTAAGGCAGTTTCTAATTATTTGTTCTAGCTCACAAAGTGCTCATTTTTGTTGCTGCAGGTATAACTTATGAAGGCACACACAATCAAGCGTCGGATGGTATGATGTGAAATCTTATATTTTCATAAGTGAAAACATAAGGATATATTTTTCATATGTGAAAATATAGTGCAATGTATGATGCTTACATACTTAACTTTTGTTTATGATTGTAAGTTGTATGATTATTTGAAAATGCATTCTTAACTTTTGCCCATGCTTGTAAGTTGTGAGATGTGTCAGGTAGGCCAGTATTTTCATTGGCATTATGCAATTAGACTTTTGTGACATATGTCAGGTACGCCAGTATTTTTTGCATTAGAATTATTCATATTCTGATGTGACACAGGTCATGTAGACATGTGTATTTATGTACAGATTTTGGTAAACAAATTAATTTCTGTTCTAGAATTCCGGTTCTAAACATCAGTCTGTATGGAATCTATTTTAGTTTACAGCTGCATTGTTGAAATCAAATATAATTTGAGAGGAATTATTTACTTAAAATATTCATTGGAATTACTAAAGTGTATATTGACTTTTGGATTAGCACATAATTTTGAGGTTTATGTGAACTCATTCAGGACATTCAAGGCTATTGTAATTTATTCGGAACATTCTATTATTTTGGACTTGTGATTGGGACATTTAAGATTATTTGGAATTGAACTAACAAATTGTAAGTGTCTTTGGATTTTCACTTGAATTGTCTGGAAATAAATTGCTTGTTAATTTTACTTACATTGTTGGTTTCACTTTCTTTCTGTTACATATTTTTAAAACCTAGAGTCGTAACAGTAGAAATGAAAAAATATGAAAATGATTTCGGCTATAAGTTTCTATATTTCACACTAAAGTTTATAAAAAAAATTAATGATTCCACTTTTGAAAGGTTGAGAATTGTTAGTTACACATATAGGTGCTCGAATTTATGACATATATTTTTGGGGACGTGTTATTAATAGTGCAGCTGAAAAAATTGCATTACACAGCATTTTCTTAAGCTATCCCAGACTATTTCTTTTTAACATCCAGCGTGACAACTTGTATAACTTGTGAATGCAGATTCACACACGTATTGAAACTCTACAGGGGAAAGAAAAGTTTGGAGCGCGTAGCTGGCACATTGTCTATTAATGATGATGTGATTGATTTGTCTTCTCTCTCTCTCTCTCTCTCTCTCTCTCTCTCTCTCTCTCTCTCTCTCTTTATATATATATATATATATATATATATATATATATATATATATATATATATATATATATATATATATATGATCACTTTCTAAGCATAATTGCTCAAGTAATTTCTACAAACATACAACCATCATTGTTTCCCAGATCATTGCCCCTAGTTCATAACTTAGATCTTATTTATTACATTGATGGCGGAACTACATTTGTATAAATCTGAAAGGCATTCAAGCTAGAACACACTTTATAAATTGACAAAAGTCTGTTTAGTTACGTTTTTTTAGAAGGTGTCAAGGTTTTCTATTTTTAGCAGAGTGGTCTAAGGCGTTCGCCTTTACAGATCACCCACACATCTCACCTTTGTCCGCGTGAGTTCGAGTCTGGGCTCGACCAACATGGGTATGTGAGAAAGCTTGCCAGTAGCTTCCCGCGGGCATGTGGCTTTCCCAGGGTCTTCCATGGTTCTTCCTCCACCAAATATCCTGACCTCCAGGTATAGCCTATCATGTGCTGCAAAATGGCCTTAAACCCCACAAAACCCAAAAGCCAAACTATTTTTAACAACAGCGGACATATTTGATGGTACATTGGCATAATTTATATAACTTTAAAAGCCCTTCAAGCCAGAATGCTTTCTGTCAAATTTGGTCAACTTCTCTTGAGCAATTTTGAAAGAAGCTGTTTAAAGTATTAAAGTATTTTCAGATTTTAGTAACTGAGGCAATACTTGATGGTGAAATAGCACAATTTGAACAAATTTGAAAGCTCTCTATGCCCGGATGTTTGCTGTCCAATTTTCAGCCGATAAGTTTCTGAGAAGGAGTTGTTTAATTTCGTTCATTTTTAGTAATGGCAGTCAGATTTGATGTGAATTAGCATCATTTGTATAAATGAAAGCCCTTTCGGCCTGGATGCTTTTTGTCAATTTTGGTCAAATTATGATGAGTAGTTTTTTTCTGTTGTTTTTTTGTTTTGTTTTTTTTTAAAGGGGGGGGGGTCTGTTTCTTTTTTTTTTATTTTTAGTAACGGCGGCTACGGCTACATTTGAGGGCAGATGGGCAGATAAAGTTGAGAGCCATCTAGGCTAGAATGCTTTCTGTCAAATTTGGTTTAATTCTGCTCAACAGTTTTTAGGAAGAATCTGTTTAAAGGTTTTTCTATTTTTAGTAATGGTGGTCATATTTGATCGTGGATCGGCATTATTTGAACAATTTTGAAAGATCTTTATACAAGAATATTTTTTGTCAAATTTGGTAAAATTCTGCTGAGCGGTTTTTCAGAAGTGGTCGTTTAAATGTTTCTTTTCTCAGCTATTTTTAGTAAAGGCAGCCATATTTTACGGTAGATCGACATCATTTGAAAAAAAAAAATAATAACGCAAGAGCTTCATGTCAGGATGCTTTCTTTCAATTTTGGCCAAATTTCGTTAAACGGTTTTGGAGAAGAAGTTGTCAAAAGCAATTGTGAACGCACGACACACAACGCACGATGGACTAAGGACCATATCATAAACCTACCTGGCCAAGTGAATTTAACATTACGCTAAAAAAATACACAAATTTAATATTTTTGTTTCTGAATTATTTTCAGCAAACCAGCGACTTTCATTCTTTCAAATATTGTATTTAATATACCAACATGCTGGTTATGTAGCTCACAAAATAATTAGTTGTCAGTGACCATATGCATGATTTATATTTAGTAAAATGGTAAACTGTTAAGTAGGTGAGATATATGATGGCCACTTGGGCCTCTTGTTGACTTTTTTTTAACTCCCGAATGGCAATGACAGTGCTTTGAAAGAAACGATAGATCGGGTACAATTATTCATGTCTCGTGAGTGCATTAATTGCATAATGACAACATTTGTACTTGATTCCGTTTAAAAGAGCCCGAGAGGACCATTCTAAGAACGGAAACTGTTATAAATTGTATGTGTTGGCCTAGAAAATTTAGACGTAAATTCTTAAACCATAATATAGGTAAAAATCTTCTACATTACACTGGAAAGGTGTGTACCCATGTGCACAGCCTCGAAAATTGAAAATATATGTGGTAGAGAAAAACTATATAAAAGACATCTGTATGTTGTTCTTTCCTTTTTTCTAAAAAGACAGTTTAATATATTTTTTATTATTCCTATTGTTACTAAAATGTTATCCTTCCAGTTCTTCTACAGGTAATGAATCAAACCCAGTAGTGATAATAACTCGGAACAGTAAAGATTACATTGTTCAAGGTCCATAAAAACAGGCGTCCAATATCGAGTACTATGGCTCTTTACGCACGGTGAAGAACATTGGAATGGTTAATAGTGGATACGTAAGGGCCCGTCTGTTTCAATTTCGGTAATAGCTTGAAAACAATAGTCTTGCTCTGATTTGTAGGCGAAAAGAAAAAACATTCTCTCTATCATTTTAGAATTTAGGTTTTTTTTTTTTTAAATCTTCAGATAAAACAAAAAATTGCTTTCCTGGATGGAAAGAAAATTCCAGCCCCCACCCCCGACAATTAAATTGGCAGATTCCTAATGGAGCTGTCTCGTTTGCGTTTATCCTGAATCATTAATTTGAACTGATCAGAGGCGATACGTAACGGCATATGTGTGTTTGAAGTGGTGAAAAACTTGGATTCTTGCATTTGTGTCTCGTTACAGCCTACTTTTCTTCTAACTAAAAAAAAATCAATCATTTTGCAAATTTTGAAACGTTTGAAAATCAAAATACAGAAGAATCAAATTTTAAAAAAAAATATTTCAAGGAGTTTATGAAAAAATATTAGCTGGACCTTTATAACAGGAAATATTTGTGAGACAACTTTTAAAAAAATCTAAATTAGCTTTTGTGTTAGTCATAAAAGATTGATAAAGACAACAGCGTCTATTTTATTTGCGCATTCTTTCGCATAAACGTAACAAATAAACTCGCATGAGACGATAACAAGTCAAAACACTGAAAAAATTCATAAACATTATGTGAGTTTTATTCATGCATCTTAGATTAGAACCAGGAGAGCATACAGAAGAAATAATGTCAGCAAATAAAGGTAGCGTTACTAAAAATAAAAAAATAAACCACAATAGAACTGCATTTGTTATTTTTTATTTGTTTCCTGATACTAAAAATAAATAAATAAACTGCGATAGAACTGCATTTGTTATTTTTTATTTGTTTCCCAATACTAAAAATAAATAAATAAACTGCGATAGAACTGTATTGGTAATTTTTTTATTTTTTCCCGATACTAAAAATAAATAAATAAACCACGATAGAACTACATTGGTTATTTTTCATTTGTTTCCAGAAAGGATATAATGGGTATAATTAAAGAACATATCAAATATCGTGCAATATTAACAACATATCCACCATCGTTGACAACAGAATTATAAACATCAACAGCATTCTCATCATAAATAGCATTATCTGAAAAATTATCCTTCAACACTCTAATAAAAATGCAGTTTAGTTATTTCCGCTTGTGCGTGTAAAACCGTTGTCATAATGGCAGCTATCTGAAGACATTCGAGGTATGATCCGTAGGATTGACCTCAAAGTTATGAATGATGCAATGCATCCTCGGTATTAGGATGCAACCTGATAAATTATTGATTTTTCCCCGCATGTTACAACACATTTACATTTAGTAGCAATCATACATGTTGTGTGGTATTTGCAAACAAATGTTTAACAAATGCGTATCCACAACCCCATTATAGGAAAGAAACATTAGATAAACATTGTGTACAATTTAATATAGCAATATATATATATATATATATATATATATATATATATATATATATATATATATATATATGTGTGTGTGTGTGTGTGTGTGTGTGTGTGTGTGATTTTGAACAACAACAACAAGAAGCGTAAGACAAGCATATTGGGGGTAAACCAATTTTGATGAGGTTGAGAGTAACGGACATGGAAAATGACGCACACACACAATGAAACCTGCTTTAATTAAGTTTCTTTCCGCACTAGTTGCTGTACCCATTTGCATATAATTACTTTTTTGATGAGTAACTATCTAAATTACCTAGGTCCATAGTCAAGTAGTTGTCTGAACACATAAACTGAACTAAAATCATAGTCAAGTAGTTGTCTGGGCACATAAACTGAACTAAAATCATAGTCAAGTAGTTGTCTGGACACATAAACTGAACTAAAATCATGGTCAAGTAGTTGTCTGGGCACATAAACTGAACTAAAATCATTTGTGAAGAAGAAGAAAACAACTTTAAAAAATGATATGCTGTGACGTCATTCAGAGTTTACAATCGTAAAAAATCGCTGATTATCTTACTGTTTATATATCCTCTGCACGTGTGCCGAATTTTATCGATATTGATAGCTGCTCAGTATCAATATTGACAGTCGCTAAGTCTCGATATTACCGGCCGCTAAATATAAATGACAGTTTTATAGTTTTGAGTTTGATTACATGTTGTTGTGCTTAGACAGTTTCGTGACTACGAGGTCTGGATTTAGTCATTAAAGGTTTTACACAGTTTCGTGACTACGAGGTCTGGATTTAGTCATTAAAGGTTTTACACAGTTTCGTGACTACGCTGTTTAGAATTATTCATTACTGGTTTTACACAGTTTCGTGACTACGGGGTCTGGATTTATTCATTAGAGTTCTTACAAAGTAATTAGGATGTAATTTAGTGTTAACACAAGACATGCCCGTCCAGAAATAGGGCTTATTTATTTCATTTTGTTCCTGGAGTAGGTGTTAAAATTATATATAGGCACAATGTATTTCTAAAAAGAACTATGAAAGTCCTTTAAAGTCTGGCAGTTTTTCCTATCGAATCCATGTCAGCCAATATTAGGGGTGATCTCACTGTTTCAGTAATAGACTAACGTGGCATTTTGCAATTGGGAGGAGGGTGTTGTTGTTGATTGGTTTGTTGGTTGGTTGATTGGTTGGTTGCATCGAAGTGCATTATTTCTCTTATCATTGTGTTAACATATTGTATTATTTAAACGCCATTAATGTCTCTTCAGATAAAGGTATGACTAATATTGTGTGTTAGTATGTTTATATATGTAATTAATTTAAATATTATTTGATAACATACAGTGAACATTATTGTTAGTGTAAGACCTAAAAGATTCATTTTTTCCTTATCTGAAAACGTACGACCGACATGGACTTAATTATTCAATTATAAAAAGGTATAGCGAGTGTGAAAAACTGTAACTCCTCCTCTCTGTAAGAATACATGAAAATACTGGAAGCAACGAAGTCTTAACAAAGCTAAATGATAAAAAATGTTGGAAGCCAAGAAGTCTTAACTAAGCTGAATGATACAAAATGCTGGAAGCCAAGAAGTCTTAACTAAGCTGAATGATACAAAATGCTGGAAGCCAAGAATTCTTAACTAAGCCGATTGATACAAAATACTGGAAGCCAAGAAGTCTTAACTAAGTTGAATGATACAAATGCTGGAAGCCAAGAAGTCTTAACTAAGCTGAATGATACAAAATGCTGGAAGCCAAGAAGTCTTAACTAAGCTGAATGATACAAAATCCTGGAAGCCAAGAATTCTTAACGAAGCTGAATGATACAAAATGCTGGAAGCCAAGAAGTCTTAACTAAGCTGAATGATACAAAATGCTGGAAGCTAAGAAGTCTTAACTAAGCTGAATGATACAAAAATAAGCATTGCTCTTCATCGGTGGAACCAATGTTGGCAGGAAAATAGATGTCATATAAAAATACAAACTTAGACACACACAAAAAAAAAATAATGACTTGTAAAAAACAAAGAATGGCTCCCGAACACGCTAAATCGTCTTTAGGTTGTAATAAACTTTAGCCTCTCTTCAAGTTTGATTACTTACAACATTAGGTAATTACATCAGTAAATCATTAATAGTGCTAAAAAGATGTGTCTGATCTGCATAGCTATGCTCATTAAGTTCCTTATTTATTTCCATCATTTTTCGACATATTTTTAATGAAATCCAGACCATTAGTTTCAAGAGCGTGTTATCAATGTTAGACACTAACTTGGACACATGATATTTAAAAAAAATCAGAATAGGTTTTCATTTTCTGGATTTATAGTGCAAGGGATTTTTTCCATAATTGGCCAAAACCGACCAAAATAACGTCTGTTAGCTTTGTCATCCTACGCAAAAGCCAAGAGTCTAAAATGTAACAAACATGTTATGGTCTGTAAGAGTCTAAAATGTAATAAACATGTTATTGTCTGTTAAGAGTCTAAAATGTAACAAAAATGTTATTGTCTGTTAAGAGTCTAAACTGTAATAAACATGTTATTGTCTGTTAAGAGTCTAAAATGTAATAAACATATTATTGTCTGTTAAGAGCCTAAAATGTAATAAACATGTTATTGTCTGTTAAGAGTCTAAAATGTAATAAACATGTTATGGTCTGTTAAGAGTCTAAAATGTAATAAACATGTTATTGTCTGTTAAGAGTCTAAAATGTAACAAAAATGTTATTTTCTGTTAAGAGTCTAAAATGTAATAAACATGTTATTGTCTGTTAAGAGTCTAAAATGTAATAAACATGTTATTGTCTGTTAAGAATCTAAAATGTAATAAACGTGTTATTGTCTGTTAAGAGTCTAAAATGTAATAAACATGTTATTGTCTGTTAAGAATTTAAAATGTAATAAACATGTTATTGTCTGTTAAGAATTTAATGCTGCTTTCTATTGAATACACGTCACATTCTTCACTAATCACTAGATCTTAATGAAAAATCAGAAACAGCAATCATAATGATTTTCTTGAGGAGTAAAATAGAAGGAAATAACAGCTGACTGGTTCAGTTAGTGAAGTGATACTTGAGAATGCAGAGTGATTTTATCCGGTAGAATATTTAATTTTATTCAGCGATTAAATTGTATGTAATTGGTTATTCCAGAAAAATACTGACGCATAGCCACCTTAATTTATCCACGAAATTTTAGTTATTTTAAAGAATTCCCGTATGAATAGAATATCGGTATAAACATGTTGCATTAACTTAATAAGTCAGTGTGACCTACTTTCCCATGGGTGAGAAGCACAATAATGAAAGGAACATCCTGGCTAAGTTCTATGCAGATACCATGCCAACAGCTGGAGATTTGCTAGGAGGACAAAATGTAAGAAAATGTAGGTCATACTGACAACTTTCACCATGGAGGGGAGGGTGGTCGGAATGATGCAAGGAACACCCTGACCAACAGCATACCTGCTGGCAAGACAAAACTTTTACACTGGAGACACCCGATAAAATGCAAAGTCATTGGTGTAAGAAAAGTAGTTCATTGTTACCTATTTTTCCATGGGGTGGTGAAGAATGACACAAGGAACACATTGACCATGTTCCATGTAGATACCCTGTCTACAGCTGGAGATATGTCAGGAGAAGAAAACTTGTACTCTAGGGTTCATCTATAAACAACTAAGTCATTGGTGCAAGAAAGGTTGGTCACTGTGAATAATTTTCACCTGGTGCGATTTAGAACGATGCAAGGAACACCCCGATCAAATTCCATACGCACTGCATATCTAGAGCTGGATATTTGGCAGTGAGCCAAAACTTTAACACTGTGGTAAACCTACAAACAACATTCATTAATATAAGATAAGAAAATTAGGTCATTGTGATCTAAAACACCGTTGGGTGGTTCATAACGACTGCAAGAAGCTCGCTGACCAAACTTCATGAACATACCATGCCTACAGCCAGAAATCTGCATGGAAGACAAAACTTTGACACTAGTGTTAAACTTTGACAACAAAGTTATATGTATGAAAAAGTAGGCCATTGCGATCTCCTTTCCATTGAGGTGGGTCAGAACGATGTGTGGAACACTCTTAAGTTCCATGCAGCACCAACGGATAAAGCAGTCGGCATTGACATTACAAATGAAAAATAAAAGAAAATAAAAAAATATTAGACTATTAACCTGAGTGCAAAGGATGCCAACAACGCTGTCGACGACGACACCGTGATATAATATATGCTCTCTCGTACTTCGTACAGGCGGGCCAAAAAGAACACGAAATAATGATTTTTCAAAACTGATGGTAAGAAGATATTATAAAAGGTCTGAACCCATAAAATGCTGAATTACATTATGCCTTTCACTAGTCACTTATTTCATTTTGATACGTCACTTTTCTTTACATGAAGAATTATAAAGAAAAACAAAAAACAAATAGTACAAAATATAACCCATATGGCGCCCAAGTTATGATAGAACGTCATTTTATTTTTACATTAAGATAAAAAAAAAAAAAAAAAAAACAATAGTGCAGAATGTCACCAATATGGCGCCCAAGTTATTTAAATCGTCATTTCCCAAGGTGTGTTTTATCTTTTATATGTTTTCTATGTGCAGTCATCAAATGTGATCGACCAGACAAGCCTGTAATTTAAACAACTAATGGTGATTAAGCAGCCTTTCAAATTGAGATTGTAGCTCTTCGATTCGGCCTAAACTTCGATTCTCTTTCTAGTGAATTAATTCTGAACACACTAGATAGGATGGGATGGGTCTAAAATCTTAAAAGGAGATGACAGAAGTGGACTCAGGAACGGAACACAGATATTGTTCTTTCCTCATCCGTATTCATAAAAGTTACTGATCATATGTCCGATATTCATAACGATATTTCCTGTCATTGAATCAATAGGAATCCCAATAATCCTTAAACTGAATGAAATTATGCTGCTGGAAGCAATTTTAGATCTCTGGGTGTACGGACTGATTGAACCTAGCTATCGGGTGTATTGATTGCCTAAACCTAGCTATCGGGTGTATTGATTGCCTAAACCTAGCTATCGGGTGTATTGATTGACTAAACCTAGCTATCGGGTGTATTGATTGCCTAAACCTAGCTATCGGGTGTATTGATTGCCTAAACCTAGCTATCGGGTGTATTGATTGATTGAAACTAGCTATCGGGTGTATTGGTTGATTAAACCTATTTATTGGGTGTATTGATTAATTGAACCCAGCTTTAGGGTGTATTGACTGACTGACTCCATTATTTACAAAGAAGTGAAATTGCCTGCCCCTGCAGCCACGAAACTATATGTGCACAGAAATTACACTAAGGTTAATTTTTCTTTTGTTGTTTAAAACATGATTGTCTGTAACTTCATTCAGGGTGTTGCTAGAATCACACAGATTTGGTAACTATTTCATTCAGGGTGTTGTTAGAATCACACAGATTTGGTAACTATTTCATTCTGGGTGTTGTTAGAATCACACAGATTTGGTAACTATTTCATTCTGGGTGTTGTTAGAATAACACAGATTTGGTAACTGTCTCATTCTGGGTGTTGTTAAAATCACACAGATTTGGTAACTATTTCATTCTGGGTGTTGTTAAAATCACACAGAATTGGTAACTATTTCATTCAGGGTGTTGCTAAAATCACACAGAATTGGTAACTATTTCATTCTGGGTGTTGTTAGAATCACACAGAATTGGTAACTATTTCATTCTGGGTGTTGTTAAAATCACACAGATTTGTAACTATTTCATTCTGGGTGTTGTTAGAATCACACAGAATTGGTAACTATTTCATTCTGGGTGTTGTTAGAATCACACAGATTTGGTAACTGTCTCATTCTGGGTGTTGTTAAAATCACACATAATTGGTAACAATTTCATTCTGGGTGTTGTTAGAATCACACAGATTTGGTAACAATTTCATTCTGGGTGTTGTTAGAATCACACAGAATTGGTAACTATTTCATTCTGGGTGTTGTTAGAATCACACAGAATTGGTAACTATTTCATTCTGGGTGTTGTTAGAATCACACAGAATTGGTAACTATTTCATTCTGGGTGTTGTTAAAATCACACAGATTTGGTAACTATTTCATTCTGGGTGTTGTTAGAATCACACAGAATTGGTAACTATTTCATTCTTGGTGTTGTTAGAATCACACAGATTTGTAACTATTTCATTCTGGGTGTTGTTAGAATCACACAGATTTGTAACTATTTCATTCTGGGTGTTGTTAGAATCACACAGAATTGGTAACTATTGCAATTTGGGTGTTGTTAAAATCACACAGATTTGGTAACTATCTCATTCAGGGTGTTCTAGAATCACACAGATTTGTAACTATTTCATTCTGGGTGTTGTTAGAATCACACAGAATTGGTAACAATCTCATTCAGGGTGTTGTTAGAATCACACAGATTTGTAACTATTCATTCAGGCTGTTGTAAGAATCACACAGATTTGGTAACTATCTCATTCAGGGTGGTGTTAGAATCACACAGATTTGTAACTATTTCATTCTGGGTGTTGTTAAAATCACACAGATTTGGTAACTATTTCATTCTGGGTGTTGTTAGAATCACACAGATTTGGTAACTATTTCATTCTGGGTGTTGTTAAAATCACACAGATTTGTAACTATCTCATTCTGGGTGTTGTTAGAATCACACAGATTTGTAACTATTTCATTCTGGGTGTTGTTAAATTCACACAGATTTGGTAACTATATCATTCAGGGTGTTGTTAGAATCACACAGATTTGGTAACTATTTCATTCTGGGTGTTGTTAGAATCACACAGATTTGGTAACTATCTCATTCTGGGTGTTGTTAGAATCACACAGAATTGGTAACTATCTCATTCAGAGTGTTGTTAAAATCACACAGATTTGTAACTATTTCATTCAGGGTGTTGTTAGAATCACACAGATTTGGTAACTATCTCATTCAGGGTGTTGTTAGAATCACACGGAATTGGTAACAATCTCATTCTGGGTGTTGTTAGAATCACACAGATTTTGTAACAATTTCATTCTGGGTGCTGTTAGAATCACACAGGATTGGTAACTGTCTCATTCGTTTAATCTCTACATACATGGCTATCTTAAACCATATTGAGAGACTCGAACTATGAATTTCATTTTTGTGCTCAGACTAAGAGTGGTTAGTTGTTTCAGACTAGGAGTGATTACTTGTTTCAGACTATGAGTGATTAGTTGTTTCAGACTAGGAGTGATTAGTTGTTTCAGACTAAGAGTGATTAGTTGTTTCAGACTAGGAGTGATTAGTTGTTTCAGACTAGGAGTGATTAGTTGTTTCAGATTAGGAGTGATTAGTTGTTTCAGACTAAGAGTGGTTAGTTGTTTCAGACTAGGAGTGATTAGTTGTTTCAGACTAGGAGTGATTAGTTGTTTCAGACTAAGAGTGATTAGTTGTTTAAGACTAAGAGTGATTAGTTGTTTCAGACTAAGAGTGGTTAGTTGTTTCAGACTAGGAGTGATTAGTTGTTTCAGATTAGGAGTGATTAGTTGTTTCAGACTAAGAGTGGTTAGTTGTTTCAGACTAGGAGTGATTAGTTGTTTCAGACTAGGAGTGATTAGTTGTTTCAGACTAAGAGTGATTAGTTGTTTCAGACTAAGAGTGATTAGTTGTTTCAGACTAAGAGTGGTTAGTTGTTTCAGACTATGAGTGATTGGTTGTTTCAGACTAGGAGTGATTAGTTATTTCAGACTAAGAGTGATTAGTTGTTTCAGACTAAGAGTGATTAGTTGTTTCAGACTAAGAGTGGTTAGTTGTTCAGACTAGGAGTGATTATTTGTTTCAAACTAGGAGTGATTAGTTATTTCAGACTAAGAGTGATTAGTTATTTCAGACTAAGAGTGATTAGTTGTTTCAGACTGATTAGTTGTTTCAGACTTAGAGTGATTAATTGTTTCAGACTTAGAGTGATTCATCGTTTCAGACTAAAAATGATTAGTTGTTTCAGACTTAGAGATGTTAGTTGTTTCAGACTAAGTGATCATTTGTTTTTCTTGAATTTAACAAATTCCAGTCTTCACGAGTGATCACAAATCTTACTATTAACATAGATAATAATAACATTATTTAAAAGTGAAGTGTTTTGTATTTTGTACTTTTGTATTAACGTGAATAAGATTAAATGGCCGTCCAATTTCTGCACGTGTTTTAATGCCAAATGGTTGCATTGCTTATGCACGTCCAGACACGTGTTGCAGATAAAGTCGTACCAATATTATAGGTACGAGACGCGGTTTTAATTCCCATGTACATTTAGTATACTTAGTACGTAATTCTATGTAAAATAACAGTTTGTAATGTACCAGAGAAAATTCTTATTTGCATATTGTTTTTAGCCTAATTCCCGTGTTTAAAAAAACGTACGACTCACCCATATTTCAAAACAGTGACTCGTCAGATCTTTGTAGACCTATAATACGCACAAACACAACCCTAAGGAAATAAGATGAAAAGACAGTATCGTCTTAACATATGGCACAAACACAATCTTAAGGAACTAACATAAATAGATAGTATTGTCTTGACATATAGCATAAACATAACAGTAAGGAAGTAAGATGAAAAGACAGTATCGTCTTAACATATGGCACAAACACAACAGTAAGGAACTAAGATAAAAAGATAATATCGTCTTAACATATGGCACAAACACAACAGTAAGGAACTAAGGTAAATAGATAGTATCGTCTTAACATATGGCACAAACACAACAGTAAGGAACTAAGATGAAAAGACAGTATCGTCTTAACATATGGCACAAACACAACAGTAAGGAACTAAGATAAAAAGATAGTATCGTCTTAACATATGGCACAAACACAACAGTAAGGAACTAAGATAAAAAGATAGTATCGTCTTAACATATGGCACAAACACAATCTTAAGGAACTAAGATAAAAAGATAGTATCGTCTTAACATATGGCACAAACACAACAGTAAGGAACTAAGATAAAAAGACAGTATCGTCTTAACATATGGCACAAAAACAACAGTAAGGAACTAAGATAAAAAGACAGTATCGTCTTAACATACGGCACAAACACAACACTAAGGAACTAAGATAAAAAGATAGTATCGTCTTAACATATGGCACAAAAACAACAGTAAGGAACTAAGATAAATAGACAGTATCGCCTTCATACGGCACAAACACAACCCTAAGGAACTAAGATAAAAAGATAGTATCGTCTTAACATACGGCACAAACACAACAGTAAGGAACTAAGATAAATAGACAGTATCGTCTTAACATACGGCACAAACACAACAGTAAGGAACTAAGATAAATAGACAGTATCGTCTTAACATATGAGAATGTAATGAAATATGTCTTGTGTGTCGCTCAAGACTTCAATATCCTTTTTTAGAAGTTGGTGTTTTTCAATATTCAAGCATGCAATGGGATCGACAATAAAAGCATGTGTTATACATATATATCTAATCATGTTTAGGCATAATGTAAAATTCACGTCGTATCTATTCTCGTGAGAGAAGTACCGATTGTTTCTCTCAACACATATTACAGGATTGCAAAGGCAGGCAGTCATTTTGGAGATGAGAAGAAGTGGATACAGTAATGAAACACTTATACAATTCTTTCCACCATCTGCATTTATTCAAATTAATAATAATATGCCAGACGGTAAAAATCGTTCCGTATAACGGGAATTTTTAGCGTTCTAAAAATATCAGCGATTTAGCGGTCTCAGAATGAGATCGCAAAAATGTATCCCCGAAAATTTACTACCTACAAATTATAACCTCTCTAGATCCGCAATTTATAAAAAAAAGAGAAGAAAATCAAAGTCCGTTGTTATTTTTACAAAAATCGCAAATTTGTGCATCCGTGAAAAATATCCGTTTTACTGAATTACCTGTCACTGAATCTGCATGATTCTGAATAATCCTCCATGAAAATGAACTTAACGTTAGCAGAAGCTTTTATGACAACTGAAACTGATTGAACAAAACAGGCTATGGGATACCCTAGACTGCTGACATTGATTAAATAAAACCGGCTATGGGATATCCTTGACAGCTGACATTGATTAAATAAAACCGGCTATAGGATATCATTGACAGCTGACATCGATCAAATAAAACCGGCTAATGGAATATCTATGGCAAGTGACATTGACTGAATAAAACCGGTTATGGGATATCTATGTCAGCTGACATCGATTTAATAAAATCGGCAATGGGATATCTTTGATTTGAATGAGAACATAAACCGTGGCAGCTAAGTTGGCAGAGCGTCGCACTCGTAATCTAAGGGTCGCAGGTTCGATATCCGTCCAGACCAGTCCTGATTGCCTGCTAAAGTGTGTGTCCTTGGGAAAAGCACTTAACTCCCATTGCTTATTCTTTTATTGCAATAATGTGTTAAATGTGCCTTTTAAACCTACACAATAAATAAATAAATAAAAAGTGGAAATCTCGGGTTTCGTACTCTCGAAACTTCTTGAGCATGAAGCTCTTGGCTCAAGCTCAAATACCAAATCACAGGTGATACTTGAATGTGCATTACTTGAACTCAGCATGCTATTAGTGGAATCGGGAAGATCCTGAAAACACTATGTTTCTAACTTCAAAGTAATAAAAGGGCTAAGTTTTCAAACTTTGAGCTTGACTTCGAGTTTCGTGCTCATAACGTTTCTAGAACACTGGGTCTGATGTCAAAGTTGGTATTATTCCTTCTCTTGACTTAAAAAAGATTCTGCCAGTATGGAAGAATATTCTGGAAACTTCTTGTGCACAAAATTCAAGCTCAACAACCCCTAAACTTTAAAATTAAGCACAATAGAAATTGAGTTAAATTAATGAATCTAGCATTATTATATTAAAAGTCATAGAATGTTGAAATTTTGAGACTTCGAGCTTCAACCTGAGTTTCCTTCTCAAAAGATTTTACAGAAACAAGAGGGGGGGGGGGGCAGAGATCTTATTGCAAGATAAGCCAATATAAAATTATAAAAGCCAATCTTCTTTATTTTTTGCGTCCCAAATACGAACATTGCGTCTGTATTCCAAATACGAACATTGCGTCTGTATCCCAAATACGAACACATAAAATGTATAGAATAGTAGACAAATACGAACACATAATATGTATAGAATAGTAGACAAATACGAACACATAAAATGTATAGAATAGTAGAGAAATACGAACATTTAAAATGTAATGAATAGTAGACAAATCCATAGTCAATTAGCATAGAACAGACTCAAACAGATGAACCAAACTGATAGCAATGACTTTTATTAACATACGCGCCATTTTAATTTTGATTTGATCGTAGTCGATTGGATACAATTATATCAACAACCATGCAACGGCTGATCTCAACATTCTAGAGCAAATTAACGCTTATCACTAATTAGTGTCATAATCATCAGCACGGGGAACAGTCATATTATTATCGTTAGTAGTACGGGACTATTTTATTGCTTCAACTAAAGCTGGTAGTTTGCTCTTTATTCATAATTGTGTTCAAATATCGACCTTTGATTTGCCCTACTCAGATACGTGGACTAAAGCACAGTCTAAAGAAAAAAATGTTTTGAATTATGCATTGCATATTTGGAAGAAACTTAAAGGCTGAGTTTATAAACCGGCCGGTTGATATACAAATATTATGTAGCATATCAATCGGAACATCCTCTACCTTTTCCGTCAAGTCGAGAAAGAAACCTCTGATGTAATTGCCGCCATTGTGAACTACATTTAGAACTACTTTTGTTCACATGACATAATATGGCAGCGGAAGGAGACAAAGTCACAATCGGAAAATTGTCGGACTTATCTGTCGTTACATATGTGGTGCACTCCTTGGAGGCAAATCACAAAACCTATTAAATGTATGTACATTCCTACAATTACATTCGAGGTTATTTCACGACTTGTCGGAAATGGCTGAGCGATGTTCCGATTGGATAGCATATGTTACACATGAGCTGTAATTGGTAGACAGACTTAAGTTATCTGCTCGTATCAAATAATGCACAGAGGTGTAAACTAATCCCCACTCTCCATCCCCCGCTCATGGCTTGCCAGCAAATCGCAAGTCAGCTCCTAATGAGGAACAACTGTCCTCGATGCCAGCAAATCGCAAGTCAGCTCCTAATGAGGAACAATTGTCCTCGATGTCAGCTAAAATCAGATTAAGCCTTGGTGGCATCTGCTCCATTGTATAGTACAATCTCGGCCTTTAAAACGTTTGGTGTAATCCATGATTTATTGATTTATTCCCCTTGATGCTTCATGGCTTATGACTGTAATGCCAGCCCCTAATTTAGCCGAATTTACCAATAAATTAATACTATAGCAGTGCTGTCCCTTGACCATCAAACAAAGTATGGACACTTGAAATGGAATAAAACCACTTTCGAGAACAAACTTGCTCCTGTAGCGTACTGAGGGGGGAGGGTGGTGGACGGGGGCGGTTGCCACGGGCGCCAGAGGTCTTGGGCGCCACAACAGCTGATACAAATTCGAACCTCGTATTCTGGCCGTTTGGGCCATCATCGTCGCCCCGGGCGCCATTTACCCTTAGTACGCCTCTGACTTGCTCAGTGGATGGGCAGTAACTGCAACACAATGCTGATAGTGGGGTTTTTTTTCTTTCTTTTTCTCCTCTAGAATTATTGCAAATGCATAAATTCCTTCCATTTTTAAAACCAGACATGCATGATGTGGAAAGAAAGCAATTGATATGAATAAAATGTTGATTTGCTTAAAATAAGTTCTTAAATTTGGAAACGATAGATTCATTATTTGGGCAGCATGGTGCACAGTCAGGACAATAGGTTGCATTTCCATGGCAACAGGGTGCACGACCGGGGCACATGTCAAGGCAACTGGGTGCACGGTCAGGGCTACAGGCTGCAAGGTCCGTGCACGGTCGTGGCAGCAAGGTGCACGGTCAGTGCAACAGGGTCTACGGTCAGGGTAACAGGGTGCATGACAATTGCAACAGGGTGCAAAGCCAGGGCAACATGGAACACGGTGAGGGCAACATTGTGCACTGTCAGGGCAACAGGGTGCACGGTCATGGAAAGAGACTACTGGTCAAGGCAACAGGGTACACAGTCAGTGAAACATAGTGCACGGTCACGGAAAGAGAGTACTGGTCAAGGCAACAGGGTACACAGTCAGGGAAACAGAGTGCACGGTCACGGTTGGGGCAACAAGGTGCACGGTCAAGGCAACATGGTACACAGAAAAGAGGATAGTGTGCATCTCCGTACCATTTCTTACAAGGGGCAACATTAGTGATCATGTTGATAGAATGCAATTAAATGTAAGATTGTTTTTAATAACATAGGAATGAAAGTAAGCTACATTTTTACGTCTATTATAAAAGACAACACATTTATCAGCGTCATTTGAAGAAACTTTTTGGGTTTAGTTTTGGTGGTGCAATCGGCAAAAGACGTCGAATGTTATATATGTATCTATCTATCTATCTATCTATCTATCTATCTATCTATCTATCTATCTATCTATCTATCTATCTATCTATATATATATATATATATATATATATATATATATATATATATATTCAAAAAACCTTCTGAAATACATTTACTCTATTAAAAAATACGTTTCTTTTATATATAAAAAAAATGTACAATACTATAACTTAAAAATAAAAAATATACAAAATTAAAAATTAAACAAAAAACGCGTGGATCCTTAGATTATAGGATTAAATGATCATGGTTTGGGTATTTATAGACGTGTAAATTGTAGCCTAATCACTCACAAAGTAAATATAGTCCAAAGGACTTTATGTCACCTTTGTGAGTGATTAGAAACAATTTACACTTCCATAGATACCAAACCGTGTTCATGTAATTCTTATAATTCCGATTTTCCCCCATTATGTTATCATATTAGCAGATTCCATCAACAAATTTGATTTTGAGAAGCACGTAGTTTTCTTTCATTAGCATCTTCACATGGAGCCATAATCTCTAGCCCCATCTACGCGAGCCATGGGTCGTCGATCCACGTCATTCATCGTTGATGCGGAACTAAATGCATCAACGACTCTTTGCTAGCTAATATGACCAAGCCTGTACAGAATCAAAACACAAGAGTTGATGATGGTTACAGTGATTTAATATGACCTACCCTGTACAGAATCAAAACACAAGAGTGGATGAGGGTTACATTGATTTAATATGACCTAGCCTGTACAGAATCAAAACACAAGAGTGGATGATGGTTACGGTGATTTAATATGACCTAGCCTGTACAGAATCAAAACACAAGAGTGGATGATGGTTACAGTGATTTAATATGACCTACCCTGTACAGAATCATAACACAAGAGTTGATGATGGTTACGGTGATTTAATATGACCTAGCCTGTACAGAATCAAAACACAAGAGTGGATGAGGATGAGGGTTACAGTGATTTAATATGACCTAGCCTGTACAGAATCAAAACACAAGAGTTGATGATGGTTACAGTGATTTAATATGACCTAGCCTGTACAGAATCAAAACACAAGGGTGGATGAGGATGAGCGTTACAGTGATTTAATATGACCTAGCCTGTACAGAATCAAAACACAAGAGTGGATGAGGATGAGGGTTACAGTAATTTAATATGACCTAGCCTGTACAGAATCAAAACACAAGAGTGGATGAGGATGAGGGTTACAGCGATTTAACATGACCTAGCCTGTACAGAATCAAAACACAAGAGTTGATGATGGTTACAGTGATTTAATATGACCTAGCCTGTACAGAATCAAAACGCAAGAGTTGATGATGGTTACAGTGATTTAATATGACCTAGCCTGTACAGAATCAAAACACAATAGTGGATGAGGATGAGGGTTACAGTAATTTAATATGACCTAGCCTGTACAGAATCAAAACACAAGAGTGGATGAGGATGAGGGTTACAGTGATTTAATATGACCTAGCCTGTACAGAATCAAAACACAAGAGTGGATGAGGATGAGGGTTACAGTGATTTAATATGACCTAGTCTGTACAGAATCATAACACAAGAGTTGATGATGGTTACATTGATTTAATATGACCTAGCCTGTACAGAATCATAACACAAGAGTTGATGAGAGTTACAGTGATTTAATATGACCTAGCCTGTACAGAATCAAAACACAAGAGTGGATGAGGATGAGGGTTACAGTAATTTAATATGACCTAGCCTGTACAGAATCAAAACACAAGAGTGGATGAGGATGAGGGTTACAGTGATTTAATATGACCTAGCCTGTACAGAATCAAAACACAAGAGTGGATGAGGATGAGGGTTACAGTGATTTAATATGACCTAGTCTGTACAGAATCATAACACAAGAGTTGATGAGGGTTACATTGATTTAATATGACCTAGCCTGTACAGAATCATAACACAAGAGTTGATGAGGGTTACAGTGATTTAATATGACCTAGCCTGTACAGAATCAAAACACAAGAGTGGATTAGGATGAGGGTTACAGTGATTTAATATGACCTAGCCTGTACAGAATCAAAACACAAGAGTTCATGAGGGTTACATTGATTTAATATTTGAGCAAATATATAAATACATATTTACCATTCATTATCCTCGCTTTCTACATATTTCGATATCTCAAAACAAAAATCGTGTCCATTTTTTAGTGAGATCCATTGCTCTTATGTTATAGACCATGATGTTGAATCACAGATGATTGAAACACATTGTCGAAGTAAAATGCAAAAAGTTATGATGGTAGAGTTGCTGGTAAAGCCCACCATATGCTTTGTTTGTCAACAGTGGCGAGGGTTTGAGTGCAGAAAGGGCTATGTGTTCGCAGTTTTTGAACTTCTAAGGATATATATATATATATATATATATATATATATATATATATATATATATATATATATATATATATATATATATATATATATATATATATATATATACTGAGGAGGGGGCGGCTGGGTCTATCCCTAAGAGGAGATTTTACCCGGGGTTGCAAATTTTGAGCTGAAGTCAGGGGAGAGGGGGTATGGCCTTGTTGTTGTTATTGTTATGGGGTTGATACAAAGCTTATGGGGGCGATCTACAGATAATACGTGCTTTTGAGAGAGTGACAGGTGTAAGATGAAGTTGTTTGCATTTGCAACATGCACAGTGGAGAGAATGTTGGCATACCTCTATGCCACTTTCATGGACTGCGGCTGAAATTTCTTTACAAATTGTACTTGTGGAAATTGGACATGATCTAAGCACACAGCAGACATAAATGGCCGCTCCAAAGTACTCGAAAAATCAGCCTGAATTAGTCAAAAGTGCACTATTGTCAGCAGTTATTAAATTAGGGAAACGAATTTTACCAGAGTAGGCAATATCAGCCTCTGAAAGTACAATGAATGAATTGCAAAATATATAAAAAGTAAAAAAAGTTATCGGCTCTTCTTTTTAATAATATTTACCTTTGAAGTCCAAGAAGTGAAAATGACCAAGCGGAGCTTGCAGTTTTTTGAGAGGTGCACATCTTAAGTAAGACCAAGCTGTATACTCTACAACCCGAATTGCACCCATCAATCATACACCAAAATAATGGAAATTAAAAGTTCTTTTAACAATACCTAAGATATACAATGTCCTTTTTAAAGAGCCAGGACAACCAGAGAGGAAAACCTGGGTAATTATTTTTCTTTCAAAATCTAAACCTATGCAAAGTACGAAACTGGAGAGTACCACCTAAAGTACACTGGAAACCGACTGAGACTCAAAAGTAATCCCCAGAATTTACCAACATGTAAAAATATTAAACGGCAGCATCACGTGTCATTTTACAGCTAATCACATCGCAAAAAAGCAGTAAATTCATAACAATTGGAATTATTACTAATTGGAATTAAATCACTTTTTCCATGATACTTCTCGGTTATTTTCAATTACATGCCCGGTGGATCTATATGCATTTATTCTACAGGGTTCGATCATTGTCTACTCGGACTATGTTTTCGTTATTGATAATCGTTATTCATCTTATTATTCACCC
The DNA here is from genome assembly GCA_029931535.1 of Margaritifera margaritifera. Taxonomy (NCBI): domain Eukaryota; kingdom Metazoa; phylum Mollusca; class Bivalvia; order Unionida; family Margaritiferidae; genus Margaritifera; species Margaritifera margaritifera. The sequence goes on from JAQPZY010001563.1 coordinate 3,655,105, forward strand.
AATCACTTACTCTTTAACATAATATTCATCCAGTCGCTAACTATATAACATCTAATTCATCCAATCACTTTCTCTGTAACATCATATTCACCCAATCACTTACTCTCTAACATATTATTCATCCAATCATTAATATTATTTTGTTGCAGCGCAATTGAATTTATGTTGCTTATCTCTATATATTAGTAATTTAGGCAAATAATTAATCTATAAATCTGCCCAACTTATTATGATGATACATTTTGATAATAGCAACAGAGCATAACCGTTGGTGCAGATGCTGCTTTTTTCGGTGGGGGGGGGGGGGGGGGGGCAGTGTCCATTGCACGCAGGCTTTTGATAATAGCAACAGAGCATAACCGTTTGTGCGGGTGCTGCTGTTTTCTTGGGCAGTCTCCGTTACATTCAGGCTGCTTTTATAGTTTTCTAGTATTTATAATTTTCTTGTATTACTTTCCTTTTTGGGGTTATATTTTCCTTTATCTTCACTCTCGTAGCCAGACAGATTTGTCAACTAAACAACGAGCAGTGTTAAGGCATATATTGCATTATGCTGGCATTTATTCTTTAACCATATATATTTGAACCAATAAAACTTCACAAATTGTGGCGAAAAATGTATGATCCACGCCTAACCTTATTGCTTCTTTCTCCGTTGTATCTACCTTCGCACAGCAATGACAGCACAGAGTATGTATGTATGTATGTATGTATGTATGTATGTATGTATGTATGTATGTATGTATGTATGTATGTATGTATGTATGTATGTATGTATGTATGTATGTATGTATGTATGTATGTATGTATGTATGTATGTATGCATGTATGTATGTATGTATGTATGTATGTATGTATGTATGTATGTATGTATGTATGTATGTATGTATGTATGTATGTATGTATGTTCACAAGGTTCTCGACTGGATTCAACGGTGGCTAAATCTATTGGCAATGCCGAACCGAACGTGCTTCTTTCTCCGTTGTATCTACCTTCGCACAGCAATGACAGCACAGAGTATGTATGTATGTATGTATGTATGTATGTATGTATGTATGTATGTATGTATGTATGTATGTATGTATGTATGTATGTATGTATGTATGTATGTATGTATGTGTGTATGTGTGTATGTATGTATGTTCACAAGGTTCTCGACTGGATTCAACGGTGGCTAAATCTATTGGCAATGCCGAACCGAACGTGGCTCTGTTAAATGAACCTATTAAGACATACGGTCCTGGAAAATTCCTGTGCCAGAAACCATTCATGGTGGCTTTAAATATAGGATTCAGTACTCTCCTTTCGGCAGGAGAACGTGCTACATACAGAGTGCATCCTGGCCAACTATGTACAAGAAATTGACATATAAAACTGGCAATGACAGACAACTGCATGAACAGACAGTTGTAACATTTACTACCCCTTCCACATTCATGGAAGATTTGGAATAATTTTCAGGGTGGGGCATAAGGAATTTAGATAAAAAGTCCTGAACCAGAGTGATTCTTTCAATCTTCTATATCACATAGAGACGAAGCAGACCGTAACGTGCGTACTTTACCCAGCATTAGCAACTTCTAGGTCGATCCTATGGATCATACCTCGAATGTATGCCGATAGCTGCCATTCGAACCACCTCTGTAATTTACGAAACAAGGATTGGCAGAGAAGTTGCGAATGCAGTGAACTATTTTTCATTCGCTACTTCTCTTTCAATCCTTCGGTCAATCCAACCGTAGAATTAGTCGAGGTGGTCCTAATAGATTGCGCTTTCTTTTTTGCAAAGAAATATCCGGCGAAAAAGTATGATGTTCTGTAAATTCTGCGCCGACTTACATCCCAGGCATATTTTTATCTAGAAGAAATAGCCGAGGTGTTCCGAATATATGCCCAAGCAGACATCTCTTCATTGCACCAGTCTGATTAAAAACCAAGATCTCCGACATAACAGATGTGACATGCATCTTAAAAAGCTTACGGTCTGGTAACCTTTGGAATTACTGATTCAATTATGTTAAAGGCCTATCAGATAAAGTGTGGCATGTACTCTTACGGACAAATATAGTAAGGATGCTGAGTTTCACTTTCTGAAATATGAAAGGTGTAATTTGATAGGTGAATCAAAAAGTCTGCAGAACATGACCTCGTATCATCACCCCCCGTCAGATCTATTTAATTATGAGCAGATCTCGAATTTACTCAGATTGTCCACAACACTAACACAGTGCTGGACACGAAGTTGGCAAAGACATTTCAGCCCAGTGCTAGACACCTGTTTCGAGATAGTAACAAGATTGTACCTAAAAGTAGATGATATTCATTTATTATTTTGGTGGGATGGGGTGGAGGTGTAGGATTGTGGGTGTGGGTGAACTGTTGCAATAATATATATATATATATATATATATATATATATATATATATATATATATATATATATATATGTATGTATGTATGTATGTATGTATGTATGTATGTATGTATGTATGTATGTATGTATGTGTGTGTGTGTGTGTGTGTGCATGAAATCTAAACCATCTCCATACACGGGATATCGATCAGCAGAATTGATACAAGCTGTAATATGCAATTTCCGACTCATTGAACTAGCTTTTTCTTGTCAAACTCATAAGCCTCCACTGCAGACAGTACAGACCAAAAAGTCCAAGTTCCCAAATTTAAAAAAAAATGTAGAAGCTTTTGAAAAATTGCTTAGTGATATTAAAGTCTGGTCAGTTCATCTATTTATGCATACAAGCATGCATACTAAATTTAATTTGTCTACTTCTCATGATTTCTCCTGAATTGTGCTCACTAAGATTTTGTTCAATAAAATGTCCAATGAGTTTTTTTAATGTATTTTTTTTTAAATAAAATTTTTTTGTAACGACTTGAAAGTATAATCAGGTCATCTACATATGAATGCAAAAATGCCTACCAAATTGCACGTGACTACCTCTAATGGTCGTTGCCTAATTATGAAACAAGGATTCTGTCCAAAAAGTTCAAAATGTGTAAAATATTGAAAAATTACTGTAATGTCCTGACATTCTATTCAGGCCATCTACATATAAATATAAATATGCCTACATCAAATTCTCTTGGTCTAATTAATTGTGCTGACAAGGTTAAAGTCAGAAAAGTCTAAGTCCTAAAGGTGCTTTCCTTGCTTAGTGGTCGGGGTCTAAGTCCAAAAAGGAAATTAAAAAAAAAAAAAAAAGAAAAATTGACCTGCAAATCTAATCAGGTCATTGACATGTGAATACAAATATGACTATTAAATTTCATATCTCTCTCTCTCTCTCTCTCTTTCTCTTTAATTTTGCTGACACTTTTTTTTCTTTCTTTATTGTAATGGCGTGATAATCTACTCAGGTCATCTACTAGTGACCATAATAAAGTGTGTACAATTTCATAGCTTTAAGTCCAATAGTTTTTGTGTTATCGCGCTAAAATAGATTCGGAACTGAATTACGGACTTACGGACGAATATCGTTGTGGCGGGATAAAAATCCTCTGACCTTTGACACCAGGTAATCACTGAATCAACTTTGTACACTTTATACACCTGGAAACAAGATTAGGACAAAGACTTACAAAAATACATTTTTTTAGACATAAAGAACAAAATTCACCTTAACTAATATAGCAGCGTGGTTCAGCATCTCTTTGATCAGTTAGAACGTTATGTTCTGTAATCGGACATGTTCTATTCCAAAGACAGGCTATTAACCCGTCATGTAGTTTTTGACACCAGAATTAAAAGCTTTTTACTCACCGATATCCAGACGTTAGCTGATTCCATTTAATGGCGTTAGTCCATAGTCAGAGACACGATTTGATACATACACAGACTGATGTCTTCAGGAATCTGTCTGCGCACCGCTTTAATGTTCTCCTATTTTAATACATAGCTGCCTGACAGTTCCCAGGAGAGCTGGAGCTGGATCAATACGTAGCATAACCATGAATGGTTGCATAAGAAATTAATAAATACGCCCATGGACGGCCTGAAATTCGATCATAGTTGATTCGGCAACATTTCGAAGAAGTGGCTCTTCATGGAAATTAATTTGTAACATAATGTGCGGATTCGAGTAAGAAATATCCGTTTTTGGTTGGCTTTCAATCTTACAAAACGTGAATGATTCCTTGCCACGCAGCAGTGGCAGTGACTTAATTAGAGAATGTTAAGGTGAGATTGTGGCAAAAAAAAACCAACAATATTTCAATGTCTCATCAGAGGATCAACCACTGAAGCTAAAGTGACGTAAATTTGTTGTGGCTAACAAATTATTCTGGTATTACAAATACATATAAGGTTTCTATATGTCATTGTGGTTGACAAATTTGCTTTGGATCCCACGCTGACTACACATACGGATTTGTCCGCATTAAACGGATTTGTCCGCATTAAACGGATTTTTCTGCATTATACTGATTTGTCCGCATTAAACGAATTTTTCCGCATTATACGGATTATTTTGTAATAGTTACAGATGTACGGACGGATAATCCAACTGTGCAAATTTGTTCCATAAGCGAAGTTTACATAAACTCTCTTTTCAAAATGCTTTTGTTTGATAAATCCTTGGTAGGAAATGACATAAAAGTGCCCCCCTCCTCCGGCTCGCCCACAGTATCCAGCTGCATACAAGGATCTAACTTGGATAAGAAATAACTGCACCGATATAAACAATGACTTATTTTTTTTTTAAATTACTGATAGCCCATTGTGTATATGTAGATAGCCCATTGTGTACATGTAGATAGCCCATTGTGTATATGTAGAGAGGACGTTGAGACTACCTACCATGATATTTTTAATTGTAAGAAATATACAGCACCAAGACTGAGACTAATGCATTTCTTAAACCAATTATTCATCCCTGTTAGTACTAATGTCTTGCTGTTTGGATCAACTGAGCTATCAAATGACCTAAACACCCACATCTTTGAAATTGTCCAGACTTCTATTAAAGATACTAAAAGATTTCAATAATCGTCCAATACAAACTACTTACTGGTATGATCTCCCTGCAACACCTGCCACGGAATCCCTTTATCGCCCCCCATTATCCTCCTTTCTCTTCTTTAAATTAGTTGTTATACTCTTATTTAGTATTAACTTTTCTAGCACGATGAATGTTGCTATATTAATTTGTATTAATGCACTGTATTTCCGATCCACACATACTTTCTTTCTTGCTTTATCTATCTGTATATCAATCTTGACGACCCATCCTTTAGTGCTGAATTACCCAGGATTCCGGATTCATGAATGCACAGAAGATTTGTTCAAAAATATTTTAAATTTCAATTTAGCTTTAATACTTTTAATGTAAATATTTTAAAGGGTCACAGATGATCAGTAGCGTTCTAACGGGAGGGGGGCGGATGGGGCGGTTACCCCGGGCGCCAGAGGTCTTGGGGCGCTTAAACAGCTGATAAAAATTCGGGCCTCGTATTCTGGCCCTTTGGGCCATCATCGTCCTCCCGAGCGCCATTTACCCTTAGCACGCCACTGCAGATGATAAATGTATCAGTAATCTCTACCGTTCTTTTGAAGAAGACTGAAAAAAACAGTCAAGACTTTAAGAGCAAAGCTGTAACGATGCACTATTTTTTTATACCCGCGACTTGCTCACAGCCTAATTATTCCGCGGAAATATATATGTATTCCTAATAATCCATATAATCCATTCTAACTTCAGGCCAAAAGTGGTGGATCTAGATCTCGAGCCATTTTGGAAGTTGCTTGTGTCAAAAGTCTGATCGAGGCACAATGACATCCATGCACAGTATTTATTATTTTGTTTTGTTTTTTGATCAGATCTATTGCACTCTTATAGGGAAAGCAGCTTGAGAGCTACACTTGAAAATCATCCAGATGATCTGAGAGTAACACACGGAATGCGCGACATTTCAGAGAACTCTCTACTTCAACACCCCTAGGATAAACGGTAACTTCGTTGTGGACCTATCGCTGTTGCAAGGTCAACAATATTTTTCTTGTTGACTTTTGTCGCCTGCGCATCAATATCGTAGACGCACTATGTGATAACGTCAAGGATGCTTTATAGAAGAAAAAGAAAATAAACGTAAATATTTGGAAGCGCGAGCTTTTGGGCCGTATGTCTAGGTAAATTCAATACCAAGTTAGATGGTTTAAACATATTTTATTGCCATATTTACAGCACATGGGATCGGGCTACAAGTTCTCACAACTTAGCGATAGTCCTCCCCCAACTACATATGCAGTTACATGAAAAGTGTCTGACACTAACAGTACGTGTGTGCATTTGTAAGTATTTGTGTCTATTTGTAAGTATGTGCATGTGTGTGTTTTTATTTTTAGGCAGGCCTGGGGGTAACAGATAATAAAGGAGCACACTAAACTATGTCGTAAATGTCAACGATATTGCGGAAATCGTGATAGATGCCAACTATATCGTAAATTTCAACGATATTGCGGAAATGGTGATGCATGCAAAATCGAGTGAAGAAGGAGCGAAAAGGTTGTCTACACTTACAATAATAATTATAAAAAAATAATAATAATAGTTATAATAATAATAATAATAATAATAATAGTAATCTTCATCAGCATCAACATCATCTTCGTCGTCGTCACAAGTCAAGTCCTGACCTGCATTGCATATGCTCCTACGTACGATGAGATTAGCAACTTAGCTTGAGCTTTCTTTTTTCGTTATTGACTATGGACGCAAAACTGATTGAATACGATTTAGAATTAGAAGCACGTCAAGATGATACTGTTGGAGATTCTAATAACTAACTTTATTAGCTAGTTACCGGAGTACTAACGACTGGGACCAAGGCCAGATTTAAGGCGGAGAAAATGGAGCAGTTGCTTCGCAACGCAGTGAAATGTTTTTTTATTTTATATTTTATTTATTTATTCTTTTTGGGATGGGTTGGGGTTGTTTTTTTAAATTGCTCCAGGGCCTCCTACCACCTTAATCCGGCCTTGACTGAGACTGAGATAGTAACAAGATCTTAATCCGGCCTTGACTGAGACTGAGATAGTAACAAGATTGTAAACATTGCTATAAGTAGATGATATTCATTTTTTATTATTATTTTTTTTTTTGGGGGGTGGGGTGGGGGGGGGATGACAATGCTACGTTGATGATGTCAAAACCATAAATAGATGATTTTATACGTCACATTTGCTTTTACTCAGAAAGTATTCTATTGGACACGAATCCTCTTTACATGAATGATATTTTCATATGAAATATCACACGTGTTAATGGCAGGGTAAACATTTATCAAACATTGCTCTCTGATTCTTTATGACCAGCTAATATGCAAGATTTTGATTATCTTATGGCATGATAAAAATGATTCAACTTAATGCAAAACACGTAAAAGACTTGAGAGTTTGACCTCGTAGAACATTTATATATTACGTGTTTATTTTTTTATGCAGTGCGTGATATATATATATATATATATATATATATATATATATATATATATATATATATATATATATTAAAAGGGTTGATGAAACGTCATATCAAGGCGTTATGTGATGACAAGTAATATCGGCTCTTACTGCCCAGCGGGCGTTAATTGAGGATAAGTTATATCGGCTCTTACTGTCGTGCGAGCGTTATGTCAGGACACGTTATATCGGTTCTTACTGCCCTGCTGGCGTTATGTCAGGACAAGTAATATCGGCTCTTACTGCCCTGCTGGCGTTATGTGAGGACAAGTTATATCGGCTCTTATTGTCGTGCGAGCGTTATGTCAGGACAAGTTATATTGGCTCTTACTGTCGTGCGAGCGTTATATCAGGACACGTTTTATCGGTTCTTACTGCCCTGCTGGCGTTATGTCAGGACAAGTAATATCGGCTCTTACTGCCCTGCTGTCGTTATGTGAGGACAAGTTATATCGGCTCTTACTGTCGTGCGAGCGTTATGTCAGGACACGTTATATAGGTTCTTACTGCAATGTAACTTTATGACCCTGTGGTTATCATTATTGTCATAATTTTTATTTAATTTGATATTCAGAATTAAACAATTTCGACATGTATGCAATCGCTGGCTTCTTTGTGCTGAGCATCAATACACCGAACATACAAGGTTTGCTGTGTGCAAACTTGTGTCGCCTGCAGCTTGCTTGAGACGGAGTCGTCATAAGTAAAACAAAAACTGTATTCGTACTTCAGGTGAAATTCCTGCTTTTGATTACAGCTTAAGTCGTATAAAAAAGCACACGTTAAACCAGCCCAAAACTATAGAAATCATTGGTAACGTTAACTTTTGATCAGGGATTACAGCGGAAAAATAAACTATTATCAAATGCTTTAAAATTCGGAAACACAACAAAACGACGCAAGAAAGGTATACCGATTTCCTTATAACCTTAAAAAAATTAACTTTCATTAAATGGAAGTTATGATAAACATTTACCACAGACCAGAGCTGGAAAGAAGTTCATAATCAATAGCTCATAAACTCATTTTTATTCACGAAATTAATAGTCAATATATCAGCATCTTGAATATCTTTGACCTCGTTCTATGCACTCTAAATTTGTCCTGTATTTATTGATTTTGTTATATTAGTCAGTAGTAACGCCAATATCTAGACCGGAAGTAGGAACGCGAGCCATTAGAATCAATCGACATTGGCGCGAGAGATAGCAGTAATTGACAACCTTGTAACTAGTCTCATGTGCTGAGTGTTTCCAAATAAATGCAAAGAGGAAAAGATTTGTTATATTACCAAGGAAATGGCCAGGCTCAAAGCCTAATCTGCCATTACTGTAGGGATCATTGGATATCACGACTCGAATAATTGATTGTAAATGGCGAGAATGCGTATTAAGGTCACTGGGGTAGAAGAAAAACATTAAAGTCAGGCAAGGTACTGTAGGGAAAATAGTACAAACGGCTGTCAATGGAAGACATTTTTTCTTCATAGGTAACAACAAAAGAAATAAATAATAATGTCGAGAAAGGAAGCAATTCAGTAGGAGAAAAGAGCTGAAGGCTAAGTCTGAAATTCTCCACTCTAACTATTCCTATTTTATGTGGTAGGAAGCATATACAGATAAAGCCATTATTCCTCGAGCAACTTATGTCCGACGCAATAACAAATCGAGGCACAGGAAAGAAACTGAATGTTATTGAGTTCGCGTGCAGATGATCGAGTCCCAGATTGCGTGCAGATGATCTAGTCCCATATTGGTTCAAAATGCTACGAAATGAAATTACTGCAGATGATGGAGTCCCAGACTGCTTCAAAATGCTACGAAATGAAATTACTGCAGATGATATTCGGGAATATTAAAGGATATTGTTAAATGTTGATGTTCATTAAATAATAATTAAAAATTTTGTACTTAGCTGTCCTAACAAGGATTTAGATTGGTTAAAATCGGATCATGTGACCCTGAAAACTTAAGTAATAGTTCATAACACCAGAAAGGAACTACATATTTATTCATGCGCTTTGGCAATATTTGTAAAATATGGATAAAATAAAATTCTGTTATTTATTTATTGAGATCAGTTATTATTTTTATAACTATTTGTAAATAAAAGAATTCAACTCCATGTTTTAAAGGTTTCTTGAAGCTTGATAATCAATACACACTATGCATGAAAAACCTTGATAATCAATACACACAATAAGCTTGATAATCAATACACACTATGTATGAACAACCTTGATAATCAATACACACTATGTATGAACAACCTTGATAATCAATACACACTATGTATGAACAACCTTGAAAATCAATACACACTATGTATGAACAACCTTGATAATCAATACATACTATGTATGAACAACCTTGATAATCAATACACACTATGTATGAACAACCTCGATAATCAATACACACTATGTATGAACAACCTTGATAATCAATACACACAATAAGCTTGATAAAATCAATACACACTATGTATCAATTACACACTATATATCAATACACACTATGTATGAACAACATTCGCTATGGCTGTTCATACATAATGTGTAATCGATTTTCATTCTTCATGACCTCATGAATTCTGTAAAACATGAAGTTGAATTATTAAAAGATGATGATGACTTTACATGTGTTATATCAACTATTGTCTGTAGAGACGATATTTTAGTGACTTACATAGACTGGGATAAAACATGAAGTTGAATTATTAAGAGATGATGATGACTTTACATGTGTTATATCAATCACTGTCTGTAGAGACGATATTTTAGTGACTTACATAGACTGGGATAAAACATGAAGTTGAATTATTAAAAGATGATGATGACTTTACATGTGTTATATCAATCACTGTCGGTAGAGACGATATTTTAGTGTCCTACATGGACTGGGATAAAACATGAAGTTGAATTATTAAAAGATGATGATGACTTTACATGGGTTATATCAATCACTGTCTGTAGAGACGATATTTTAGTGACTTACATAGACTGGGATAAAACATGAAGTTGAATTATTAAGAGATGATTATGACTTTACATGTGTTATATCAATCATTGTCTGTATATACGATATTTTAGTGTCTTACATAGACTGGGATAAAACATGAAGTTGAATTATTAAAAGATAATTATGACTTTACATGTGTTATATCAATTATTGTCTGTAGATACGATATTTTAGTGTCTTACATAGACTGGGATAAAACATGAAGTTGAATTATTAAAAGATGATTATGACTTTCCATGTGTTATATCAATCATTGTCTGTAGATACGATAGTTTAGTGTCCTACATAGATAATATCATAGCTATATTTTGGCACAGCCCGTATCATCTGTTAATACCCTGCCTGTATCCTTTTGAAACAGCCCGTATGATCTGTGAGTACCCTGCCTGTCTCCTTTTGAAACAGCCCGTATCATCTGTGAGTACCCTCCCTTATCTCCATATACTTACTGTGCCAGGCTTTTTTTTTCTTCGCGGTATTATGACATTTTCTTGTTTTTGGAACGATGAAATAATAACATGTTCCATTAAGTGATGACGGAATATAGTGATGACGCGATGAGGCGACTAAAACATTACGTGATGTCATAGGAAGAAATCATGTAATCCAATCTCTCCAGACGGTACAGTCGTTCCGAATGAATATGAAGTTGTGGATTATAATCAAGTCTGGGAGAGAAAATAAATCGCCTAATAAACATTCGATACAATCTAATTTCAGAATGTGCTCTTTGCGAACAAATCGTTGAGTTAGGCAATTTGAAGGCTTATTCGTATGTCTTCTACGAAGTGGTTCACGGTAAACTCGTCTGTGTTGTGTTTCGCGCACTGCTATAACTAATGGCTACGAATATTGCATCGATGGCTTTTGACCGATGGAAACAAGAACCAATATCATACTCACGTTTGCAAAATACAAAAACAGAGAAAACACAATTCAGTATATATATATATATATATATATATATATATATATATATATATATATATATAGAGAGAGAGAGAGAGAGAGAGAGAGAGAGAGAGAGAGAGAGAGAGAGAGAGGGAGAGAGAGAGAGAAAGATTTTTCTAAACCGACCCCTTTGTAACCAGAGCATTATCTGCAGACAGGACACAAGTTTATGTCTGAATAAACTGTTTAAATCCTAAACCTCTGTATACTGGAAACCTCCATAAATCAAGCACAAACTTTGGTCCCATATATATATATATATATATATATATATATATATATATATATATATATATATATATATATATATATATATATATATATATATATATATATATATATATATATATATATATATATATATATATCAGATTATTAGAAATCGTCAAGAGATATAAGAACAATTCGTATAAACGTGAGTTCGAATAATCTAGTCTGCATTTGTATTTATTATTGCGGGTACATGGTAATGATTTGGCTGATCGAAATTTCGTATAATTAAGTTTCCGATAATTAAAGCTGTACTTTTTGGAATTTGATTTACATACAAACACTTTGTATATCTACTGGTTTTAAACTTTGATGTGTAGAATTATTTATCGTACGACCTGGATGGACATTCTCCAATAAGCCAACCGGCATTCAGACAGACTGATAGAAAGACTAAGTTGCTTGTCGCTGTAGTTCCATGAATGATTCTTTTGTCATAATTCTACAGTACATACATACATACATACATACATACATACATACATACATACATACATACATACATACATACATACATACATACATACATACATACTCATAGATACATATATAAATGGATACATACATACATACATACATACATACATACATACATACATACATACATACATACATACATACATACATATATAAATGCATACATACATACATACATACATACATACATACATACATACATACATACATACATACATACATACATACATACATACATACATATATACATACTCATACATACATATATACATACTCATACATACATACATACATACGTACATACATACATACATACATACATACATACATACATACATACATACATACATACATACATACATACATACATACATACATACATACATACATACATACATACATACATACATACATACATACATACATACATACATACATACATACATACATACATACATACATACATACATACATACATGTTGTTGTTCGTCCTTCGAGTTCGTAGATGACCGTGACATCACTAACTGGTTTGGTTTCTGTGAGTACGTGAGTGGCTGGTCGGGCCAATTTGTGCTCTGAACTGACTGTGGTAAGAGATGCGGCTTGGATTTCATTGATAAATAGAGGACGTCCTGCTGTTCTGAGATTCATGTTGCTCACGCTTCTGCACTGACCCTGCGGTTCTCCTCCGTTCAAAGTATGTAGCTTCAGTATGGATGAGACTCCGCCTGGTGGAGTGATCCTGTGTGAGATCTTCCCAAGATTTAGGGTCAATCTTGAAGTGTTTCAATGATGATTTGAGGGAATCTCTGACCACCTTGAGATCGCTTTCCCTCCTTCAACTCGTCTTTGGTAGAAGATCGTCTTTGGTGGTCCCTCTTTTAATATCCTTGTGACGTGGCCTGCCCATCTCAGCTGTGATTTCATCAGCAGAGTGTGGGTGCTTGGAATGCCCGCCCATGTGAGAACCTCTGTGTGTGGGATCCTATCCTGCCATTTTATCCTCATCAGTTTCCATAAGCAGCCCATGTGAAAATGGTTCAGCTCCTTGGCATGGCATCTGTATATCGTCCAGGTTTCGCAGGCATACAGCAGGATCGGCAACACAATGGCTTTGTAGACATTCAGTTTTGTTGTAGACTGATGCCTTTGTGCTCCAACACATTTGCACGTGGTCTACGTCGATGAATGTCGTGTACAGGCTGGAGTTCTGCTTCTCGCATTCCTGGAATCGACGAACTGCAAACACCATGTCTATGGTCCCTCGTCCTGAAGTCACACTAACTCTGAAGCAGGATTCCTTGATCGATGTGATGCACAAGACGATTCAGCAGAATTCTGGCACGAATTGTGCCGGCTATTGACCGCAAGGAGATGACCCGATGGTTGTTGCAGCATTGTCTGTTTCCTTTCCGCTTGCAAAAGTGGACGATGGATGCATCCTTGTACACCTGGGGGTATAGTTCCCTGAGTCCACATCTACTGGAAGAGTTCAGTCAGTTTCTGTGCCATAACATCTGCTCCATGTGCTTTGCCATTTGACAGCAGGTCGATTGTTTTCACGGTTTCAGTCAACTCTGGACGATCAGCAAGTGATATGTTGATTTCCACTTGGGGAAGTCTATCAATTGCTCATCGCTGATAAAGTACTGTTGATTGAGGATGTTGTTGAAGTATTCTGCACATCGTTGAAGTATCTTTTCTTTGTCAGTGAGCAGCGTGGCGCTGTCCGCACTCAATATTGGAGATGTTCCTGATGAATGTGGCCTGTATATTGTCTTTAAAGCATCATAGAAGTTCTTCGTGTCATTCCTGTCTGCGTAGGACTGAATCTGCCTTATTGCTCAGCAATGAGTCTTGCAACTCTCTGAGTTGGCAATGGACAGTCATCTTGATGTTGTTGAAGGCTACCATCTTTGATGATGATGTGCTGTCTTCTAAATAGGTCATCTGTAGCCGATGTTTCTCATTCAGAAATCTCTGTATGGCAGCATCGTTCTCATCAAACCAATCTTGATGTTTACGTGTGGTGGGACCGAGGGTTTTGGACGCAGTTGCGTACACAAAGTCTCTTAAGGATGCCCAGTTTGCCTGACATTCTCGGAGTTTGTATCGATTGTACCCAGTTGGCTACACAGTTCATCGAAAAATGCCTGTTTCCAATTTTCTTGTTTCAATTTGGCGACATTAATCTTTTTGGGCACTTTTTTGCCTTGTGGTCGTCTGCTAGGCTGAATCCGGATATTGAGCCTGGAGACCATGAGCCTGTGGTCAGTCCAGCATTATGCACTTCTCATGGCCTTCGTCACTCTGACACCCTGACTGTCTCTTCTCCTGACGATGACGTAGTCAATAAGATGCCAGTGCTTGGAGCCTGGGTGCAAGACGTCTTGTTGCGGTTTGGCAGGCGGAATACTGTGTTGGTGGTTAGGAGGTCATGTTCAGCTCATTCTCTCAGTAGGAGGAGTCCGTTGTTGTTGCATTTGCCAAATCCATTTTTGACAATGACACCTGGCCATATCTGGTGATCTGTGCCAACTCTAGCATTGAAGTCACCAAGGATGATGAGCTTGTCAGCTTTTGGTACTTCTGCAATAAGAGACTTCATGTCTTCATAAATTTGTCCTTGATCTCATCTGGGTTGGTCATGGTGGGTGTATAGGCGCTGATGATAGTTGCATGTCTTTTTTTAGACAGTGGGAGTCTCATTTGCATTAGTCTGTCATTCACGCATTTGGGAGATTGGTGAGCTTGCTAACTAGCTTTGATGGCAAACCCAACACCAGCTTCACATCGCTCTTCTTTACTTCGGCCACTCCAAAAGAAGATGTAGCCGGCTCCTACTTCGGTGAGTTGTCCTTCCTTAGCTAGGCGAGTTTCACTCAGTGCTGCTATCTGGATGTTGAATCTGGCCAGTTCTATGCCAAATGGAGCTGTTCTTCTCTCTGGTTTAACTCCTGATGTACTGTTCATTAGTGTGTGTTCGTTCCAGGCACCGACGGTGAGTTGCATCACCTTTATCTTCTTGTTAGGTTTTCGACCGCTAAGGTGGGATCCCCGTCAGCCGCGGTGTGCTGACCAGGGTTAAGGTGAAGCAGGCAATGTTTAGGGCACCATTTCTAGCCTCTACCTCATGCTACGTAGGTGAGCTGTGTGATCCTAAAAAGGGCTGCTCAGTCACACAGGGGGCTGCCGAGTTCCACTGCTACTTCGGTCCAGTGAAAAACGACATTATGCTCTGAGCCGCCTGTGTGCAGGTCTGCAGCTACAGCTCCCAGTGTATCCACACCTGCCACTCGTCCATCGCCACAGAACTTGAAAGTATCTGATGGGGGGAGGGGGAGTGAGGAGAATAGTTTCATGACTTGCGCGTGAGTCGTATTTAAGTGAGGGAAAGTTGAGCAGAGTCGCCCTCACTCTCTCATCCAGACCTGTCTGAATCCAGTTGCACGACAATGTCGAGACGTCTGAAGACACGTCCGGATGCAGTGGATAGCCATCAGTTCCTTCTGAGGGGGTACAAGTGATGGTTTTATGCACTTGGAAATTACAAGGCATTGTTGTATTTTGTAATTTTATCGGGAGGGCCGCTATCGTTTTACCTACGAGAATCGCGGGTCCTGGTCTAATTACATTAAAAGATCGTCTGCAGACATGGGGTAAGTGATATGTACCAAGAAAAGGTGTCTCTTTGTGTGAAAAATGATGTAAAGATATAAAAAAGACCGTTTACTTAGTCTCCCAAAGTATACGAAAATGTTTATTGATACAAGTATAAGATTTCCAAAACTCTTGCCTACTCCGCAACACATAACTCAGGCAGCAAGTCAGCCATATAATGTTAAATGCAAGGAAAGTACTGTAAAGACGAAGATTGCCTTTGCAGTGGTCTGAGTGAGTGCCTGATATCAAAAGAGATTTTGGTGCAATTATGTCAAGGGGGTTGGGGTGTGAAACAATACATCTGGTGCAATAATGGTGTGGTGGTGGTGGGCTCATACTTGAGTCAGGATCCGTGAGTCAGCCGCTTGGCAAAGTCCGCGTTCGCATGTTTGATCCGTATCCGTATATTAGAACCCATCTTGAACCAACTAGAATGCTTCGTGGCATTTCAACCAAATCCACCTTTCGCTGACAACTGCGTCTCACTTCCGCTGTTTGAAAGACTGCATATCACTATCAACCGCCATCTTTGAAAACAGTAAAAATTATTCGTACTTTTTTCCCATTACGAACCGCGCCGATACGAAACTACCATCGCTTCCAGAAGGTTGTTTTGTCCCATGTGTCACCTAAACCTTTCTACATTGTCTTGGCGCATTATTACACGAACACGTGGACTGGATCCTACCTATATCTATAATCAGCGATTGAAATCCAATCAAAAACGAGGTCAAACCAACCAGACTATGTATGGCGGTTCAGGTCCGCTTCATTGGGATGTTATTGGCATATTGTACGTATGCCGCGCGCTACCTTGTAACGTTGACAGCCCTGCGCTCGATCTCTGCAAGTAAAGAATGCTTGATATTTTCCTCCTATGTAATAGGCAAAAGCTTCATATTCTGCACTAAATCCATCGTAGAGAAAAGATCGCAGAAAATGCAGTATGAATTCAGTGTGATGCAGATATCAAAGCGGTTTTCTCCAGGTGGCATTTTACCATCAAATTTACATGGTTGTGGCAGTGGGATTATCCTTCAAAAGGAAGATAGCCCGCTGTGAGGATTATACCAACCAATTACTGCAGTTCATGGGGGAGTTTCCAAACTAGTCGTTATGGGAATGACGTCACTGTTGTGTGAATTACGTCACTGATTAACCAATCAGGAGACAGATATTTTACTAGTTATCGGCCTTATATATATTTTTTTGCCAATTTTAGGCATGTGTCAATCAAAATTAGGCTATACATATTTTACCGTACCTATTTATAGTTCGACTGCAGACTGATACCAATAACATGACAATGAAGCGCATCTGAACCGCCATATATAGTCGGGTTTGTATCCCTCGTTTATGACTTGATTTCAATATGCAATTAGAGAAGGAAGGAAGGTAAGATCCATTCAGTGTGCTCGTGTACTAATGCGCGGAGACCATAGACTAAACTTTAGGTGGCCCAGGGTTATGGCAGCGATATATTTTGAAAGAGTATGAGCCGAGAGGAGCGTCCAATTAGCGACGGTTACATAGATACATAACGGACATACAGGGTCTGTCCTGTTGTCTGTATATGTGGTAAGCCAAATTCCATAGCGGAAGAGCCTGAAATACGACGCTGTGAAGAACCTAAAAAGGTGAAAATCGCCTGAAAATGGCACAGAACTCAATTACACCCTTAAATACGCTAGGCAAAATAGAACCATATCAAAAGCACTGTGATACCTTTGGGGAATTTTTTGTACAAATTCAGTAAAAGAAAGATCTCAATTAAGTTAGTACTTCAAAAAGAAACTTTGGAATGTTTCGGCCATGAATAACTCATCTCAGTTGATAAGTCGCCGTAATGAATTCTATGATGGTGTGTGACGTACACATGTATATGCAATGGCGACTACTGTAATATTTTCGAGATGCATTTTCGATAATGCCCGAAAGACCCAAGCGTGTTCCGATTTTCTTGAAACAAATGAATCTAAATCGTTGAAAAGCTTGTTCTAAAACCTGAATACTACAATTAGGCATCTTTAAGGTCCTGTTTCTCAGCATCTCATCCAGAAGACATAAACAGCCAATCAAAAGTTAATAATAAGTACAGTCAAACCTGATCTAATAGCCACCTCTGTAAGACAGACACATTTATAAGAGAACAAGATTTTTCAAGACCAAACATAATACATTCCATGTAAAATAACCTCCATACAACAGCCAACTCCATGTTAAAGCCATTTTAACCGGTCTCAAAGGTGGCTCTCTTCCACATGTTTTACTGTAGACCCAAACATTAATTGCCTAACCCCCTCCCCCAAGGATACAAGGTAAAGATACATCGTACTAATATATAATAAAGGATACAAGGTAAAGATACATCGTACTAATATATAATAAATGATACAAGGTAAATATACATCGTACTAATATATAATAAATGATACAAGGTAAAGATACATCGTACTAAAATATAATAAAGGATACAAGGTAAAGATACATCGTACTAATATATAATAAAGGATACAAGGTAAAGATACATCGTACTAATATATAATAAAGGATACAAGGTAAAGATACATCGTACTAATATATAATAAAGGATACAAGGTAAATATACATCGTACTAATATATAATAAAGGATACAAGGTAATGATTTAAAACTCCTTGTAAAAAAAAGGTATATAAAATGAAGGTAAAAAGATAACATCCTTAGAATATAGGGTTATAGAGTCCGGCACGCTAACCACGGAGCCACAGCCATTAGAATACAGGGTTATAGAGTCCGGAACGTTAACCACTGAGCCACAGCCATTAGAATACAGGGTTATAGAGTCCGGAACGCTAACCACGGAGCCACAGCCATTAGAATACAGGGTTATAGAGTCCGGAACGTTAACCACTGAGCCACAGCCATTAGAATACAGGGTTATAGAGTCCGGAACGTTAACCACTGAGCCACAGCCATTGGAATACAGGGTTATAGAGTCCTGAAGGTTAACCACTGAGCCACAGCCATTAGAATACGGGGTTATAGAGTCCGGAACGCTAACCACTGAGTCACAGCCATTAGAATACAGGGTTATAGAGTCCGGAACGTTAATCACTGAGCCACAGTCATTAGAATACAGGGTTATTGAGTCCGGAACGCTAACCACTGAGCCACAGCCATTAGAATACAGGTTTATAGAGTCCAGAAGGTTAACCACTGAGCCAAAGTCATTAGAATACAGGGTTATAGAGTCCGGAAGGTTAACCACTGAGCAACAGCCATTAGAATACAGAATTAGAGAGTCCGGAACGTTAACCAGTGAGCCACAGTCATTAGAAAACAGGGTTTTAGGGTCCGGAACGCTAACCACTCAGTCACCACGGCTCCGGCCTTCATTAGTCGACTCTTGTGACATGCAAAAGGGTGTATCGGGCTTATTCTACCCACCCAAGCCCTCAGGGGTCCTAAAGTCACTAAAACGGATGACTGTAGGGCAGTTATGGCTATTTTATCGGCTGTCTAACTGTCCTTCACACCAATATAACTAGGCAGCACACAGTACTGGATACTTTTTCCGCATTTTATGAGCAAGTCATGTTTCTCTAAGACTTGGAATATTAATAGATTGTGAAATTTAAGCTTTTTTGATGCTCCAGTTTAAAAAGGGAATCCGAAAAAGAAATTATGAAATTGAGTTGTGTTGGGGTACGGATAATTCTAAATGACTGATTTTTGCAGTTACTAGATTAGGGCGAATTCACATGCTAAAGCTGGAATGAAATTTGGGTTCCTTTCGTACAAGGTTTCATATTTGGGCTTAAAATGATATTATATGCTGTTTTACATGGATTGGAGTATAGTTTCTTTGTAGACTGAATTGTCCATTTCTTTCATCCGTGGTAAATCCGTGGTCATTCACCCCAAATTAGAGAATGGGAAGTTCAATAGGCTAAGGACACGGGAAGTGGTATGATCTTAGGTAGAAAGACCAGCCAGAAATACCACCAGAAGCCTCTGGAAGATAATAATAATAATAATAATAATAATAACGGTGTCAGACAAGACTGTCAATTTACTAATAAAAATCTAATCAACTTCCCTAACTTTCCGGACCAATTGACTGAGTTAGCTCCATCCACGACTATGGTGGATGATTTGTGCCATGTCGCGTAGTCGCGTCGTCGCCGCAACAAAACGACAAAGTGCCAAAGCGGCAAAATAGCGAGAACAAGCGCCGAACTCAAAAAAGTATGGGCCAAAGCGACAAAAACTTTAGCGACTAATTGACAATGCGACATAATCATTTTCGCGCTTTTTTGTTTTTCCAGTCTCGCTGTCGCCCTAATTTTGGCGTCGCTCTAGCGCTTTCTCGCTTTGGCGCTTTCTCCCTTTCACATTCCGTTTGAGATGCACAATTTATTTATTGTAACATCGCCATTGGCAATTTAGTTTTCATGCCGCCTGTGTGCTCTTCAGTACAGTTAATTAAAATAACAGACGAACGGGCAGGACAATCCCGTTTGCTCTCACCATGCGGTTTTTCACACTCAAGATATGGCTAAATATCTAAAATTATCCCACATTATAATCGCCGAATAGAGAGAGGTGAATGAATAAATTAATTAAGCAACCAATCAATTAATGTATTTAAAGATGGATGTAAGAACAGATAGATGGATGGATGAATGTAAATATTACGAGAGAGAGAGAGAGAGAGAGAGAGAGAGAGAGAGAGAGAGAGAGAGAGAGACAGACAGACAGACAGACAGACAGAGCAACGCTGCATGCAACATATCATTCTATCATTCGATTGATTTTTTTTATCGGGAAACAGAGCATTAGTGAGTACATCCCTACTATGTCTCATGTTGCTGACGATTAGATGGCAATCTAAACTCTGCTGGAACTAATAGAATCATAGCTACGATCGTAAGCATAACCTTACTTGCTTCATAAACGTAAAATCTAGTCTTATTATGCCGATATATACACGTATCAACACCCATCAGCGAAAAGTGTAAAACCGGAGCTGCCTTCGCTTTGTTTGCTGGCATATCGGTGTATACTGTTCGTTCCACTCATGATCTAAATGGAACTGCATTGACCTTAATCTTCCTGGGCATACAGAAACTGACAACGTATAATTCTCAGAAGCTTGGGAAATGGAGAATCGAAGAGATACACCCGCTATAAAGCTTCATTCTCTCGCAAAATGAATGTTATAACTAATATGATGATCGTTTTCTTTGTGGCTCATAAGAGTTATTGTCTTACCGTCAAAATCCACCTAGATCGTCCACATCGACTTATTTAATCCTTGGGTAACCCCGGTTTTGTGTACAAAAAATAGTATTGATTACACTCAGTGGCGTAGAGATTTTGAAAACGAGGCAGTGCTGTGTGCGTTTTGGCAGTCTGATTGTGACAGAAATTTCATGGCCCAAAATAGGTTCCTGTTTATGCGCGAAAACAGTTTTGGTCGAACAAGTTTGGAAGAAAATGTTCACAAAATTAATTCTAACTGAAACTGTTTCTATTTCAAAAATGAAAAGAATATGTGGTTTATTCATTTATTTTATGGTTAAATTTCTCTCACGGTGGAGACATGCAACATATCCGTGTCTAGGGACGCTTAGGGACCGACCATTTAATTTTCGGGGGAGGGGACCTGGGATTTTCTTTCGAACCGGGATATAATTTTTTTTTCGTTAACGTCAAGATAATTATTTTTGTTCAACTAATATAATGGATATAAATAGTTCTTTTATTCAACAGATCAGACCAAATTTGTTTTCAAGCTAATTCGGGATCGAATTTTTTTAACCCCCCCCCCTTCCCCCCCCCCCCCCCCCCCACCGACAATTAAATACTCGGTCCCTTACTATCCACCATCTTGCCACGCTTTCATAACCTTTGGTAAGGCCCGGTTACATTTTTGTCGGAACAGCGACATCATACAACCACAACCTAGTCGCCAAAACGGTCCGCCAATGATCATTTTTACGATCGGAGCATCTCCAAATCATAATCCTAGGTGACTGTGTTGGCTTTTGATTGGGTCTATCATACTTTATGAGGCAGATTTGCTTATGTCTCATAGTGGATTACCTTCCTTTGGAATGATAATGACACTGCCACAACGATGCAAATTTGGTAGTAAAATGCCGCCTGGAGAAAACCATACACTGTGATAACTGCACCACATTCTATTAATACCGCATATTCTGCAATCATTTCTCTACAATGGCTTCAGTGCTAAATGTGAAGATTGTGCCTAATACGTAGGAGGAAGAACGGTCATGATGTTACAAGGTAGCACGCGGCATGAGTCACAATATACCAATGACGTCACAATGAAGAGCAACTGAACCTACAAACACAGTCTAGTTCTTTTTCCCTTATTTTTGTTTGGATTTCAATCTGTGATAATAGAGACAAGATCGGATCCAGTCATCGTGCTCGTGTATTAATGCGCAAAGTTGGAGTACCAAGAGATGTCCTTGGGGTTAAACAGACTTCCGTTAGCGATATATTTATGGGCTGTGAGAAGCGTGGTACGATAGGTTTTAGGTCGGGCACAAATCGACTGATATCAACACTCTGGGATACGATCGGAACATCATTCGGTCGTTTCCGTCAAGTCGAGAATGCACCAGTTGTGGGCTTGGTGATTCGCCTCAAGCGGCGTGCACCACATATATTGCGACAGAAAACGCAGAGAATGTTCTGATTGTGACATTGTCTCCTTCCGCCGTCTTATTGTCTCATCACTCTCAGTGGCGGCGCGACGTGTGTGTGTGTGTGGGGGGGGGGGGATTCGTGGGGAGCAAATGCCCCTGGGCGCCAAGCCCGGGGGGGGGGGGCAGTCGGGATTTTTTTTTATTTGTAATGTTTGTTGTTTTTTTCTGTTTTGTTTTTTTAGCTGTAACCCGGGGCGTATATGATGGTTGGGTGGGGTGGAGGTTGGCAACTGACATAAAAAAATAAAAACTGTTCACTGTGGCAAAAGTAGGGGCGCCACTAAACATTGCTCCCGGTCGCCTCGAACCATAGCACCGCCACTGCTCATTCTGTACCATCGCCGCTAAGTAAACGCCTTTGCTATCTGGCGATTTACTATCCAGTTTTGGATATTAACCCATATGCCGATCACTTAGGCGGACACATATTTATGTTAAGAGTCTAGTAAAATAGTTCTAAACAATAAGCCCCATTACGTATTTTGTACGATGACTTGCTAAAGTCAATCTAATCTATGTCTTGATTGTCTTTTGAACTAAGTAAAATTTTTCGTAAAAATGTGTTAACGTGTTTGTGCAAAGCTTAAAATTGCCCTTGCTCAATGGAGTACTTCAGTTGTTTTCAGTTTCGGAGGTGCGTAGTTTTTCCATGTTGTCAATCTCTTCAATTTCGCAGGTCAGTAAATTCTGCATGTAGTCCGCATTCCCATAATGCCTAAATAGAAATGATCGGTTTTGAAAAACACCGGAACTTATGATGTTTGATTGTTTCATGTGAATAAAAGTAGTTCTGAATATAGTTCTTACGGGCGGAGAATTACATCTGAGGTTTCTTTCTCGACTTGACGGAAACGGCTGAGGATGTTCTTTTGTCTGCGATAGTGAGAGCTCGTGCTTGACACTTTGTTTTGCCAGGACTCGAGTTAACAGTGGGTGGGTTGTGTCCAGTTGTATGTGCCACATTAACCTTTCCGCTGGTTTCATCATGCGTGCATGACGATCAACGCACTGGAGATCATCCTTGCTCATATGTGGTATTTCCTCTGCCCGACGGTAATGGCCCTTTTCTGATTTCCCCTTGTTTCTTGAATTAAATTATCTTGATTGGGAGAGCTACACAATCATATCATGCCATGATCTCAATTTTCGAATTTGTTGGCAAGGAAAATTAAATTTCTAGGGATTTTGATATAACCACGATCATCTAGGTGAATTTGAACACCAGAGAGATCATTTAATTTTACTTATGATTTAAATAAATCTTCTGAAACCTGGAGTTTAAAATATTATTTCACTGTTTAAGTTTTGACGAAAATGTTTTCCCATAATTCAGAGAAATATCTTTATTCAACTTTCAACTAGTAAGAGAAGAGTCTTGTTTACTCTGTGAACCACGAGCTTTTCCAAGTATTTGAAAAGTATGGAAAAATAAAGATTTAGGAAACAAACAAAAAAGTCCTTGATATATAATTTGTCAAAAGTAACCGACTAGTTTCAATTCGCTGCATCAACTTCAATCGGAACACGCTCAGACCTTTCCGTCAATAATGGGAAACAAAACTTCGGAAATACTACACTATTCGCTACAATCGGAACATCTTCGGCCTTTTCTGTCAAGTCGAGAATAAAACCTCTGATGTATTTCGCCGCCTTTGATAACTATATTCTGAACTACTTTTGTTTACATGGTACAATATGGCGGCGGAAGAAGACAAGGTTACAATGAAAACATTGTCTGCGAATCACCAAACCCATCAAATTGATGTGTCTTCCTACAATTACTTCTGACATTATTTCTCGAATTGACGGAAATGGCTCTGTACCAATCCGATCGTAGCCGCCATTGCATATACATGCACCTTGTTTATCAAATGACGCATTGTGCGCATCACAAACCATCACAGAGTTCATTACAGGCGACTCGACTGAGATGACTTGGCCGAAACGTTCTCATGATTCTTTTTTCAAGCATGAGCTCACTATAGAATTTTCTTGTACTGAACTTATGCAAATAATTTCATAAAAATATCATAATGCCTTTCACATGGTTCTATTTTGCCTAGCCTACTTTAATGTGCGACTGAGTTCTCCGCCATTTTCCGGTGATTTCTCTGCCTTCTCGCAGCTAATACTAAGAATATATCGCATACTCCAAAAAACAACATCGTATGTAAATAATGGCCATCTTTTAACTGCTCTCTACCCCGTGGTTGTTATTATGTCATAATAGCGTCATGGCGTCACTAACAGCAACGTAAGAAAAAGTTTCAGGTTATTGAAACCGAATGATTTCTTCAATTGCTTCATTACAAAGTTGCAGGAATAACATTCAAAATTAAAAATACAGGTTATTCATTGATTGCTGAAACGTTGTCGAGTATTAGTTTCAACACCAATTATTTTATAAGAATTTGTTCTTCGCATATCTAGACGGGTGTTCAGCCTCCAAAAACTTACCATTTTGGGAAGCATCACTACGATTACTTCCGAGTTTCTTTGTGAGAGTCGAAGTTATTCGTCTCGTATACTCCTGACACAGACCGGTACTCTGTACCAAATTTAGCTTTAGGCTGGTCCCTTATCGTACTTTTGACTAAAGTTACATATGTGCGGTAGCTACATACGGGCCGGGACCCAGGCTACTTTAGCTTTCCCTATATGGCGGTGCCAACATGGCGTTGCAAAAGTTTTATTTTATTTATTTAATTTATTTATTTATTTATTTTGAAACAGGGAACCAGTACATCCCTTTCTTTGATAGGAGTATACTACTTTCACAACGCCGTAAATTAAGTGGTAAAATGCCACTTGTAGAAAACCGTACGCTTTAATAACTGCATCAAACACAATTTAGACAGCATTTGATGCGATCTTTTTTCCTACAATGACTTTAGTGCAGAGCGGAAGATTTTTCCAAAAATGTATGAGTACAAAAATTACTCACAGTATACCGAATACGTTAAAATGAAGCGCATCTAAGCCTCCACACACAGTCCGGTTCTTATACCTTGCTTTTGATTGGATTTCCATCAGTGCTAGGAGATGTAAAGTATGATCCAATCAACGTACTCGTGTATTAATGCGCGGAGACGATGTATTAAGGTTTAGATGACCCAAGGGTCAAAACTACCTTATGGCAGCGATATATTCTGAAAGAGTATGAGCTATAAACACGTTGACTGGATCCTGTCTTCCTACTCTTATCACAGGTTGAAATTCAATCATCAAAAACGAGGGAAGGGCCACCAGATTATGTATGGCGGCTCAAGTGCGCTTCATTGTGACGTCATCGGTATATTGTGACGTCTGCTGCGTGCTACCTTGTAACATCATTAGCCATGTCCTCCACCACTGCAAGTAAAGTATTTCCTCCTATGTATGCACTAAAGCTTTTGTAGAGAAAAGATCGAAGCGAATGCAGTTTAAATTTAATGTGATGCAGCTTTCAAAACGTACAGTTTTCTTTAGGTGGGTTTTTTTTACCACAGATCTGCAGCACTGTGGCAGTGGTATTATACTACCCAAGGGAAGTAACCCGCTGTGAAGAATATAGCGATTTCCCCCAGTTTACTATCTATCGCTCCATTGAAGTTTTTCCGAGATGTAATTTTGCAGAAAAACCACGGGGTGTTGCGACTGCATCCACTTCTAAAGAAAATCCCTGGTTTAGTTTCAAATAGACGCATTCATATCTAACATGAGTAGTGAAAATTATGAAATGAGTCGATAATTTCTATCCTTTGAGAACCTTGCCAATCAAAAGATTGAAATTAACACAAGAATAACATTTTATTTATCACATAATGAAATACACAACACTTTTGTAAAAAAAAATAAACCGCTTAATTGTGTAGTGAAATGACTTTTAAGCATAATCAACTCTAATCACAGCAACATTCAGTACAACGGAAAATTCTATTTCCGAAAGAAAATTAATAGGAACAAACGTGTTCAAAAGTAAATTTGATCTTTACAATAGAATACTCACTTTCTAACTCATTTAGTAATTTCCCGATAATAAACATGCATATTTCCTTTATATGTTGTTTTTAACAACGACATTGTCATTCCATGGGATATTTTTCACCCAGAGAACATGATATAAACAAAAATAAGTTTTAATTGCTGGAAACTATGTATGAAATTTTTTAATAATTACAATAATATTAGATATGAAGTACAGATTTATATTTATATCATGTTATAACAAATAAATTCAAAGGAAGAGTATACAGTATGAAATTCTGTATTGGCTTATTGTAAATTAGGGGGAAAAAATCTTTGTTTAGACATAGCCTGAACAAAAAATAAATCTTTTCAAAGTTCAGCGTATCGTTAAATACGCTAATTATATCGAAATAGCTTGAAAATAAAATAATTAAGATATGCATCCTATTTGTTTATATTATTTTTAAAAAATACTTTTGGCATCATTTTTACATGTGCTGTATGGCAGTCAATATGCGTACGAAATGAATGAAATATATTACAAAATGAAAGTACAGAGACATTATAAACGATCTATTTCCACACTTTGACCTAATCAGTAGCGTACTAACGGGGGCGGACGGGGCGGTTGCCCCGGGCGCCAGAAGTCTTGGGGCGCGAAAACAGCTAAACATTCGGGCCTCGTATTCTGGCCCTTTGGGCCATAATCGTCGCCCCGAGCGCCATTTACCCTCAGTAGGCCACTGGACCTAATTGTCACATTTCAATCTTACGTCGCGTGGCCTTTATTTCATAGACACGAACCATGGATGACCTTCCGGAAATAGACAAATTTTGACACGCTCAGAGAAACGGTAGCTCGCTATGATTTATAGAATTTATAAACATATTTCAACGATGAATAAATTAAGTAGATATAGTTGAACACATTCTATGGTGATTTTAATAGTTTATCACAATATTATAATGCAAGCGTTAAAGTTCGCATTAAGGGCACGAACCATGGTAGATTGAGGATATGTCAAATTGTGATCCGCCCATGGCGCATGAATACGCATATATAAACATGGTTTCAACAGTGGTTATTGCTTCTATACTCTCTAGATCAGTGATGAATTTCCACTTATTAATCATTATCGACATAAGAAAATAACGAGAAAAAAGATTAATAATCCCCGTTTTCTAAATGAATTAAACATGGTACACAATTTAATTGAAATCCCCTCTGCTTTCCCTTTTATCTCTCTCTCTCTCTCTCTTTCTCTCTGTCTCTCTCTCTCTCTCTCTCTCTCTCTCTCTCATTATTGGTTTGATCTGTCTTAACATATCAGTTTTACCACAGTGTACTCTCTCTCTCTCTCTCTCTCTCTCTCTCTCTCTCTCTCTCTCTCTCTCTCTCTCTCTCTCTCTCTCTCTCTCTCTCTCTCTCTGTTGGTTGTCTGTCTCAGCATATCAGTTTGTCCGTTATACCACAGTCTCTCTCTCTCTCTCTCTCACTGGATCATCCTCGCAAGCTACAGGCGAAAATCCGTGAAAAAAACGAGCGTAGCGGATTTTCGCCTGTCATGCGACGATGTCTCTGGGCCTATGAATGATAGTAAAATTTACACATAAACCAACCAACGGAAAGGGGATAGAGAGAGAGTTGGAGGATACAAAACAATATTATGGTCGGTAGAAATGTTAATTAAAACATAATAATGACTTAGATCAACTGTAAACAAATTTAAATGTTGAATTACCTCTTGTTGGCTCGTCATTTAGCTTTGTCTATATTTCACACTCGTTTCAATATACTCGACGGTGACTGAATGGCTGCGCGTTCAGTGTTCAAGAAGCTAACCATGCTGTGTTTGTGGTGCTCTACTTTCTTCACTTAAACCATCTTTCATGTTTAAATCATAAGTGTGTCTTATATTTATTTAATCAATATGAATGAAAATAGAAGCTAAAAACAAAAACAAAAAAAAAAGAACCAACTTATCAATTTGCAATAGCCGCAATAGGTACAGAACTACATTTTGTAGCGGACACACTGGGCAGGGATGTGAAGAGTTCACTCACTCCTTCAATACAGTTTCCTGTAGTCAATCTTAACTCCGTTGGAAATGCAAGTATGTGTATTTGTATGTGATATAAATAAAATATATGTGCAGTATGTACGCTGTATCTTTGATATACCACACGTTGTATAAATTTTTCATTAAATGGAAACTCCGCAAGCCACGTTTCCTTTTAATGAAAAATGTATACATCTCGTGGTATATCAATGATACAGAATACATACTATACATATTATATATATATATATATATATATATATATATATATATATATATATATATATATATATATATATATAAGGTACATATAAAGTATCCAAACTTTGCCGCCTCCTCCATACGGCCCTAATTTAGCTACAAGTGATTTTTGGCTGAATTCCGTTATCAAAGATTCGTTGAGGACGATTTTAATGCCGCTATGCAGTTGGAAGTGCAGTTTTCTAAATGTGTGAACAACATACCAAAAAGTGAATACAAAATAGCATTTAATAATTGGATAATCAGACTGAGAAAGTGTGTAGATTGTAGATGTGCATGGGGAGTACTTTGAGAGGATGCACTGACGTAATGTTCACTAATAAAGAACTTTGTTGTACAGCGCACTAATATTCAGAACTTTGTTGTACAGCGCACTAATATTCAGAACTTTGTTGTACAGCGCACTAATATTCAGAACTTTTTAAATACCCCTCCAAGTCTACTATCTTTCGTAAATTGACACCCAACGATTTATGAGAAGATAGGGATACGGAATGACGAACGGACGGACGATGGGTTTTACAATATCGCCGACACTAAGAGTGGGATATAATGTTGAATAAATTTGTCTTGCATACCCAGTAAGTAAATATATGGTTATATGGATGGTATCTCAAGAGTTTCCAATTTTTGACACAGGGGCTTAGTCACTTGGTAGTAGGGATATACCCTGGTGTCAATGTCAGTTGCATATATTAATTTGTCTTTTCAGATCTAGTAAGTGTATATGTCAAGCATGTGCAACCTACGGTCCGCGGACTGGATGCGGCCCGCGACTTGGTTTTATCCGTATATTTGGTGGAGGTAGAGACTGGGAAGACCCCGGGAAGAACCACAGACCCACGGTAAACATTGACGGACACTTCATTTTGTGGTAGGTAGTATTTAATTTACCGGTAATATTTTCAAATTATTAAATTCAAAATAACTGTAGATACATGTATTGTGTAAGGAATACCGGCATGAAACGGATAAACACAGTGCATACCATATATGCATTACTGCCTAGGAATAGTGGCATGAAAACGTAAAAATATATGAATTGACAGTATTTTTATGTACTGCAAACATCTAGAGTTTCCAACAATACCCCAAGATTTATAATTTTTAATAATGTCGCGCTTATAAGACGACCCCTACTCTGCATGAATCAAATTTTAAGTTAAAAAAATGTCGACTTATAAGCGAGTATATACGGTACTATAAATCCATTCTTAAGTCAGTACAAGAATTTTGTTATTTAAAGTTGTCATCATCATTATTATTTGAAGGGCCATTTCAATTCGTACCTTCTCTGTAATCTTAAATTTACCAACGTTCATTTGAATAAGTCCTCTTTGAACTTGTTTAATATCATGCAACATATTTATTTATATTTTTAAAAAAATAGGACGGAAACAGTCGTGTGTGTGAAATTAAAAATAATAATAATAATAATAATAATAATAATAATAATAATAATAATAATAATAATAATAATAATAATAATAATAATAATAATTCTGGTAACTTGAGCTCTGCATTTTCCGGTAAACAGTTTCCACAAGTGGTCAGCATTTTCCTCTTCTCTTCCTACTTCCCGTGCATATATTGTATTATTATTATTATTATTATTATTATTATTATTATTATTATTATTATTATTATTATTATTATTATTGCTGCTGTTGTTGCTGTTTTGGGGGTCTCAATCATTTAATATTGTTGTAGACTGGTGTGGTAAAAAAAAAATAATTAAAAATCAATCAACAGTGCTTAAGTTAACATTCGATTTAGTAATAAATCTGAGATTGAACGACGACATTAATTGTCTGTGTACTTTCATCTTGACGATTGCCGAAGGTACCTGCGTTCAAACTTCACCAGTGAAAAACTAAGTCAGTCTAGATTACTTTTTGTTCTTTGCTCGTTTCTTCTATACCTAGCTACACAAGCATATAAAACCAGCTGACGAAAAGTAATTTACTAGACCGAAAAGTTACAGTCCGTGGAAATTCAAGATTTAAAGATTATTTTGCAGTGATTCAAAGAGAAAATGGAATTATGAATTATTTCTTTGATTATTTACATATTAAAAGGATAAAAAGGCTTTAGTCCTATTTATATTGTATTTTGCCACTAGTTCTCGTCCATTGATCTCATTTGAACTAATTTCAAACCATTTACCTTTGTTCCTTACTGAACCCCGCTATGTAAAAACTCGTACTCTGACATACACCCATGCAGGTCTGTTAACATGGAGAAATTAGAGGTATGTATTCCATGATATCAAAAAAATGTTCGAAGTTCAATCATTTAAATGTCACAACTGAGAGATATATCAACTGCAAGATTATTTATTCAGTACTTGTTAATATACTGTTGTCGATGCCCTTTCCACTTGTGGAAGAAGTTACATTTGCTGGTATCCGGGCTAAATTGGCAGGCCAATATTATAGGCTGGTAAGTAGTAAAATCTGTATCTCCCGATCAGTAAGTTGTGTAGCGAAGTACGTAGCAGAGAGCATGCGAAGCAGGGAACCAGACTAATAGGCACGGTGCAGCATGGGAAAAAAGTACAGAGATTCAGTACTTTCAATAAGATGGAGGATGCTAGTTCTCTGCAGAGTCACGAGCCGGAAGAGTGACGCAAATGTCAGCGAAGAAGTTATAGACCATGTAACGTTTAGATTGTTTCGTCTTTTGCATAATCATGAAGTGTGGTGTCAATTTTTTTTTTTTTTTTTCTTTTTCAATCAAGCTCTTCATTTAAATAGTCCGAGAATTGGAATTCGAGTCGCTTTCTTCACATATAAAATTTAAAGCTATTGCACATAATTTTACACTATAGGCAATGAAAAATATATATATATAAAATAAAGCAAGCTAATATCAGTGTAAAATATACAATGAAGGCGTAAATATGTAACAAAAAAGATATAGGGATTAAAAATAACTAAGGATCAGATCTACAAGCAACTACAAAAAACTACTTAACACAATGAAACAAAGAAATTTAGTTGCTATAGGAACAAAATATGTCATAACTGATACATGTAATTTTAGGGGGCACTTTTATGTTCTTTAATTGGACAGATTACGTTTTGATTTTTAGGTCTTTCTTTTTCTACGGTTTACCTCATGGGACACTTTCCACAGTCAAAATGTACCGAAGACAAAAATCCCTCCCCCCCCCCCACACACAAAACAAACAAACTCACGCACAGCGGAAGGCACACAGATGCAAGCCAAAGAGAAGTTGACAGATAACGTCCAATTTTTGCATGATGAGATATCAAATTTACTAAAATAATCAAATTTACTAAATTAATAAAATTTACTAAAATAATCAAATTTAATCAACAAAACATGAAACGTGAACCCCAGCGTCATCCCTCCCCATGAAAACAGAAAAGCTTGATTTCGTCTGATTTTAACACCCCGTGGGGGCTCTGGGATGCAGAATGGGTTCGATACGTCCTCCTGCATGTCGTAACATTTTGAACCTTTTATCCCTGGATGTAACCGTTTTGCAAAGGGAAGCAATCTGATTAAAATCAGATCTCCACTGTCGCGTCGGACAGTGATCTGATTTTAATCAGATTGCACAGGGATGCGTCCTGTGGTCATTTTCGAGCTGAAAGATTTTAGATGTTTTAAAAGAGTGCCGTTTATATAACAAGAAAATAACTTTGTAATTTAAGGATTTTTTTTTTTTTGCATTTATCTTTGTTTAGTGTGCATTATTTTGGAATCCAAAGTTAGTACCATATAGCTGATGTTATGTTAAACCACATATATACATACATACCTACATATCTACATACATACATACATATATACATACATACATATATACATACATACCTACAGATATACATACATACCTACATATATTCGTATACACATCATCTGATTGTATTGCTTTAGATAACAAGAAAAATACGTGCATGTAAGTCCCCTCCTCTCTCTCTCTCTCTCTCTCTCTAGAGAGAGAGAAACAGAGACAGAGACAGAGAGAGAGACAGACAGACAGAAAAAGAGATCGTACGTCAAAGTACTTTAATGTAATAGGGGACCAGCGTATTTTATTCATGGACAACATAACCCAGAATACCGGTTTATCTATTCAACCAAACAGCTGTGTCTTATTGATAACCGCAGCAATGTTATCAACGTTGGAGAGGCGAATGGGTAATAAAATTGTACAATTGGTAAAGCTCAGAAGAAACAGTATTATTAAATAATTATGACGCAAATCATAAGATCCATATCAAGAGGCCCAAGTGTGCCGGAGATAGCTCACCTTGCTGACATCCACTTAACAGCTAAATGCACGAGCATTTCGCTAAGAAATCTGGTTAGCATGATACTTTCTGACATTTAACGGTTATTAAATATTTAAGTAATGGCATATATATTGGATGGCGGCCTAGCATCATTTGTGCAAACCTGAAAGGCTTTATGCCAGGTTGCTTTCTGTTAAATTCGGTCATTTTATGTTGACTCTTTTTTTTTGTTTGTTTGTTTTTTTGTTTTTTATTTTGCTGAAGAAGTCGTTTAAGTGTTGGTTATTTTTTTCCCCCTGTATTTTAGTCACGATGTACATATTGAACAATGGATAAGCAAATTAGCATCATTTATACAATCTTGAAAGACATTCTTTCTTTGATTGTTTGGTCAAATTTGGTCAAATTTTGTTCATCAGTTTCTGAGAAAGTGTTGAGAGGTTTTTCTGCTTTAGCAACTACGGCTATATTTAATAGTAGACGGGCGTCATTGCAAAGGCTTTCTATGCCAGGATGCCTTCTCTCAAATTTGATTAAATTCTGTTCAGTAGTTTGTGAGATGAGATCATTTAAATGTTTTTCTATTTTTAGTAACGGCAGTCATATT
Source organism: Margaritifera margaritifera (assembly GCA_029931535.1). Lineage (NCBI taxonomy): Eukaryota > Metazoa > Mollusca > Bivalvia > Unionida > Margaritiferidae > Margaritifera > Margaritifera margaritifera. The sequence continues at coordinate 3,688,829 of JAQPZY010001563.1, forward strand.
TAATAACGGATCAGCATCATTTGTACAAATTTGCAAGGCCTTTATGTCAGAATGGTTTCTGTCAAATTTTATCAAATTCTAAATAGCAGTTTTTGAAAAGTCCTTTATAGTTTTATCCATATTTAGTAGCAACAGCCATCTTTGATTGCAAATTGGCATCATTCGATTAACTTTGAAAGGTCTTTATGCTAGAATGCCCTCTATCAAATTGGGTCAAATTCTGTTGAAAAGAAGTGGTTTAAAGGTTTTAATATTTTTACTAACAGCGGCCATATTTGATGGAGGATCAGCATTATTTGTGCAAATATTTAAGAATTTTATGCCAGGATGCATTCGTTTTAATTTGGTCGAATTCTGTTGAGCGGTGTTTTAAAAGAATTTAGTTTAAAGGTTTGTCTTCTTCTAGAAAACTCGTCTATATTTGACGGAAGATCAACATAATTTTTAGAAACTTAAAAGGTGTATATGCTTCAGTGCTTTCTATTAAATTTGGTCCAATTCTGTTGAGCATTGTTTTGAAAGAGTCGTTTGAAATGTTTTGCTATCTTTATTGTTATGGATGTTATTACTGATGGCTGATCGGCATCATTTGTATATAATTAAAAGAACATTAAAGCCAGGGTATTTTCTGTCACATTTGGTAAATTTCTATAGAGCGGATTTAAAAAAAACAAAAAGTCATTTAATGTTTTTTTTTCTATTTTTAGAAACGGCTGCTATATTTGACGCCGGATCGGCCTAATTTGTATAAACTTGAATGCTAGCTATGCCAGATTGTTTTTAATGAATTTTAGTCCTATTCTGTTAAGCTGTTTTTTAATGAATTTTAGTCCTATTCTGTTAAGCTGTTTTTTAATGAATTTTAGTCCTATTCTGTTCAGCTGTTTTTTAATGAATTTTAGTCCTATTCTGTTCAGCTGTTTTTTTACAGAAGTTTTTCAAGTTTTTTTATGTTTGTTTTATTTATTTTATTTTTTTGGGGGGGGGGGTATTTTTAAGTAACGGATGCCACATTTAATGGCGGATTGGCAGCATTTGCACAACTTGAAAGGTCTTCATGTCATAATTCTTTCTGCTAAGTTTGGTTGAAATCTGTTCAATGTCTTTTGAAAAAGTTGAAAATAGCATTTGTTGACAAATGCACGACGGACGCAGGGCCATGCCATAAGCTCACTTGGTCTTACAGATAAAAAGGTGCTATTGTACGAATGTGAATGTTCACTCAAATGGACTTAGTGACAGTTCGTAGCAATATTATCAATGTAATACAACTAGCTTTGACCACACTTTTATCCCATCCAAACTAGTAAAGAAAAACATGTTATCTCTTGATAATGGCATTGTTGCTTTCATGTTAAAGCCATGAAATATCACTGAAAACAGTTTAATTACATTCAATGTAGTTTTGTGCCATTATTTATGTTGTGTAACAAATTAAAAAATAGTGTTGTACTTTGTACAAATTGGGAACATTTTTCTTAAAATATGAGTGGTTCTGCATATCAGTGTATACTGAAGTCTATGGACATGGGGATATATTTGTTTTTGAAGAAAAAAAACAAAAAACATACGAGTCACCCAGAAATGATCTCGTATAGGAGATACGAGATTAAAATTGCAAACAAAATAGACTGACTGTCTGGTTTAATTAGAATCTGCATATCAATGTGAAGTCAGCACTAATATGTACTACGATCCTGGAATATATAGGTATTTAGACAGCCGAAGTGTTTATTACGGTTCAAGGAGATGGGCGTATTTTTAAAAAAAAATATGAGTAGACCAGACATTTTTTTTATTGGTGATACGAGATTGAAAATTGCAAAAATATGATTGGTCCAGTTCTCTGAAGTTGTATACTACTCATAAAGAGTGTTTAAAAAAAGGGGGGGGGGATAAAATAGATACATAACACATTTGCGAAGGGGGTGTCAAGACAGCAGGATGTTTGACATACAATACTGTACTCCTGTGTAGATACGAACTAACGTAAAATTAGTTTTCTTATGTAATTCACCCAGACATGCAAACTTAAATATTTTAGAGTATCCGCTGACATCAAGCGCTTAAAAAGACACACATCAAAAACACGGATCACAATCCAACATAACCAGCATACACTACAGGGGATTTAATCAATCGGAACAGCTTCAGCCTTTTCTGTCAAGTCGAGAAAGAAACATTGGATGCAATTTGCCGCCATTGAGAACTAAATTCGGAACTACTTTTGTTCACATGGTACATTATGCACAAATTCACGATCGGATCACTGTCGGTTTATTTGTCGCAACATATGTGGTGAACTCCTCGGGAGGCGAATCCACACCCAGCAAATTGATGTGTATTCCTACAATTACATCCAAGGTTATTTCTTGACTTGACGGAAATGGCCGAGCGATATTTAGATAGGGGCTTTAATATTGTGAGATGAACTTTTGTAAGTGATATAGGAAAGGCAGTGTGCACAGGAATCCCATAGGACAGCGAATTCGGGATTTCCGTGTTACGTAATATTACTCGGTGAAAACAACCATTACGCGACCTCTAACTGAAATGCGATGATTCGTTGTTGTTTACCATTGTTCTTGTTATATACCGTGATTACAAATACTGACAATCTGTTTCCAAAGCAAACAGTGCGGTGCGAGGGTTCGAGGCGCCCGGGGGCAATGTTATTTAGTGGTGCCCCTACTTTGGCACAGAGACCAGTTTTTTTATGTCAGTTGCCAACCTCCACCCCCTTCAGCTGCAAAAAAAAAAAAAGCTCCCGACTACGCCCCCCCCCTCCCCTCGCCTGGCGCCTGCCCCCCACCCCGCGCCGCCACTGCATAGCAATTTCTTTTTAATCTTACGATCGTTATGGACACCAAATTTTCGTCTACAGTTAATATTTAGACGTGTGATAACTAACAATACACTTAATATTGAGACGTTGATTATTGGCAATACACCTAATATTGAGATGTGTGATTACTGGAAATACAATTAATATTGAGATGTGTGATTAATGACAATACATTTAATATTGAGACGTGTGATTACTGGCAATACACTTAATATTGAGATGTGTGATTAATGACAATACACTTAATACCGAGACGTGTGATTACTGACAATACACTTAATACTGACGATACAGTTAATATTGAGATGTGTGATTACTTACGATACAGTTAATATTGAGACGTGTGATTACTGACGGTACACTTCATATTGAGACGTGTGATTACTGACGATACAGTTAATATTGAGACGTGTGATTACTGACGATACAGTTAATACTGAGATGTTTGATTACTGACGATACAGTTAATACTGAGATGTGTGATTACTGACAATACACTTAATATTGAGACGTATGATTACTGACGATGCACCTAATATTGAGACGTGTGATTACTGACAATACAGTTAATACTGAGATGTGTGATTAGTGACAACACACTTAATATTGAGATGTGTGGTTACTGACAATACAGTTAATATTGAGATGTATGATTACTGACAATACAGTTAATACTGAGATGTATGATTACTGACAATACACTTAATATTGAGATGTGTGATTACTGACAATAAGTTAATATTGAGATGTGTGATTACTGACAATACAGTTAATACTGAGATGTATGATTACTGACAATACACTTAATATTGAGATGTTTGATTACTGACAATACAGTTAATATTGAGATGTATGATTACTGACAATACAGTTAATATTAAGATGTATGACTACTGACAATACAGTTAATATTGAGATGTATGATTACTGACAATACACTTAATATTGAGATGTGTGATTACTGACAATACACTTAATATTGAGATGTGTGATTACTGACAATACACTTAATATTGAGATGTATGATTACTGACAATATACTTAATATTGAGATGTGTGATTACTGACAATATACTTAATATTGAGATGTGTGATTACTGACAATACAGTTAATCCTGAGAGGTGTGATTACTGACAATACTTGCCTGTCGGACCAACATTGTGGTATGAGCAATAATATCTTTATTCTATTCTGTATTTGGGAGAAATCAGATCAATTTAGACAGATCTACAGCAAACAACAAAAAATAAAAACTCCTGTTAATTAAAATACTTTTTTAAAGAATGCTTGCTTTCTCACTCCGTAGTTTGACTTAAGTACACGAAATGGTTTTAGTTATATCTTAAGTACAAAAAACTATACCTAAATCAGCAGTTTGATAACTTTTGGAAAATCTAATTTTACATTATTAAGAAAGCTGAGGTTAGCAATAAGATCTGTCCAAATAACTGTGTCAATCGCGTATACAACACGCATAATATACCCTGAATATCTCCAGAAGGGTGAACCTCGACCAGAGTGCATACCTCCTGAAGTGTGAACCTCGACCAGAGTGCATACCTCCTGAAGTGTGAACCTCGACCAGAGTGCATACCCTGCCAGTGTCCTCATTCTTGTTGAGTGTATCAACTTCCATCCACCGTGTGAGACGCACGTTTCCTGGTGTGAACTCAATTAAGGATCTTTATGATGATCAGCCACTCGTGAAAATATTGAACTTTTTGAGGGAATGCGGTTTATATAGCAAATATTGACCCTAAATTTTAAGGATTTATTATAAAAAATACTTTTATGTTCTACTTTATATACATTTTACAGAATTTTAACATCTTTACACTTTATCGTTTATCTTGTAGCCCTTCGCGTTTACATTTATTTTGAAGGATTTATCTTCCTAAAGTTTTGTTGTGAAATTCTTCATTTTTTACATTTTTAGGACTTTTAATTGGGACATATAACTATTTTTGTGCTGACCTGCCGTAAAACGCTATTACATACATACATATATGCATACATACCAAATAATATCATAACTGGTTTAAGACCACTTTATTTCTTTTCTCTCTTTTCGTTTTCCATATTATCTTTCCACAAGAAACCAATTCTTGTAGCATTTCAAGAAACACTTTGAGTCTTTTTTCAACATACAAGAGATGTGAGCTTATTCATATGGTGTTTCAATATACAAGCGATTTGAGCTTATTCGTATGGTATTTCAACATACAAGCTATGTGAGCGTATTCTTATGGCGTTTCAACATACAAGAGGTGTGACCTTATTCCTATGGCGTTTCAACATACAAGATATGTGAGCTTATTCGTATGGTGTTTCAACATACAAGCGATTTGAGCTTTTTCATATGGTGTTTCAACATACAAGATATGTGAGCTTATTCATATGGTGTTTCAACATACAAGCTATGTGAGCGTATTCGTATGGTGTTTCAACATACAAGCTATGTGAGCGTATTCGTATGGTGTTTCAACATACAAACTATATGAGCGTATTCGTATGGTGTTTCAACATACAAGAGGTGTGAGCTTATTCATATGGTGTTTCAACATACAAGCTATGTGAGCGTATTCGTATGGTGTTTCAACATACAAGAGGTGTGACCTTATTCGTATGGTGTTTCAACATACAAGCTATATGAGCTTATTTGTATGGTGTTTCAACATACAAGAGGTGTGACCTTATTCGTATGGTGTTCAGCATACAAGCTGTATGAGCTTATTCGTATGGTGTTTCAACATACAAGAGGTGTGACCTTATTCGTATGGTGTTTCAGCATACAAGCTATGTGAGCTTATTCATATGGTGTTTCAACATACAAGAGGTGTGACCTTATTCGTATGGTGTTTCAACATACAAGCTATATGCGCTTATTTGTATGGTGTTTCAACATACAAGAGGTGTGAGCTTATTCATATGGTGTTTCAACATACAAGCTATGTGAGCGTATTCGTATGGTGTTTCAACATACAAGCTATATGGGCTTATTTGTATGGTGTTTCAACATACAAGAGATACGATTTTATTCATATGGTGTTTCAACACAAGATAAATGTGAGCTTATTCATATGGTGTTTCAACATACAGACCATGTGAACTTATTCATATGGTGTTTCAACATACAAGCTATGTGAGCTTTTTCATATGGTGTTTCAACACAAGATATATGTGAGCTTATACGTATGGTGTTTCAACATACAAGCTATGTGAGTGTATTCATATGGTGTTTCCACACAAGATATATGTGAGAGTATTCATATGGTGTTTCAACATACAAGCTATGTGACCTTATTCGTATGATATTTCAACACACAAGATATGTGAGCTTATTCGTATGGTTTTTCAACAGACAAGAGATGTGAGCTTATTCGTATGGTGTTTCGACATACAAGCTATGTGAGCTTTTTCGTGTGGTATTTCAACATACAAGCTATGTGGGCTTATTCATATGGTGTTTCAACATACAAGCTATGTGAGCTTATTCGTATGGTGTTTCAACATACAAGACATGTGAGCTTATTCATGTGGTATTTCAACACAAGATATACGTGAGCTTATTCATATGATGTTTCAACATACAAGCTATGTGAGCTTATTCGTATGGTGTTTCAACATACAAGACATGTGAGTATATTCATGTGGTGTTTCAACACAAGATATACGTGAGCTTATTCATATGATGTTGTTTCAACATACAAGCTTTGTGAGCTTTTTAGTGTTTCAACATACAAGCTATGTGAGCTTATTCTTATGGTGTTTCAACATACAAGCTATGTGAGCTTATTCTTATGATATAACAACATGCAAGCGATGTTAGCTTATTCGTATGGTGTTACGCATCATCTTAGTATTAGTCCTTTTTGACAAGTTAAAAGTACGTCACTTTTTATTTTCCTTCATCCATACACTCACCTATAAATCTATCTATTTTATGCAATTTATCTTAATGAGCTTTTAATAAATTATCCAGAAGACATGTACGTGTCAACTCTCTAAAAGATAACGCCATTGACTTGTATTGGTATGTACTTTGTAGATGTTGTATATCAAGCGGATAGTTTAATTATAACACACTAGAAGTGACTATATGCTACTCTGTTTTAATGATACTAGGCACATTTGTATGTTCCTAGACATTTCAATCCTTTTTCTGTAATTTCAGATTTGGACATGCTGAGTGTGAAATATGATTCACTCCCAACCCCTCCTCCCCAGTTTCAGGCCCTTCAGTTTTGATAACTGTAAAGCAGACAACTGTTCTACAGTTTATTACAAAAAAGTTAAATGAAAAACGCTTTTTTCAAATGATAGTGCTAACGCGAATACTGCTGGAGAGCAATACGGTATTGGTAGACTACATTACCATGGAGAGCACTAAGGTATTGGTAGACTACATTACCATGGAGAGCACTACGGTGTTGGTAGACTACATTACCATGGAGAACACTACGGTATTGGTAGACTACATTACCATGGAGAGCACTAAGGTATTGGCAGACTACATTACCATGGAGAGCACTACGGTATTGGTAGACTACATTACCATGGAGAGCACTAAGGTATTGGTAGACAACATTACCATGGAGAGCACTAAGGTATTGGCAGACTACATTACCATGGAGAGCACTACGGTATTGGTAGACTACATTACCATGGAGAGCACTAAGGTATTGGTAGACTAAATTACCATGGAGAGCACTAACGTATTGGTAGACAACATTACCATGGAGAGCCTTAAGGTATTGGCAGACTACATTGCCATGGAGAGCACTACGGTATTGGTAGACTACATTACCATGGAGAGCACTAAGGTATTGGCAGACTACATTACCATGAAGAGCACTACGATATTGGTAGACAACATTACCATGGAGAGCACTAAGGTATTGGTAGACTACATTACCATGGAGAGCACTAAGGTATTGGCAGACTACATTACCATGGAGAGCACTAAGGTATTGGCAGACTACATTACCATGGAGAGCACTAAGGTATTGGCAGACTACATTACCATGGAGAGCACTAAGGTATTGGCAGACTACATTACCACGGAGAGCACTAAGGTATTGGCAGACTACATTACCATGGAGAGCACTACGGTATTGGCAGACAACATTACCATGGAGAGCACTAAGGTATTGGCAGACTACATTACCATGGAGAGCACTAAGGTATTGGTAGACTACATTACCATGGAGAGCACTAAAGTATTGGTAGACTACATTACCATGGAAATTTCTCAATCTGCTAACCATGCCTCCTATAGTGTATTATACTTTTACAACGTTGAAAATATAAAAAGGGTCTAAAACCATCTGGAAATGGGATATTTTTACTTTAAAGTTACCTTTTTCATGATTTAACCCCTTTTACTGTATCTCTGCTGGAACCCACACGTAGCCAATTGTCCAGAGTACCCCTACTGTCCCCCGAGGCCTATATCTTTATGTGTTGCGTAAGTTTTCACATCAATTCAATTTGTCCGAACATTTCAGTGATAAATTACTCCGATAGCAGACAGCAGTGACAGGACAAACATAGTAAAGTGGACCCTCCGGATATGGTTTCATTTTGCACTGTCGACAGGAAAGAATGTAACAGCAATAAATTTACCCTGAAACAAATGAAAGTACGGCCGTGTCAGTTGTTGAATATTTCCATCCCAGGGTAGAATAGAAGTTTAGCACCAAAAAAAAAAAAAAAAAAAAAATGCGAGATATTTTAAGTATCTCAGATGACTGAAATCTATGCAGTAAGTAGTGACGACTACGAAGAAAAATAAATTAACGAATACAGAGTCATCTTACTGGGTAGTGTCCCTTTTTGATCGCATAATCAGGGGGAATTTTCGAGAAAGTTAAAATCGGAGCATTTATTTAATAAATACTTCTGCACGTACACTGTTTATGTTATTTTACCTAGATATATCAATGTGCTCTCTCTCTCTCTCTCACTCACTCACTCTCTCTCTCTCTCTCTCTCTCTCTCTCTCTCTCTCTCTCTCTCTCTCTCTCTCTCTCTCTCTATATATATATATATATATATATATATATATATATATATATATAAGCACTATCTAACGATAAGCTATTATTTATATACAGGATACCATCCATCATAAAATATAAAGACTATTTAACGTCAAGCATTATTTATATACAGGATACGATACACAAAGAAAAAAAAATTAAACTGTCGAATTTCAAGCTATTATTTATATACAGCATACCATCCAACAAAAAATATAAATACTATCTAACGTCAAGCACCTGTAGATATTGTAGTACGGTGTATACATACCGGGAAGAGTCTAATGGGTGTGTGTACCACCCGTTCAACATCAAATATCCCCATTACAATCACTGTTTTAACTTGTTAGCATGTGGATACGATACTGAAGAAGGTAAATCAAACGGATGTGCTCAAGCTTATATGAACGAACCTTACATCCCCACCCACCCATTGTTTTTCAAAGTAATTAACAGACTCATCTCATGATCTGCCATCATAACGTGCGCTTACTCTAAGTGAATCGACTATTACCCAAATGCCATTTCGTGCTGAAATGAATGTTTGAACTTTCCACACTTCAAACGTATGGCATGCCTTTTTACATGCGGCCACACATGACTATAGGAACCAAGGGTGGTTGTTGTTGTTGCTATTATTGTTATCATTGTTCAAGTTAATGATTTTACGACTTTAGATTTCAGATTTCAGATGTTAAACCTCTGAACCACGCGGCTATTGGGACACATACTTCATATATCAGAAACACTAAACATGGATGATGAAGCTGCACAGAGTGTGCGTGTAATTTAGACTGGAAAACAATTAGTATATTTTTTATTTTTTAAACAGGATATCTCTGAATGGGCATTTACAGTATAAATGCTAGGTTTTAACAGGATCCCTGAGAGTATAAATAGTAGGGGTGGGTTTTTTTTGTAACAGGATTTATGCGAGTATAAATATTAGTTTTTTTTAATAGCATATAAGTGAATGAGCATTTACAGTATATACAAACTCAAATACATCTGGTCCCTCGACCCCTCGAGAATTCATTTAATTCTGCAAATATGTTCACAATATCAAATTTACATATGTTGTACTATATACCTTTCTGAACACATGTGTTAACTCCTCTTAATCTGAACTCTTCAGCGTAAAATCTAGCCTAACCACGCACGCGCGATATAATGCTACAACTTCGATCTGAACAACGCTCGGCTATTTCCTTCAGATCGTGAACGGAAAAAGCCGAGGATGTTCCGACTGCCCACAACTTCCGGGGACTATCGGAGACAATAAATTGATAAATGCAGGCATTCTTCTCACATGTATTATTAATGACATTGCCACCAAAACCTACGAAATACTGCCAGTAAATTTGCTATTTCATAAACCTTCATGTCTGTTTGATAATTTGTCCATTTTAAGAGTAAAAACTATTTTAAAAAATCCGTTTTGATATTGTAACCGTCAAAGTTAAAATGTTAATTAAGGTAGGTTCAAATTATGGTGAAGTTTGTAGAGTTTTTTTAATTTAATACAATTCTAAAACATAGCGATGCATTCTATCTTGACAGAAGTACAACAGGGCTTGAAATTAGCCCTAATCCCATGCCAGTGAATTTGCAGACGGATCACTAAAACATCAGCCCTACACAAATCCGTTGGATAAGTACAAAATTTCAGCCAGTCGTTATCACAAGTTAACAGGTGAACTGGTGACGGATGTATCTAATAAAACACGTGATGACATGCCCTTTCATGATTAATTGATCTGTTTGTTGTTTTAATTGAGTACCTGCCAAGACCCTGCATTTGACAAGGCACAAAGAATGCCAGCGGCGGAAATGGCCACGTGTTCTAACTTGCATTAAATAAATGAGGGTAATATTATGAATAGAATGCCTCAATATAAGGCGATCTCACCTATAAGGCAGTCCACTTTTATGAATAGAATATCTCAATATAAGGCGATCTCACCTATAAGGCAGTCCACTTTTATAAATAGAATCTCAATATAAGGCGATCTCACCTATAAGGCAGTCCACTTTTAAGAATAGAATATCTCAATATAAGGCGATCTCAACTATAAGGCAGTCCACTTTTATGAATAGAATACCTCAGTATAAGGGGATTTCACCTATAAGGCAGTCCAATTTTGTAGATCCCATGAACATTATAATGCCATCATAAATGTTAATTATACATGGGAATATAATAACGTTTATGGAGGAAACAAAACTTAAGAGATGTCGATTTTTTAAATTTTAAAATGAGAGTAAAATACAGGAACAAAATGATTCTTCACACAGTGTATATGTTTATAATGAATATGTACAACAACACAGGTCAAGCTACTCACTTTGTCACTAAAAAAGTAATGTGATACCTGTCGATGTACATCTAAACAAATGTCGGTCAAGCTGCCATGTATTATAATTACAGCATGAACTATTTCATTTTCAGATGTTTAAGTTGAGAAAACGACTAATTGGTCATTGCTTGACACAAATGTCTTACCGTGTAAATAATATAAAAAAATATGAAAACAGTGTTGAGTGTTTTTATAGCTCACACCTCACAACTCACTACTGAGTTAAATATTATTGTTTTTGCTACAATTTCTTTCCATGAAAAACACGCCTGGTAATTCTTTCTTCTGACATTGCTACACAGGTCCAAAAGAAAGGGATAGCCGATAGCCCACAGAAGTTCATCCGAAATAATGACAGAACATTTTTAAGGGAGGTAATTATATACATTATATTAAAAAAAATAAACAAACAAAATAAATAAATAAATATATATAAAAAATTAAATAAAAAATAAAATTATCTCGAGGTAAAACAAAAAGTCCCGGCTCAAAAGTAAAATTCCCCCCCCCCCCCCCCCCCCCCCCCCTTCCAATCGGTCAAAAGGACTCATTGGTTTAAAGAACAACAGTCCACATGCTTGGCCACGTATACAGATATAGTACATACAATTCCTAGGATTACCTTTTTTCAAGTTTTATCAAAATCCATTTGTTTTAACAAAGACCTTAAAAGTCGTAATAGTAATTACTATTGGCAATGGCCGAGACTAAACGGCCGCCGTGTACTTTAACCGAGAAAGAATATTGGCACGGCCGCCGTGTACATAATTTACTTACAGCTATTCATACGTCTGCCGTGTACCTTGTCTGCGTTTTCTTTTTCAAGTCATTGTACGTAAAACTGGTACAATCAAGGCTAGATTAAAGGCCAGATAGAGCAATTGTTTCAGCGCCCCCCCCCCCCCCCAACGCAGTGAAATCGTGTGTGTGGGGGGGGGGGGGAGGGGAGCAACGCAGTGAAATCGTGTGTGTGTGTGGGGGGGGGGGGGCAGCAACGCAGTGAAATTGTGTGTGTGTGTGTGGGGGGGGGGGGGGGCTTTTGTAAAAACAATTCCTCCAGGGCCTCCGATCACCTTAATCCGGCTTTGGGTACGATGTTACATTTTAACTGCTTAACCCATTGCAGTAATACAAACTTAAAAAGATTTATTACCCAGTCATATCCATAATCTCATTTACAAAATGATTTGCAAAAAAAAAAAAAAAAAAAAGGCTGATTTTGTACACGTTGACTGTCATTTGCTATATTTGTAACTGAACCAGTTACCGCATGATCGTTACCTTGTAACATATTTCTTATCTTTAGTATTAAACATAACTGTGCTCGTTACAAAAAAAGAAAAAAAAAATGAATACACAGCAAATTAAAGATAATTGAACAATTTCCTTTGTAGGGTGTTTTGTAGTCCGATAAATCGACCCCCAAACTTCTAATGGTATTGATAAGAACCCATTATTACGAATACATTATACGGGTTTGGGGCCGATTTATCGGATTAAGTGTCTTGTTGCCCGTCGGATTTCTGGTAGTTGGCCACCCCTGACCAGAAACTTTTTTTTATATATTATGTTTAGCCGGGTTTACATCAATCTGAATATTTTGGACTCGTCCCTAATGCATTCATTGGTCGCCGTGGGGATAGACTTTTCTATTGTGGGAACACGGCAGCAGACGAATAGAAAAAAGGTGGTACACGGCGGACGTGCGAATAGACACTTCCATTGGCAAAAGCAAATAGCCATTTTTTTTGTGGTGGTGGTGGTGATTTTTCATAATTTTATTAAAAAAAAGTTAATTGTCTTATATATATATATATATATATATATATATATATATATATATATATATATATATATATATATATATATATATATATATATATATATAAACTTGCTAAGCTATATAAAAACTTGGTAAGCAATTGAGTACCCCCTCTCTATGCATGTCCACTTCTGTCAACAACCAGTTATGACCTAAAATTAGCAGGCACAAGGCTTATTTTCATGATTAGTAGGGTCGGCCACAAGAGGTTTATTTTCAACAAGTTAAAGCACACAATAACACAAAATGTGAATATAATAAATATTGGTCATAAAGGAGAAGACTGCATTTTGATTAATTTAAAATATCTGCCCTGATACTTCTTTTGATACAACCTGTGTCATGCCTGTCATGCACGACCTGGCTGGTTTGTCTTGCATGCAGGTCAGTTCCAGGTGAAGGTTAGTAAACAGTACACTGTATGGGGTCAAATGTGGCGGTGCCAGGAAGTACACTCCTCCCACATATGCTGTGGACGCTTTTTGCCAATTCTGATCAAACTTATCTTGTAATGAAAAAAATGAGTTTGTGCATGAAAAATGTTCAAATTTTTGGGGAAATTACATATACATAATTATACAAACTTTTGTGGTACTCGTACTTTGCTGAATAGTACAAAAAGAAAAAGAAAAGGGTTATAATAGGAATCGAACACTTTATTTTTGTTGGTTTTAATGGAACTTTCACCACAATTTTGGATATATCATGCAGAGGAAATGGGAGCAAAGGGCCTTTCCCAAGGAGACACCAAAGCAGCCAACCATGGGTGGCCTGGAAGGCCATCAAACCCCCTACCCTTGGATTTGGAGTCCAACACTCCAACAACTGAGCTACTGTGGCTCCCAAGAATCCAACAGACCAATGTATATCCAGTATATTCATACTACTGAACAAAGAGGAGTTCAATGTCAATATCATACCAGGTTAGACCTGGAAAGTATTGTCAATTTTTGGAGAAAAAAAGAATATATAGTGTTTACTTATAAAGTAATTATGTTTTCTTTTTCTTCTTTTAATGGAAAAAAATTATAATTTAATCCATCCGTCCATAATTTTACTTTTTATTTGGAATATGTCAACAGAAACATGGAGACGGTGGCATAGTAACTGCCCAAGCAATTCCCGCAACTTCGGGGGGGGGGGGGGAAATTCCCTCAAACATGCAAGATGTTACTGGGAGGGAGCCCAGAATTAAGTTTTGCAGGGGGGTGGGGGTTCAAGAATTTTTTGCTATGCTACTGGACAGATAGACTGACAGACAGACAGACAGACACAGCCCAGTAGGTATGGATGAATTGGCCAATAACAAATTTGTTTAAATCATTTAATTGTAATTTCAGTTTATACATGTAAAGTATCTAAAGTTACAAAATATTTACATTACAAATATGAACAGCAAATTTACAATTATAAAAATGTCTATGAAAAGATGGTTGAATGAAATATAGTTATGTTGTATTAATTCCATGTGCCTGTGCCATCTTGTTCAGTTTTCCTTGCAATGAGTTTGTTATACAGGACACACACACACACACAGAGTTAAACATCATTTCCAAGAGCTTTGTTTTTATACTTGTTACTGTGTAACTACAAGCTTGGTAGATAGATATAAGAAAGAAAACTTCACAATTTCAAATTGGCAGAACTAGCTGATTGGTAATTATTATGATCCAAAGCCTGAAGATCAAAAAAATGTACACATGTAGTTATCCACATACAATACAAGGAAACTAACTATAATAATTCCAAAAAATGATGTTGTTAAAAAAAAATAAGTTCGATCTCAGATATGACCTCTAGTTTTGATCTGATACATTTACCTTTTGTGATACAGTAACCTGGATTTGTGATGTTATAAATAGAAAATTTCTGTCAACACTCAAATAATAGAACTACAATAGTACAATGTCGGAGCAATATAACATAAAAGTGTCCCAATTCAGATATGATGCAGAAATGAAAGGCTTTTGAAATATTTCATTAAAAAAATATTAAGTGCATAAGTTTCTCAAAGTCTTTTTTTGTGATTTAAGAGGTATTATTATTTATGTACTTACAAATCCAACAAGAGCAACTTACATGGTCTACCCAGAATAAATCCCCCCACTTTTTACCATATATTAACTCCTAATAACACACAGTCAGACAGTAACACAAGATACCTGATGCTGCTATGTCTAAGAATTTTGCTGGTATGTTTAAAATTAAATACGTAATTAAAAAC
Organism: Margaritifera margaritifera; assembly: GCA_029931535.1. Taxonomy (NCBI): domain Eukaryota; kingdom Metazoa; phylum Mollusca; class Bivalvia; order Unionida; family Margaritiferidae; genus Margaritifera; species Margaritifera margaritifera. Next base: position 3,704,119 of record JAQPZY010001563.1, read on the forward strand.
TGATTGTCTTCAAAACAGAAGAAATTTATCAAAAATATGTGGGATTTACATTTATTTTATTTTATCAGGAATAAAAAAAACTCTACAAGATCCAGATAAATATTAAACTATATTTTTTAAGTATTAAAAAATGCATGCATTCGAACTTTTTGTATTTCTAATAAACATCATTTTAAAAGTTGTACAATTAGGTACATATTTGTGTAGTAAGAATATACATATTGTTCATTTAAAAAAAAAAAAGTCCTAAAAATAAACTTTTAAATGTGATGGGAGTGTTTCTGTATCATAGATACATGCACATTGAAAAAGCATGTGTACCTTGGAAGCATAGTTTAGACTTGTCAAGTTCAGAGAAAAAACAATTTTGAAAGAATTCTTCATAAACAACACTAATGCCAGTACCTATTATGACTGAGAATTGTAGTAACTTTGCAATTAGGACTTGAACTAAATACTCGGTACACAGGCTTTAAATAAATCTAATAATAATTTCCACTTACCAAATTTAGTTTGGTGGCAGTATTTCACAACCAAAGGTACATGTACGTTTAATATATACAGTACACACAAAGGGCACATGTACATTTAATATGTACAGTACACACAAAGGTACATGTACATTTAATATGTACAGTACACACAAAGGTACATGTACATTTAATATGTACATGTACACACAAAGTGAACTGACCATATGTTTTGACCGTATTTCACTCATGCTGGTGGAGGGTGCTGTTGAGTGTAGTTAATTGAACTATGCCCGACTCTACCTGTATATATCCTGGAGATTTCACTGTGTAGTGTGATGCACTTAAGTGGATACTACACAGACACTAGTGGAAAATGGTCAATTTACTTTGTGTGTACAGTTTATTAGATACATATATTAGTCTTGTGGAGTTTAAGTGAAATCAAATAATAAAATTTGAAACAAAGTTCAACAGATTGAAACCTATCCAATATTACCAGACTCCAGTACAACATGGTCCATGTATCCCATGTATAGTTTAATATATACAACCTAACAATCACATGTAAAACTATAGCAAGGCTGATACAAAAAATGTCATCCATTTGTCCAGGACAAGTAGTTTCAGAAAATTCACTCATCCCACATACCTATTCACTTGTCCCAAAATTTAAATTACTTGCTTATATTCAATGAGATGTATCCAGTTTAATCCATAGAAACAACAAAAGAAATAATACAACCTGTTTATTTCTTTAAAGGGCTTCACTTTTCAGTGTTCCATTGTCAAGGCATCTTACATACACTATTTCCATTGTCAAAATATGGAAGCATCAGTAAGACCATCAGCAAGAACAGAAAAGAATTTACTGGAATTTGTACTTTCCCTAACTTCTTCTGTCAAGACATATCAATTGACAGAACAAAGTCTCATGTCCCATGTTTGTTCTTGTAGTTAACATAAAGTTCAACACCATTCTTTTTCTGGAGTGCATACAATATTTCCATATCAGAAAATGGTTTTCCATAACTGGCTAGGGTGTAGGCTGTGTTAAAGAGAGCTCTCATTTTTCTCGATTCATTCTTGTTTAGTTTTAAAAATTACCTTTCCTAGTGGAGTATCAGCAACTCTAACTTCAAGCATTTTTCTGCACATGCTGGCTAGTGTCATGTATATTCTATACTGCACAGGCCTTATGAGGTCTAGAGCTGTCATGTGACTTGAATGGTTCAATCCTAATTTTGTCACTTCCATTTACAAATACACTGGTTGAATTTCCAACCGGTGCCAGTTTGTGATACTGTTTGCAATAACTGCAAAACGTCTTTCCTTTAGAGTCAATAAATTCAAGTGTTGTGATTGGCCGATAATTCGGTCACTGAGCCAGATATGCAGTGAAGTGGGAAAAGAATGCACACACATGCGACAGTCAGCAGTGACCACAAGTGTGATACACCACAGGATGTGAATGAATAAATGGAGAGAGGTAGGAGGGCATGAATGGGTAGATAAAGTGATTAAAGCATGAAAATTACTGATTGCCCAACTTGTTTTATAATAGGAAAAAAACACATATCCTGGACTAATGCCTTGGAAAATTTGACATGTCCAACTTAAAAAATGAATTGTCGAGGACATTGGGTTATGGGTCTGAATTTAAAAAATGAATTGTCGAGGACATTGGGTTATGGGTCCAACTTAAAATATGACTTGTTGAGGACACTGGGTTATGGGTCCAACTTAAAAAATGAATTGTCGAGGACAGTGGGTTATGGGATTTTATCAGCCCTGTGTAGTCTAATTCTCATAACAATATTCTGATAACAGGAAAAACTAGAGAAAATATGTATACAGAAAATACACAACCTTTGGCAGACAGGGGCATTAACACACTGTACAATCAACAAACTATCTAAAAATCACTCACTATACCTGAGTTGACTTCATTGTCAATTTTACACAAAGAATTCAAAATGATTCATACTGATGGAAAATGAATAGATGACAAACTCATAGCTCTTTCAAGGAGACAAATTTAAAACCTTTTGTATGGCCTTTTTGAACAGTGTCTCTTTTGGTTTGACAAATGCAGTGAGTGCATAATAGATTTTAAAATCCATGTAAATCATTGTACTGAAGTTTGCAACTGTTTTAGATGCGAAATCTATTGACCAAAGTGACATGTTGGTGAAACTGCTAAGTAAACTTTGGAGTTACACATTTGTTTGTTTGTTTTTTTTTACAATTTTCCTTGGTAAGAAAGTGTAGGATGAGAAAATTATTAATGCATAGCTGTATAAATGTATGGCATGAAATATGGACTTACAGAATTCTATGAAAGTATGGCATGAATTTTCACTTAAAGAACTCTATGAAAGTATGGCATGAATATGCACTTAAAGAACTCTATGAAAGTATGGCATGAATATTCACTTAAATAACTCTATGAAAGTATGGCATGAATATGCACTTAAAGAACTCTATGAAAGTAAGGCATGAACATGCACTTAAAGAACTCTATGAAAGTAAGGCATGAATATGCACTTCAAGAACTCTATGAAAGTATGGCATGAATATGCACTTAAAGAACTCTATGAAAGTTAAGGCATGAATATGCACTTAAAGAACTCTATGAAAGTATGGCATGAATATGCACTTAAAGAACTCTATGAAAGTATGGCATGAATATGCACTTAAAGAACTCTATGAAAGTATGGCATGAATATGCACTTAAAGAACTTTATGAAAGTATGGCATGAATATGCACTTGAAAAACTGCCAGGACTGAAACCACATAAGACTATGTTTAATATCCAAAATATGGGATTACAATTTTGACACCTAAGTTTTTTCCAGTGCTCCAGCTAGACTGTTATAGATAGGTGCCCCCCCCCCCCCTTTAAGTGCCTTTATAGCACCTCACATCTTCCCATACCTCATTTTTCCATTTCACTTGTTTTTATGCTTATTTAATGTAGGATGAATATATGCAAGTCTTTTATCTGTTGATACTTCCAATATGATGAAATCCTTCATTTTATATTCAGCACCAAGTCCACTTACTGTGAAGAAATGCCCTGTTGTTAAAAAAGCATCCCTTCCTGCAACAAAAGTGTTCTTTTTGGTAAAGTTGGCTCTATTGCCCTCCCCTCTGTAAGAAATTCCAGAGCACTGCTTTTAATTCCTGGTTGTACAATTACTATCTTGAATGTGGCTACTAAAAGTAATAAAAAATACTTTGTGTTCACAAAAAAATTAAGTCAACAAGTTTGAAAAGACTTTGCGTGCATACAAGTCACTTTGATCTGATCTTTATAAGTTGACAGTCTCATATATAAATTATTTTTAAAGCCTATGTACATCGAAATTTAGATACAAGGAGGAAATACTTCAAAAGGTACTTACTGCTCTTTTCAGATAGTATGTATCAGCTTCAAAATTACTGAGGTAGTTGTTGCAGGTAAATATAAACTGAGGAATGGTTGAGCTTTACCCATCTCCCACCAAAAACTGACCGCTAAATGATCCCATGCCATGTCTGAATAATTACATTTGGAAAGTTATGATTGTATAAGTCAGAGGAGATGTCACTCACTATAAATTAGATGTCTATAGAGGTTTTTATACTGAACATGTACCGGTATACATTTTCTATATTGAACATGTATACATTTTCTATATTGAACATGTATACAATTTCTATATTGAACATGTATACATTTTAACTATTATAACTTCACCATCTTATATCATTTTGTTGTCAACTTTTCACAATAGAGACAAAAATCACTAATAAAAAGGTACAAAAAATCCATTTTTTAAATATATGAAAATGCTTCACTAATGAGCAGGCAAAGTTACTGTAGCCGTGTCTCTGAATTAGAAAAGGACAAGGTTTATAATCAAATGACAGAAGGCACATTTCATGATGGAGAGTGTTTTGCAAGACTTCAGTCGAAAATCAGAAGCAATGATATACAAAGATTTCAAAACAAAGATCACCTTGGAAAAGATTATTATTATTATTATTCAAAGACAGGTAGCTTATTATTCTTTGTGGAGTAGTTTGTAAATATTAGACAGTATTGTTTCATGCTGAAATGTTAATGCAAGAATTATTCAAAATTTAATACATGTAACATTGGTATCTACAACTTCTATATACATGTACATACATTACTAGATATACCTATTTACATACAAGTATTCCACTTTTGCAAAAATTACTTTCTGTATATTATAATTAGAAAGCTGTTATGTACAAATGAATTAAAATATGTTACATTTTTGATGAAAAATACATATATGTCTTGATATAGGTATGATATTGAAACAACAAAACACTTTTAAGGGGCACTGATGATACTAACAACAGGAATACAAATATCTGCTTATACGATGTAAAATTTGTTCAAAATAGAAAATTAATAGTCAATAATGTTAGAATAAAGAATATTAGTAAACTCGAGACTCTCTAAAGCATAAACCATATCCAGGGACAAAAATAAATTTTAATAAGAAATAGGAATGCAAAGTGAAAGGACTCCAGCCATTTTGATGTACATGTAGGTTACAATACTGACATGGAATTAAGTTATTTTGATACTTTATTGATTTTGGCAAACAAATTCAATAATGTTGTATATACTCGCTTATAAGTTGAGTCCAATTGCTAACAACATGGACCCTGATCTGCCATCGCATAAAGTGCCAACAGATTAGGGTCTATGTTTTTTGTTCTACTGAATACTCAGACAGCAGGTCTGGGTCTGTGCAGTTTGCAGGTAGATTTGATTTATAAGTGAGTATCTACTGTATATCTACTAAATGAATCAATGATGTAAGATAATAATTTGTTTGATTTTCTGGTTTTAAACTGTCCACTAAAAGTTGAGGCACATGCTGATTTTTTTCTTTAATTTAAGCAAATGACCAATGACCTTGAATAATGATAACAAGAATGTGTAACTGGAAATTAATAAAATATGCATGATTAACTATACATACCACATTTCGTTCATATACACTGTACATTTAAGTCTCATGGCAACATTGTGCATTGTCACCTATCAAATTAACTATAGACAATGTCCTAGGAAAGTTGATGTATTTGTATCTGGGCTGTTCATAAAATATGCTATTTATTCAAAGTCTAAAGTACTTTAACATACATATAGTATGTAAAAAACAAAGGTCAACAATAATCCGATTTTAAATGAAAATTGCAGTATTTGCAATCTTCCTTAACTTTAGTGTACACTCACACTCGAACACTGCATCCATGTCAAAATTAAATTTAAGAATTTTCATATAGCAAACTATTTAGTAACTTTGCTCATCTAATATTTTTTATTTTATTTTTAGCATGTTAATTAGTTTCTTCACTTAAGTTGAAGAGTTTTGTGAGTACTGGCCTGGACGCATGTTACAAATGGCAAGGATGCAGAAGTAAAATGAAACATCCCTAAACTGGACACCAAACTTCCCTAAACTGGACACCAAAGGGACCAAACTTCCCTAAACTGGATACCAATGGGACCAAACAAATTTAGCCATTTTATTGAGTTGGTCACTATAACGATGCAATATGACTGAGATCAAGATCTAGGACATAACAGAGATCTGACAAGCACCGATAAAAGTTCATGGTCTGGTGACTTTGGAACTCCTGGTCACTTATGTTTTAGTAGCAGTGTTGCACTTAGGATCCCAAGGGCAGGGGACACTGTGTCCACCACCCCCCAAATTTGGGGGGCACATTTTAAAGGGACAAAGGAAAACTGAAGTACATAATGCATTAGTAGTGTGAAATTTTTTTAGATAATCTTATTTGCTTCAACAGTTTTGCCACCTTAATTTTGTCATCTGCACTGTATTATCATATTTTCCTTGGACACTTCCATCATTGCAATCAAGGTTTTATCATGTGCTCAAGCAACTCATGAAAAATTTACATGTTTGAATATCTGGTTAACCTGAAATGAGCTGCACCATGGATTTTTCTGTTCCAGATCTTGCTCTTATTTAACCTTAGTGATTACTCATTACTACCAGCATTTATTATAATAAATATCCATGTTTTGTTAATTACTTTTCTTTTCAAAATTAATAAATCCATAATTAAATCACAAAGCGTATATTTGCATAAATTTAGTCTCTTTTGACATTAATTCAACCTCAAAAAATTAAATCTTCCTTGCCACAGGTGTGACTTTAACCTCAAAAATGCGTTACAATAGCGGTTGTCCAAGACTTTACATAGCAACTTGGCCGACAACCACAAACCTTGAATGTTATCATTGCCAGATACATTGTTTTACAATAGATATTCACTGCCATCTAACAGTTTTTATCACCCTTAGTGACTTTGGCCATTGCTAGCACCAACACAGATGTGGAGGGACATCCAGTAAAGAAAAGTTTTAGTTCTATTTTTTGAACCTTTCCTGATGAAAAAGCACATCCAAGGAGGAGCACAGGGTCAATATTTGGGGGACACAGGAAAAAATATTGTGAGAAACCTGTGATCCAGCACTCAAGGTGCAATGCCGAGTAGCCTATTAGATAAGGCATTTCGTTTCTGTTACAGAGAGTTATCATTAGTAACCATACGGAGAGTTATCAGTAATAACCATGTTCTGAATAACGTTTTTCACATTTTAAAATATCAAAAGCTGTAATCTGATTGATGAATGAAAAGGTGAACAGAATAATACCTCACATCAGTGCCCATAAGACATACTTATTTAAACATGAACTTCCTATTTTACAGGTTTCATGCAGTTATGAAGTTGACAACTGATTATACACTACATCAATGGTTGTAGCAAAGCAAAAGTCATTCATGTGTAGTGTGTATTTGATTTTCAAGTTTCATAACTTCATAAAACCTCTAAAATATAAAGTACAATTCTTATAATTACAAATAGTTCAGGAAATAAAAAACAGAATTATATTTAAGCATTGTCTGCAAATATTGTCCAAGCATAAACTAATAGCTTCTAGTTTTTCTGCATCACATTATGTGATTTTAACAACTCTAAGGCTTCGTAAAAAATTATAATATAAATATATCTGGATTTTAACTGGATTGTATAAAGAGATTTATAAGTATTAGAAAGAATCAGAACAATTTTATACAAACCAATATATGTGGTTTGTTTAAAGATCAAAATGGATGACAAAGGGGGCTGATTCAGTGAAGTTTCACTGTATTATTTGCACCTACCTTTTGATCACTTTTTTTAATATATAAAAAAACCACCCTTAGCAGGGTCTATTCTCAGATGTATGATTGCAGGATTCATTCTGAGTGCTAAAATAAATGTGCTCCCCTTCCTCCCTGCCCATCACAAATGCCAAGCCCTACCTTTCTTACTAGCTAAATCTTCCATATATTTACAAAACTCTCCCCTTTTTTAAAATGTTGTTGGAGGGAATTATATTTCCAATTCTAGAAAAGACTCTGCCACAACAGTGAATTAAAAAGAAACTAAGAAAGTTTATGAAGCAAAGCAAAGACAAAGTTAGGCTTGAAACATCTGTATATCAGACTGATTCTTTATTATGTTTGTCTAGCAAATTTAGAAGTGAAAATGACCTAAATGAATCCTAAAGTCATACTAATTAACATGTATAAACTAATGAAAACTACTGATGACTCAAGACAATTGCTATAGTTTCACTGCATATATATCATTTTAATCATTGCATTAAACTTCTGTGAAATCCTTATATTTCATGGTGTTTGTGGTTGTTAACAATAACCATGAATTTAGGGCCCCAAACAAACAATAATTTTTCTGAGAAAAATCATAGGGTCACTTCCCCAATCCACGTAATGAAGTACAGTATATACTTGCTTATATATCGCATCCAACTGCAAACTGCACAAACCCAGATCTGGGTCTGTGTAGTTTGTGAGAAGTAATCATAGAACAAACACAGGCCCTGATCTGCCAGTACATTATGTGATGGCAGATCATGGCCTCTGTTGTTTGAAGTTGGACTAAAATTTATAAGCAAGTATAAAAAGTAACAATGAAATCATATTTAAAAAAAAAAAAAAAATGAAATTTACATAAAAAAAAATACACAACGTTTCTCAATAAAAATAACGCCATATTTGATGAACACACTTCCAAATTTGTGTATATGTAGCATGTCCTAGGCTAAAATCTTGAGAAATTAGTATGAAAAATGAATTTATGAATACCGATAATAAATGGCTTTCAATTTACCCAATTTCCTTTAGGAAAATTTTGACAGATGACATATGTACTAGTATCTAAAACACTTTGCTCTTTTAAATAAAGAACAGTGAAAAATAACCTAATACTGATCCAACTAATTTTCAACAGTATATATAAATATATACATATATAAAAATTATGTAAGTACAAAATTTAGATTTTTAATTTGATAAAGAAAAAGATAAACCAGCAATAATAGAAAGCCAGCAATATTAGAAATGTAATGCTTTCAAACATTTTCAGAGGTACATATGCAATTTTGATGGCTCAATGGCATCCATGCATCCTTTTTTTTACCTATATTCAAATACAGTGGTTTCTCGCTATAATGCTATCTTGGAAAGCCATACATGTGTACAGCAATGTAAGTGAGGCTACCTTGTACCGAGATAAGTTCAATATCAAATGTGCACTCATCCCGAAAATGGGATCCATGACAATTGAACTGTGTTATATGAAGGATAGTGTTCTACTGAGACACTGACCTGTGTTATATGAGGGAGTGTTACACGGCGACACGGACCTGTGTTATATGAGGGATAGTGTTATACTGAGACACTGACCTGTGTTATACTGAGATACTGACCTGTGTTATATGTGGGATAGTGTTATATTGAGATACTGACCTGTGTTATATGTGGGATAGTGTTATACTGAGATACTGACCTGTGTTATATGTGGGATAGTGTTTTACTGAAACACATTACATTAAGATACCACTGTAGATCCATATAAATATAAAATGTGAAAACAACTGTTTTTATTTGGGAAGTGAAGAAGTCTGTGAGTCAATTACTTTCTGTATTGTTACATGTGATCCTATCAAAATTAGTTATCATAATTAGGCTGGGTACTTGCTAAATCCTGGGCCACATTTCTCCATAATTGTTGCGTCCAGCATAGGCAAACAAAATTTGGAGGTCCTTAAAGCAGGAGCATTCATTGTAGAGACCCCAAGTTTTATTTAATTTTTACACTTAAATGTTGAAACTCTTGCTTTTAAATTGTGTTCAAGCTATAAGATATAGAAGGGGGAAAAGGAAGACAATTTGTATTCCTCATTGTTTAAACAGCAGTTATTGCATGTAAAAGCTTGATTACCTGCTCAATTACATGAATGTGGTAAAAATAGACCCACATAAATAAAAAATTTTTTATAGAAATGAGAAGGGCCCAAATCCAAATGTCAACTACTCTTCCCAATCACTGTCAATCACTGAATTTTTAAAAAAAATGTACAAAATCTACAACCTTTCCTGACTTACTACATTGTGAGTAATATCTTTAACTGTCCCTTGAACTGACATAGAGTTGTCTTCAACTTGTGAAAAAGTTTTTGATACAGACAAAACCTGGCCAAATGGCATGATGTGGCAACTCTTTGAAGAAAATGAGAATTTTACATCAAGCATGCACCAATTGCAGAAGCCACCATCAAAATTCCTCCTGCTATGGCGATGCCAAAACTCCATGACATTTCCACTGTAGCTGCATCCATAGGGAACGATTTAAGCGTGCCTTTCAAACTTCCAATGATTATACAGCCCACAAGGACAAAAATTGCTACAAAGAAAAAAAAAAGATCTATTATTAATTCTAACATAAACGCATTTTGTCTTCTTATGCAATGCATGAAGAAAAATAGCCTAATATATACCTCTTTTGGATCAAGGCCCTCATGTATTACCAAAAGTGACGCTATGTGTGACATCACATAATGTTACATATTTTGTGGTTCCAACACTTCATACAGTATAGAGATGAAAAATTGTTAGAGCTTTGTTTTCCTTCTGTTTCTTTGTCTTTCTTACTTTTGTTAAAACATGTGTTTGCACTTTAACTTTCTGTGCAATATGTGATGGTTAGTGTTGGAGGTCTGATTTTAATCTGATCATACAACACTGATGTTAACATGAAATATTAAGTATCAGATATTTAATATTGGTTTTGCCAACTAAGGTTTCAAATTCATCATCCAAAAATCTCTCTGTTGCAAGCACTCGCACACATGAAAGACAAATACTTGAATTTCATTCTGGATCAAACTGTTTAAACAAGAGTCTCTCAAAGGGACTCACACTTTACTGGCTAAGAATTTCCTGGAATTAAAGATAAGACCATTTCTTCCTTTTAACTGCTGAGCGTTGAAACCATCTCTAATAAAATCATTGCATTCCAGTTTCTTACACCCCAAACACAATATTTTCTTCTAATTAAATCTCAGCCACAGTTACAACATTAATTCTATGAAATCTTTTCATAAGAAATTCTAATTTTATCATAAGGGAAACACAACAGGTTGGCATCGATGACTTTTCAATAGCACACTAACTGAACAATAACTTTTGTAGTTCACTCAAAAGTCTTCGACAGTAACCAAAGGAACACAAAAGTATTTAGGATGTAAATAAATACATTGAGAGGGGTAGAATCAAGCATTCATTACACCCGGAGGGCATGAATGGCCAGATAAAGGTAGATAAGTGATTATGGCATGAAAATAAGCACTTGCTCGACTTTTGTTAAAAAAGGAAAAAAGTGCTTGTCCGGAATAGTAACTTGGAAAATTTTACTTGCCTGACTTCAAAAATGAATAGTCCGGGATGCTGGGTTATGGGATTTGCTCTGCCATGGGCTTACAAACTTGAAATATTGTTTCTTTAAAGTAATATGTCATTAATCAAAGGTTTTATTAACAAACATGTTGTTTAAAAGTAAATAATGTAGATAAATAAAAATTGTATTAGCATTATCAGTAAATCAACCTGATGTGTAATATGTGCTATAACCAATTCTTGTTAACTTCTGCTTTTTCTTTGTGATGCCACATTCAATGTGAAAATCATAGATATACATGTATACTTACAAAACAAATTGACATAAAAATCCAACCAAACAATAATCTAATGCACAGATGTGGAAATATTTAATTGGAATGCGTAATTTCTGCATCAATGACAGCCACATTAACGTTTGTTTACATGTTTACTGATTTTGTAAATGTTTTCAGTTACAGGGCTTTACAAATCGACTTGCATAATGCCTGTGACAAGCTAAAATTCAGCTCAGGAAAGCTCAAGTTTGCAAAGTTCCAAAAATTGAGACAGAGAGACATGTTCAGTTTGTAATGCTTTTTTTTCCTTGCAAGTTTTATACTCTGCTGTCTTGCCACAGTACAAATATCAACACCTTTATTTCATGTTTAGATGTAATGCATTCTTAAATTACATAACTGTGCCAAGTTCTTTCATCTATCAATCCTTTATTTCCTATCATATACTGTCAAAGTCTGTAATATTCCATCATGTAGTCAATGTCAAGGTCAGTTTCGCATTTTCTCTTGCAGACATGATAATGTGAATATTTAACATTTAAAGCATGTTCTTACAAACAGGAAATAAATATTTATATTTGAACTTATTGGTTATATCTTAATTGTAATATCTGTATGTATAGGAAATAAATATTTATATTTGAACTGATAAGTTATATCTTTATTGTAATATCTGTATGTATAGGAAATAAATATTTATATTTTAACTTATCAGTTACATGTACATGTATATATTTATTGTAATGTCTGTATGTATAGGAAATTTGCCAACTTTCAAGTCCTAACCTAACCATGGGCAGTTTGTGAGCTCCAAATGTGCCGAGATTGCCGACTCTAAATAATCAACTGATCAAAGATTGTTTTGATGCATGTCACTGATTTCAAGGTGAGTAGGTGATAATTGTTAAAAATATAACTCCTGAGATTTCTTCAACAGGTGTGTTTAGAATTAAAAGGCACTTGTCTCTAATGATTAGCCACCTGGAAATCTAGCACCTGCAAGCGGTGTTTATCATCTATTGTTTATGCGATAATTACAGGATTCTGATACATACTTACTGTTTGACAAACAGTTAAATGGATAAAGATATTGTCTAGATGCATGTCACCGATTTAAAGGTGAAAACTGGATGATATGGAAGCAGGAGCAGATGTGAGTGGACATAACACTACCGAAAAAAAAGCAAGGAGTGAATTCATTGATATTGGAAATATTTCAGTGAATGACTCAGATTTACCTTGCTTTCTTACTGGATGGATACTTAAATCTGCATGACCAATTTAACTTTAAGTGGAAACTTAGATGAAGAAAAATGTTATGATATATTAGGGCATGATTAAAATTAAATTAAAACAGCTCTGTTAATGCTTGTTGAATGTTTCAGAATAAGGTCTTTTACCTGAACAACACTTTCTCTCTCTTAAATCTCTAGCCCTTATCTATCTATCCATGTAAATGTCTATTTTTATACATGTATATGTCTATTTTTATACATGTATATGTCTGTCTTTGCTCTTCTAACTATATCTTCATTCTAACCCTTCCTTTTATTACTCATCTACATATCTATTTACATGTACTATTTACATGTATCATTTTGAATAACTTTAATTATCAACATATGGTTTTGAGGTGAAAACAAAGATAACAAGAAAACCAAGTTCTATATCTGTAAAAGGTGACTTTATAAAAAATTTGAAAGCCCTGCAGGGAGTAAAGTAAACTAAGCCATTTACATGTGTAGACATTGCAGCCTTAGTCAGGAATCCACTGGGAATACTGATAAGTAGTACTTGATAGATGCCCAGTGTTTTCCCCAACCTGTCATAGGAGGGCACCCTGCCCACTGTTGGGTGCATCCTGCCCTCCCTGAAAACAGCCCCGAGTGCCCTATATCTCTTGAGATTTAACACAGGACATATGGCAACAGTCTATTCTGGGCATCAACATCTCATCATTGAACTCAAATAGGCCACACAAAAAAATATGTGTTTCCGGTCGGCTGACCATCCCTGTTTCTCATTGCTGACCCTAGCACTTTTTCCCCCACCCCCACAAAAAAATCACATTGTCGAAATTGATTTGTGCATCTAATTGAGCTGGTTTTGCCCAGTACTTTGAAGTGCTTGAAATATTATTTGATTTATATATAATATTTTTAAAAAAAAAAAAAAAATACCTGCCTATCCTAATTTTAAAAACCAGTGCAATAGGAAACACACATATTTTTTTTTGCCTTATCTACCTGCAATGCAAATATCATCTTAAATGCGCAAACGGAGTTCATAAAACGCCCTTTCTGGTAGAAAGGGTGCCCTTAGAAGAAACTTTAGCATACTTAATTAATATGCCTAGTGACAGACATTCAGCACCCAGCCTTGAATAATGGTCTAGAGACAGCACTGCTGTCTATAGGTCAATTAATACTAATTAGTCAATTAATACTAATTCAACGCAAGGGTATGGATATTTTCGTACCTCCAAAAATGCAGAGTGCGATGCTGACAATTTTCAAAACACTGTTCTCTCTGCAGGTTTCCAGAAGTGCAAACAACAGCAACATGAACAGGGCCAGTGCCGCCATTGTCAAACCAAGGACCTCAAATGATTGAACTGATCGGTACCAGTCTGTCAAACAAAAATGAAAATATGACATTACAAATATGGTCATTTTAGTGACTACTGGAACTAGTTTAACTGTACATACCAGATGAACATAACAAGCAACAACAGAAAAAACAGAAGACTGAAAAAAATCTGATAAAAGAATGAAAATATTTTTGTGAAAATTTATCAAATAAAATGTGTATGAAAGAACTGTCACTTCTATAAATTAAAATCCTGTAAAATTTAAGAGCTGTTAATAAGCAGTGTATTTGCATATTTTAAGCATACAAATGGACTAAAAATGAACAAAAAGTTTCAATTTTAAGTACAGTGTTCTCCCCAGGGTCTTTTACCATAGCAGTCCCACTATGTTATAATTTCCACCCTTGACACTTTAAAACACGCCGCTACGCTATATTTGCTTGTGCAGCTATGCTTTATGTTTCCCGCTATCTGTATAAAATTAATCTGTTAAATAAACATCCTGTCACCTAATTCAAAGCCCTATTGCTCAAATGACAAATGCTCTTACCTCTTCTTGGGTATTTAATTAAGGCAATCCAGGATAAATCACTACTCACAAAGCTGTTATTGTTTGTACCTGGCTTGCCTGAATGCTGTGCATGACCTTTGATGCAGGTTTTGTCTTTGAACTACATAGTCACTTGATCGGCCAGTGATGTTTGAGTCTACTGGATGTGTGTATTATCTTTTTTTCAGTCATTTCCACTACCAGCTAAAAGTTAGACATATTACATTTTAAGTTAAGCAAATTCTTGTGAAAAATGTAAAATTATCCAGCCCCCGGCTAGCCCCATGTTGGTTTGGCTACGAAGATCAGAGATTGGTGTCACCAATGGTGATTCCGATTCAGATAGCGTAATTTCCCCAAAGAATGCACTTCAGAAACGAGGACGGGGTTAAACACTGAACGGAAGACGTCATATCTTTGGGTGTAAATTGGTGGATCTGATGGTAAGTTTTCCATATTGCTAAATTTTGGTTCAGATCTACTTAGTTACCAACATGTGAGATGGACGTGGGGAGATGGGGGACAGGAAGCAATTCCTCTGGCATGATTATAATATAATATTTTTGTTTTTATAGTAGTAGCAGTAGTTGTAGTTCGGATTGTTGTCATTCTTATTAATTTCCGGAAAACATGACCAGGAGTGAAAGTTGCATTTAATCCATGAGTTGCTCATATATTTACATAGTGTACTTTTTGTACAAGAGAAAAATAGTTCAATCAGTAAACTTTAACTTAAGTTGGTGTTGCATTATTAATTTCTCATTTATCTTTTCTGTCTATCCATGTTTAAAAGGGCAATTTTTATCATTCAGTTTTACCCGTTTCATATTTGAAATATTTCTCCAATAAGAAACAACTAGTTTGCAATTGGAATATATTACATGTGCATGATAAATTAAGTGGTGGTGTTTTTTAATCAGTATCAGGGATTTACAAATTAACTTGCCCAACTCCCAGGAAAAGCTTAAATTTGGCTTGGGCAAGCTCAAGTTTCCAACGTACTTGCCTAAAGGCAAGTCCAAAAAATTGAGATAGAAAGAGGCAGAATGGGGTCATGTTCCGTTCGTAATGCTTTATGTTCTGCAAGTTTTATACCCTGTGATCTCGCCACAGTATATATATATCAGCACCTTTATTTAATATTTATATGTACCTCATTCTTACATAACTGGCCACAGTTTCTTTCATCTATTGTATGTCATTTCTATCTTGTAGTCAATGTCAAGGTTGGTCTCGCATTTTCTTGCACAGACACGATAATGTGAATATTTACTATTTAAAGCAAGGTTTGACAAATGAGGAATAAATATTTATATTTTAACTTATCTGTTACATTTTAATCATAATATTTCTTTGTATCTGGGATTCACCGACTTTCATGTCCTAACATAGCCTCTGGCAGTTTCTGAGCTTGCCAACTTGAAATAATTGGCTTGTCAAAAATTGTTTTGATGCATGTTGCCGTTTTTAAGGTAAGTGTTAACTGTTAATAATATAACTCGTGAGATTTCTTTGACAGGTGTATTTGGAAATAAAATGCACTCATCTCTAATAATTAACCAACAGGAAGATTTTGTTCAAAGCGTTATTGATGTACCGAAAATGTAGCACTAACAAGTGGTGTTGATGATCTGTTGTTTACGTGATGATAACACGAGACCAATACATACCGCTTGGCAAACTTTTAAATGTATAAATATAAGTGTTCTCAATCTCAGAAGTCGGCTTGTCAAATATTTTGATGCATGTCGCTGATTTCAAGCTGACTAGATGATAATTGTTAAGTAAATGGATAAAATAAGTGTTAACAAATCCTTCAGTTGTGAGTATAAATAAATCATTACAAACAGTCTTGTTTTCATTATTTGGTGATGTAGTTCATGTGATGAGTCTTCTATCTTATCTAGGCAAAAAAAAACAAAAAAACAAACACGGAAACTTGATGAAGTTTCTAGCTCTAATTAAGGAATTTACAATTTGTATAAAAGTCAGCTTGACATTGAAGAAATAAAGGTAGGACATGAAAATATAATGTATGATTTTCATGCATCCATTTGATTATTTCATGATGATGATATAAAAATTAGCAAGAATCTCACCATTGCGCATCACAGAATAGACCCCGAATATGTGCCAGATCTGATAACGATCTGTGTATGGAAACAGAAGCTAATGCCCCTTTGTACAGCTCTAAAAAAATTAACCCCCAAAAGCTAAACAACTTCACTCTGTGACTTGTATATCCCATAACAAACATATTCACGATATCTAATGACACTTCACTCTGTGACTTTTATATCCCATAACAAACATATTTACTATATCTAATGACATTTCATCCATTACAACAGTTGATAGTTGAAACTTTAAATATTGACCACCAAACTCAAATTTAAATGTTTGCTCCATGCGACCCTGACCTCTGATACCACTGTATTTAACTCTATGTATGCTCCTCACCCACAATGCATCTGTGGGCAAAGTCTAACAATGATCCACTGATGCAAACAGATGTTGCCATAAAAAAAAACTCTAATCAAAAAGTTTACATCAGAATGATGGAGAGACAGACGGATGGATGAACAGACACGGTGACTGCTATGTCTCACATTTTGTGCCAGTCACTGCAGGCAAAGCATAAATGGTGAAGGCGTGTAAAGCAGAACTAGAGTTATCAGGTGGAAACTAGGCTTGTAACAAACAGAAGCTCGCCAAATAGCTTGAAAGCTCTGCTATATTCAATTAATTTTTTGTATTTTTTTTACATTGTAGTGACAGGGGGCAGGAGAAGTTGGCCAGTTAATCTTTTTGAAGCATGCATATTCTCTTCATGTTGAGCAGGTGTGGAATAACTTTAAGGTGTGATTTTTATATTATTTATTTTATATAACTCTTGTTGATGAGTGGGCATAATAAAAAATTTTATGGTGATGTAAATCATTATATCATCAGGGGTCAAACTAGACTTTAAATTTTGGGAGAAGTGACTTCTCCTTTTGGACAGAATAGGGAGAAGTGAGAGCAGAACAGGGAGAAGTGGCAGCGATGCAAAAAATGCAATAAATATATATATATATATATATATATATATATATATATATATATATATATATATATATATATATATATATATATGTGTGTGTGTGTGCTATGGTTCTCTTATTTGAATTGTGTCCTGTATTTCTCATTATGCATATTTGCATTTAACATTAGTTTTAAGCAATATTTCATCTTCAAGTAGAAAATTCTCTATATTGTATGTATATTATAAACACATTTTGTAAGTGTATGAATGTATTATACTCATATGCAATGTATTCATACTTAAAACTGTGTATGTTTAGATTGAGAGAAATATGCATTGTATTTTGGCCATTTGACTTCAAAAAAGCATAGCAGAAACTATACATTTTAATTAATTTTAACTGACAGGAGTACCTAGATTACAGTATTGTAATTACAAATAGGTAAAAATACTTAAGCAACTGCCAGCTAAAGAACAAATTTATTTTTTTGCTAGTTTCTTCACTAGAAAACATTTCCAAATGAGTTTGAAACAACCCCTATATTAGGCTATAACACGCACATGAGAGCACATGTAAATGTGTCTTCAAGATCATAGTGTTCATCCATTCAAACCAGTGGTTACTGATGAGTAATCTGATCTTTACAACTGCATTTTGAGGGAGTTGATTCTAAATTAAATGTAAATCTTTTGACTATCATTTTTTTTTTTTTTTGTATTGTTTTTAAAAGTAGATGCATCTATTTTTAGAAACAGGGATTTTCTTCATATGACACTCACTTTCTAGCTTCGTTGCAACAATCCCAATATAGGATTGAAAATTTATGGTTTTAATATTTGTCTACATGCTCGTAATAACGTCGTGTATTGGTTGGATATTGTTTTCTTTCTTACTCTACGTATTTGCACAAATATGTGTGATGTAAGCTAACAACCTTGACCTTAAGTTACTGCGTTTATCAATTCGACAACATAGAATTGTCCCATACGTTTCTGACCAACAAATTTTTATTTTTAGGCTAAATCTTTTAATAGTTTTAATAGTTACACTTTGCCTTGTACGAATTGTATAATTTCCTTAATGTATGTGTCCAAAGAATTACGAAAACAGACAGTCTAATGAAGACGAACTTCCAAGACACAGCGATCTCCGCCATTATTACCCCATCACTTATGGTGTCAAATTGATTTAATGAAGAAAAGAATGCAAGCACGGCTGTTAAAATCTTCAAAAGATATATTTAGAAAGTGCATTCACCGATTCTCTTCTTAAAACACAAATTGTTATTTACATATAGATGATTTAGTTTCAAAACAAAAGTTATAAGTTTTTATCAACAAATGATAACTTGCGGAAATCAGGCAGCGATATATTGCGCGGGGGGGGGGGGGGATTGGTCAATCAGCTATTAAAGCACATGCCTGTGAATGTGCAAGAGTTTGTTTTGTCGGCGCAATTGATATGAACACATGCTAAAACAACATGCCATCCATTTCGCCTTGGGCTTAACACTACTTGACTGGGTTGAGGGAGCATCTCAAAAGGCTATTTAAAAAAAGGAAAATGACAGGGCGAAGTCGTTTTCGCTTTCCTAATATAAGAAGGCGAAGTTTATATTTTTTCGGCGACTTAGTCGCCCACTTCGCCTGGTAGCGTGACCCCTGTATCATGAAATATCATTGTGCAGATTGGATAATCTCTAAAATTGTGCATTATACAAGATGTTGAACTCTAGTCACATACATGTGCCTTTGGTACGATACAAAAAGGTTCAATTTCGAGGCTTTTTTGTGCCACCGGCACAATGAAAAAGTCACTGGTCAGTTAGAAAAATTCTGCTGTGCAAGGACGGCACATAAACACTCAGTGACACACTGCCCGTACTTGAATGCACTACAACATAATGTTTTTTTTCTACAGGGCTATGAATGATGCAAAGTGCTTTCAAACATGTTCATACCTGACATTGACATACACTACTTGTCTGGAGTACTGGCACCAGAGTGACTGGTTATTAAATTGATGGGTATGATTTTTATCAAAGTGACCCTGTCCAAAGCAGGGTTTGTTCTATAACTGAAATGCTTAGGGGCCCCCATCCTATATTTGAAAGAAAGGAAAAATTTCAGCACTTTCAATTTGTTTCTTAGTGTAGTATCTAAAAAAACAGTGTGAATCCAGCAAACATGTGTCCTAGATTACAGCCTGAAAACAGAACTTTTAAAACCATGCTTTTATACATTTTAGACTGCAGACCATATCAGGAGGCTGTAACACTATTTAAGCACAGCACAATTTTTTCTTTGCTTCCTGTTTTATGTCCTGGTAATATTTTGCAAACATTGAGAGTTTTTAAAGACTGTTTCTGACTTTTCATTTTGAAAAAAACTTGCATGATAACATCAAGGGTAGAAAATCCATTGCCTGGCAGCCTGTGACAACTTAATTTTAGCTTCGGGCAACAAATTTATCACAGTCACAGCCCAAGGCAACTAGATTTTGTTGGCTATGGTCTATAATTAGATTGATTACTATGATGAAAAATCAGTTAGTACTGATAACCTATGGGTCTGCTAGTTGTTATTTATGCCAGATGTTAATGTTTGTTAAAAACCTGATACCTACATGGCAATGTCAGTCATACATACAAATACAACTTTCTGCCATCACCCAGTGGTTCAGGGCTCACTGGAAAATAGGCATGTTTATTTTCTGGCACTGTGTAGGGTATTGCAAAACATTTACCCCCAAAGAAGACACCAGAAACAAATACAAATACTTACTCAAAATAACATTTTATTTATCTTAGAATGCAATCACTCTTTCATAATTCAATGCAGATACATTATATTGATAAATACCAAGGCTTTACAAATCCACTTGCCTGATGCCCAGGACAAGCTCAAGTTTGCAAGGTACTTGCTTGCAGGCAATTCCAAACAATTTTGAGAGAAAGCAAGAGATAGTGTTCAGTTCATAAAGTTATATGTTCTGCGATTTTGCAGTAGTGCATATATCAGCACGTATATTTAACATTTGTATGTAACACATTCTTTTATTACACAACTGCCCGCATTTTCTTTCATCTACCTTTATTTAATACAATATACTATCCAAATCCGTCACAATATCTATCTTGTAGTCAATATCTAGATTGGTCTTGCAGACATGTTAATATTTACTTTGTAAAGCAAGTTTGACAAACAGGGAATAAATATTTATATTTTAACTTAACCATTACGTTTTAATCATAATATCTATACATATTCACAGACTTTCAAGACTTAACCTAGCCATGGGGAGTTTCAATCGAAACATCCTTTACCTTTTCCGTCAAGTCCAGCAAGAAACCTTAAATATAATTCGCAGCCACCGAGAACTATATTCATAATTACTTTTGTTCACATAGCAGAATATGGTGGCAGAAGGAGACAAAGTCACAACAGAACATTGTATGCCTTTTCTGTTGCAACATGCATTGTGCACTCCACCAGAGGATAATCACCAAGCCAATTAAATTTATGTGTTTTACTCCAACTACATTCCAGGTTATTTCTTGACTTGATGGAAATGTCTGATTGAGGTTCCAATTGAGACAGTTTGTGAGCACCAAAATTTGCTGAGCTTGCTGACTGGCTTGTCAAAGATTGTGTTGATGCATTGTTGCTGATTTCAAGGTGACTAGGTGATAATTGTTAATAATATAACTTGTGAAATTTCTTTGACAGGTGTGTTTAGAACTAAAACCCACTTGTCCCTAATGATTAGCCACATTGATATTGTTAAAACAGTGATCAATGTACCAAAAATTTAGCACCCACAAGCAGTGTTTATCATTTTTTGTTTACGCTATATGTACAGGAGACCAATACATACAAGCTGTTTGGAAGTAATTAAAATTTAAATGGATAAAAATAAGTGTTCTCAAATCATTTTCAAAAGTCGGCTTGTCAAAAATTGTTTTGATGCATATCACTGACTAGGGATTAATTATTAGGTAAATGGATAAAATAAGTGTTCTCAAATCAATCTTTTGTGACTATAATAAATCATTACAAAAAGTCTGTAGTTTCTGCATACCCTGGAGGCAGCGTGTACCCCCCTACTGATTTTAAAAATGAAAAGCACGAAAGATGTAAAAAGTGCACAAAACATACTAACTTTGTTTATTGATTTATAATTTCTAACTTGATTGTCACCAAGTGGTCCCTAATATTGTCATCATCTTCACATTTCAAACCAAATGGAAGTTTTCAATGTAAATGAGAAGTATGCTTACTATTTTCTTTTTGCTGGAAGAGTCCATTTTCAGTAAAGGGTGGATGCAAGGCCTACACATACATACAAGGTAAACAGTGTTGTCTGCATCCATGTGTGCAATGTCTATTTCTAACATTTCCCCAAAAAATGTTAAAAAAAGGGGAAAAAATATGCCCTTATATCTCAACATTATGGAAATTTGCGCAAGTTATCCAGAGCTTAAAGAACACTATGAACTACATCACTCCTGTTGTGTGAAAAACACAGACTCGCTCATGCAAATATGGATGTTGTGTTTGGCAACAAAAAAATATGTTTCCAGTCGGCCGACTGTCCCTAGCACACTTTCACCACCCACCAAAAAAAAAAAAAAAGAAAATCACATTGCCGAAATTGATTTGTGCATCTAATTGAGCCGGTTTTGTACTCTGAAGAGCTTGAAATATTATTTGATTTCAATATAATCTTTTAAAAAAAAAATGCCTACCATAATTTTAAAACTAGTACAATAGGAAACATATTTTTCTTTGATGGCCTTAGTGTTGAAGTTCCACTAGGTTTGAAACCCAAAGAAATAGACAATGTTTGGGACCTCTTGGTGGCAACGGAGTTAGAAATTATAAATCAATGAATGAAATAAGTAAGTTTTGTTCATTATTTATATCCTTGATGCTTTTCGTTTTTAAAATCAGTGGGGGGGGGGGGGTACAAGCTGCTGAAAGGTAGGTGGAAACTATAATTTTCATTGCAGTTGATGAGATGAGTCTGCGACTGCATCTAGGCAAAAAAACAAAATCAAAGTTGATGAAGTTTCCATAAACAAATCGAACAAATTAATCAAGAACATTGACAAGCATTTGGAGTTTTTAACTTGAACCTCTAAAGATTCATTTTGAAATATTCAGTATTTTAGTAAACCAATGAAAAAGTAAGGCAGTTGATAATTAATAGTTGTGATGTTACAACTATAACAATTCTCAATTACTTAACCTTCCTGTTCTTTAATTGTGTGCAGCTAGAAGGAATCAAGGAAGAGATTACACTTACTTTTCTATATTAATTTATTTAATTAGCTTAATTCCAATTTCAAATCAATACATTTTACAAGATACTGGAAGAAGAAACAAATGACCATATTCAATTCACTTTTCATTTCATCTTTACATTCACTTCTTTCTTAAATAAACTTGGACCAATTTCTCAACATCGCGTTTAGGATAAAAATCCTCAAGTTCTGGACCTTCCTCCATCACACTCATTAATTTCTTTACAGTTTCTTGCTTTAAACGTCCATGGCCCTTTGTCTTGATGCAATTATGCGATGAGAAACCTTTGCTCACAAGCCTCTGATGTTATAGTTTGGTAAAAACAAAAGGAAAATTTGAAAATGTCTGTATATATTGACAAGACCAGGACAAGATTTGTTAGCGTAAACTATCAATTGGACATAAAAATAAATACATAAAGAACAAAATATTGAATAGCATAATAACAGACAGAATAAATTATCATCACAATCATAATATTAACATTATATATCATGGGGGGGAAAAACATCTAAAGGATTATAATATTTAAAAAAAAAAAATATTTTAACTTTCAGTATAATAAGAAACTTTGATCAAACTGGAGTTGTGTCATCTACTGCATATGCAACATAATGACATCATAAGAATGATGGCTTTGTATAAAAAAAAAAAATTATTTTTTAAAGAAAACTTTCAAACCAGTTGATGTTCTAAATCAATGAAATAATTGAGATATATAGATGTTATCTGGAGTTCAATTAATCTGCTGAACTGGTTCAGTGGCTGGCCTTCTTTAGCTAATTAAAAGTACGCTTACTTTTACGCCGATTTCGGCGTCCCCAAGAACCTTGTGTATACTTTTTTGATGGCAACTTTACATAAATTGTTTGGTGTTAAGCGCAATGCTACAGATGAGCCAGATTCTCGCAAGACTGGTCGAGATAAATTATGTCTAGTGTTGATAAAGAAAACAGAACGCTAAAGAGACTGTAAAATTCGTGGAATGAATAATGGAATAGGACATTCCCATGGGCTGAAAAACAAGAAAACAATGTATTATCAGCTTTATGCACATTTGTTGTGGCCGTGGAAGGAAAAATGCAATGGTAACTCAAGGAACACCGAACTTGCAAATTTCAACATTTACTAGGCATGAGGTCTTGAAGGATCATTTGCTTCCTGTTCAAGGGCATCAAACTAAGGGGAAAAAAACTATTATGCCAACTGTCGTCGAAAATGTGATTAGTAGGGAAATAGAATGAGACTAATGAGTGCAAAGAGGCCCAAATCAGAACTATGTTCTACCTAGCTAAAGAAGGCCAGCCACTGAACCAGTTCGACAAATTAATTGAACTTCAGGTAACAGTTTTATATCTCAATTACTTTATCGTTTTAGAACATAAACTGGTTTGAAAGCTTACTAAAAAGAAAAATATTTCTTTTTGATACAAAGCTATCATTCTTACGATGTTGTCATATTATATATGCAGTGGATGACACAACTCCCATTTGATCTGAGTTTCTTATTGCACTGAAAGTTAAAATATTTTTAAAAAAAAAATATTATAATCCTTCAGATATATATTTTTCTCCATGATATATATTGTTAATATTATGTTTTTGATGCTCATTTATTTTGTCTGTTATTATGCTATTTAATATTTTGTACTTTATGTATTTATTCATACATGTATGTCAAATTCATAGTTTACGTTAACAAAACTTGGTGAATGTCTTGTCCTGGTCTTGTACAATATACAACCAAATTTTCAAATATTTATTTTGTTTTTACCAAACTTGAAAAATGCAATCATCGTACACATATAACACATGAACAATTTTAGAGTTTTTCACCCCTGTCATGAGGATGAGAGCTAGAGAGTAAAAGACACAAACCTGAATTTATGATTCATTTATTCTCTTTTTGAAACAACAAAATGGATATCAGGCTATTCAACAATACACTCATAATGTTCTGCAAGGAAAAAGAAGTATCATTAGTGGGACTCCCAGTTTTACTGCAACTTTTCTCAGACTCGGCCAACGTGGGTATGTGAGAAAGCTTGCCAGTAGTTTCCCGTGGGTTCTTCCTCCACCAAATACCAAATATACTGGCTGGCATGTATAGCCTATCATGTGCTGAAAAATGGCATTAAACCCATAACAATCAACCAACCAACCAACTTTTTCAAAGGAAGGAGTCCTGGACTGCAACTTTCAAAATCCTATGGAGAACATTGCATTTTCATATTTTGGGTTGTGACAGATATCACTCAGTTACATTTAAACTGAGTTGTATCAATAAAAAATAAATATGAATTTCCTTTTACTTGCCAAAATGAATAGAACATTTATGCCTAATCTCCAAAATTGTGTTGGTTCCGGCAACTGCGTGAGCCATAGTAGTGGTATGTTCCGTGATTCCCCTAGAGGTGTAAGATTGAGAGTCAAAAATCCCCTTGGTGTCAGAACTGAGGGTCAGACTGAGTAAAAAAAACAAACCTTAAGTTTGGTGTCAGAACTGGGGGTCAAATTAAAAATGTGGGGGTCTCTGACACACAAATGAGGGTAAAGGGAAACAATCTATGTTTGTAAAATAAAACAGAAAAAAACTTTTTAACAAAACAACAATATTTTTCTTCCTTCCCTTTGGGATTTAATGCATTTCATTACCATATATAAGACAGCCATAGTATGAACTACTCTCTCAATTTTCATTTCTCCATTGAAATTTAGTAACTTGAACAACAGATCAATTGGAAATAAAGCATAAAAGTGTCATTTAATTTTGATTTTAAATGCAAATAAAGGCTTTATGTTTATTTAATGTTAAATACATGATTTAGGCCCGTTTATATATCCGCATGAAGAATTATGCAGAATGTATATAAAGAAAATGGCTAAAAACGATTAAACTTTGCACCACTGATAGTAAAAATGAAAAGATCTGATTCAAAAACATAAATATTGAAAGTCTGGAATGTGAAGTCTAATGTAATTAGACATGTCACTTCAGCCAATTAGGTGTCATTAGTTACATAGTATTCAGCTACATCTGCATCAAAATTACTAAAATATCTTCCAAATTTAAATCTACTCCTTGCTGGGATGCTGAGCACGAAACTTCATCAGAGACTGGTGTGATGAAAATATTGAATTTTTGGTACCATAGAAAACATTGTATATTCGTATGTTAAACAATTTGAAATATCATATGCTGGGCACATTCATATTCATTTAATCTTCACCAATGTGAAGGGGTGGTGGGGGATTCAGTCTCAAGTTGAGTTTTTTAGAGTTATTTCCCTTGCACTCAAAGGTTGTAAATAGTTAACCAGTGACGAAACGTCCGCAAATCGCAAATATTACTTAGTTGATTGCTTATATTATTATTTTGTCTAAATAGGCTATAAACTTTACAACCCTATTTATAAAATAAAAATGTACATATTTATTTTTTGAAAATAAAAATAAAAACACTCTTTAAATCATTAGAAAACACACAAATGTTAATAGACTTCCATTGCCATTGGTGTAAACTTATAAGTGTACCCTATCTAGTATATTAAGAATTTGTTCTCTACAGATTCTCACGACTTTAAACAGGTAATTAAAAAAAACTGATATTTTCACTAATACTTGACAAGTATCAATGAAGTTTTATGCCATTACAGGGGAGAAAACAAGTATACTTACAAGAAACATGCACATCTTGCCACTGAAAACCCCGACAGGAATCTCTGGCAGTACCGAAATCGGCGCATATTCTCCATAATCCGCTGTAACCAATAACATCTTGGTCTAAAACTGTTGCCGTCCAGTGGTCACTTGCTACTGCTGCTAGTTGAAATACACAGGCCACAGTAAGAATCAACAATGTGATGATTCCTACAAAACTTAGCTCCTCTCGGCTGAACGCCATTTTGAAAATTTTGACCTGGTTATACCTGGCGAATCACAAGGTGCGCTGCACACTATGTGGTATGACAGGTATGCGACAACAAAGGACGTTGGCGTCTGAGTCACCGCAAACGCTTGCATATTACATGTAAGTTCAACGTGGAGGTGTTGTTAAAACAAGCAGGTAGTTTTACAAGATAACGGGAAATGCAATACAACTGAAACTCGAGCATTCCGAGAAATATAGTTAATTTGAAAGCTGAAGAAAATGCGATTCTTGCAATGTCATGACTGAGATAAGTGATTTAACAAACTCATTCGCAACTTGGCGAGCATCTAAAAAACTTAAAGGAGAGACGGAAACTTTTGCGTTTGGTTTTGGTTTTTTACGCTCGATCATGTCAGACTTTTTTTTTTAGTACGGAGAACAACTTCGTCGTCTACAATAAAGTTAGTCACAGTTACCTGTAGCCTTTCTCACCCCGTTTAGAACTTTTTTTTAAAGTACACAAAAAAGGACCCCGCAAAAATTGGTACCTAATGCGTCCAGTTTTTCACATCCAAACTGGTAACTTTAGATTGGAAATTGTGATATGAACTAACACGAGCTAGAATTTTTTTTTTTTTTAAATAGCACCGATTATCCGGCCCTAATTTTTATTTATTTTTTATTTTTGCCCTATTGAAAACATGAAATTTGCCCTATTGAAAACATGAAATTCGCCCTATTGAAAACATGAAATTATCCGAAACCACGCGGTAACGACACAACTGTCCAAATATCTAAACTAGGGCCAGAAATATCAGAGTTAAATTGAATCTTACTTTGAAATTAGTTCATTATATTTATGCTTCAGTGCTCAGTATTTCAAAAGAAGTCAAACCATTGAATGGTCTGTTGAGAAGGAAAGTCAAAGTCGAGTTCACTACTGTATACTATGAAACCTATTTTAAAACAAATAATGATGTATGCCTTATATCTAATATCCGAATTGAAGAAAAGTGCATACTTTGTGATAGTACTCCAAGAGTTAGGCCTTCAAAAGACAATAACTCTCTCTCTCTCTCTGTCTCATGTCAAACAATATTTCAAAGTAAGTACCATCCGAGATACCAAAATAAATTTCGTATAAAAGCTATATATATATATATATATGTGTGTGTGTGTGTGTGTGTATTTCATAATGTGATATTGAAATATATCAATGGGAGAAAAAGTATATTGCCACAGTAGCGGTACCACTTTTTTTTCTCGCCACTTTTGGAACAACTTTCTTTTCCCATTTAGGAAATATATCTGCTCTTATGTACGTTATTCAAACCTCTATTTCCATAGTTAGGCCTATTTCATTTTTCTTCTTCTTCTTCTTCTTCTTCTTCTTCTTCTTCTCTCTCTCTCTCTCTCTTTCTCTCTCTCTCTCTCTCTCTCTCTCTTGAAGAGATCGTAAAATGTGTTAAGATTGTAGACCCTCTATTAGTGTACATTTATATAATCAATGAGAAAGTGACATAAAGAATGCCTAAAAACGAGCCCCAAAGAACAAAAAATAGACTTTAAGTATGAACTTGCTTATATTTAGTTTTCAACATGAATCTTGCAAATTGTCAGTGAATGAACTTTCATGACATATTTGATATTCTGAGTCACCCATACAGTGTCGTATTGATCATTTCAACATTACAAAATCACGCTCTCGGGAGCAGCGTTAGATCACGAGACTTTATAAGTCTGGGGATACGGCTATGTTAACGATATTGCAGTGTGATGTGTTATCGAATTGTATTTACTCCGTTTTCAGTAAATGATAATAGCCAATACTTACGTTGCCTTATATTATTGAAAATATTCCATTTTCCGCTATACTCAATTGTAGAATGTATTTCCCTTTTGTGGTTCTTTTCTTATATTATAGTCAGAAACGTGGCATGTAGGGAGTGAGCTGACTTTACCTTCAAACAAGCCTAAAGATCATGCGATTTCTTTTGTTCATCCTTTCTTTTTAATTTTCATGTCATTGTTTGTATTTTTTACAGATATATTTGCAGTTTCACGTGTGTGTAAGTTATTTTTGAATTGATTTGTTACGACTCTATGGTCTAAGAAAAATGTAACAGAAAGAAAGTGAAACCAACAAATCAAGTAAAAAATCAACAAGCAATTTATTACTAGATAATTAAAATGAAAAATCAAAAAGTCACTTACAATAATGTGTTTTGAAATCCTAATAATCCAATAAGAATGATTGTTCTAATCACAAGTCCTAAATATAGAATGTTCCGAATTCACGGCTGTGTCCTTGAATGTTATGATGTGCTAATGGTCTCCAAAGTCCTGATGTACTAGTAATCTTGATGTGCTGATGTCAAAATGAAGTATTCCAAAATCTCTGAATAAGTTCACATAAATTCCAAAATCATCAATTAAAAATCCAAAATCCAAAAGTTTATGAGCACTGTTATAATCCAATGAATATTTAAAATAATTCCTCTCTTAGAATTTGGAATGAATTTTCACAACTGTAATAGCTCTTTACAAGACTGATGGTAATGTCAAAACTGAATAAATGTCCACCAAACATGGCATATATAAAGATTGGTCACATGACAGAATGTTCTAGAATATGAGTCATCTTAATGGAATTCTACCTGTAAACAAAATTCAACCTTGACCTTCAAATTGAGAAAACATATTGATCAAAACAACCTAATTCAAGGACACTAGTTAAACATGTTTTTCCCGATAAACATTAAGACTTAAGCAAGTATCAAAGTGAAGAAACATTTATAATTTCCTAAAATATTTATAATATTATATAAACATCATACATCACAGATTGTCGTTGCTTTTTATGGTGTTTCCTCAAGGATCTAAAATGGGCTTGGTAATTATCCATCAAAAATGTTTTATCGCGCATTGTTGTTGTTGTTATTATTATTATTATTGTTGTTGTTATTGTTGTTGTTGTTGTTATTATTATTATTATTATTGCAAAAATAGGAATCTGCAAGTGCTGTGATCTCCCTGGGATGGGTTGGCATCAATTTGCAAGAAAATGTGTAGCCTGTACAGTTAAATTGAATTCATTTGCAAGAAAATGTGTAGCCTGTACAGTTAAATTGAATTCATTTGCAAGAAAATGTGTAGCCTGTACAGTTAAACTGAATTCATTTGCAAGAAAATGTGTAGCCTGTACAGTTAAACTGAATTCATTTTTCAGTGGGCCTCCTATATGACTAATTCAAATATAACATTTGTTTTGTCCCAAAATCAATATTAAGAAATACCCAGCAAATCAAAGTTTCTTGGTGGCCCTTTAAATATTAAAAGGGTCAATTGTTTTTCTTAAGTTTGCATTACTATAATGCTTTCTTCAATCTTGCACTTTCACCTTAATGTGAGATTTCAGATATTCTTTAAAAATATATGTCAAACTTTAATCTCATTTGGTGAAAAAAGTGGAGTATTTTTATTTATTTATTTTGTTTTTTAATATATTTTTTTTCCTCATAGATCTTTAGAAGAAGTCAATCCGAGCAATCATTCAATCAGTTTTAAACTAACAGATTGAGTCGCGTCTTCAGACTCTTTATATTCCGATACAATAATACACTCATATTTACGCCAATAAACTAGAATTGTTATTGTTTGAACAGTAAATCTGACGAATTAAAAGAAGAAAAAAAATAAATATTTGACACATGATTACTTTGGACTAAATGTTATTTTTTAAATACAAGGGCACATGGTCATCAAGAACACAGCAAGAGTTTATTGATATGTAGGAGGATCAATTTTATGAGCTGGCCTATCCAAGCTAAACGTTCGACTTTTTATGATGAACTGTCACCATAACTTTTATCTACTTATTTTCTTAAATTTCATAGTCGGAGGAAATTATCTTTCAGACTTTCAGACCTAGAAACGTTAAACAGGTTATTTGAAAAGAAAAAAAATATGGCGAGATACTTTTATAAAAGAAATTACATCATACAAGATAATATTGCTTATTATTGTTTACAGTGATACTCATAAAGAGAACTGATTCTTAGTAATTTTTTTCACGAAGATTTTATCCATTTTGAATATAAAATATCGGGAAAAAATGAAATTTAAAAGGTTACCCAAGCATTATCTTTAAATAATACGCAATGACGAAGAGACTTATATATATATATATATATATATATATATATATATATATATATATATATATATATATATATATATATATATATATAAAACTTGAAGAAGTATATTAATACAGTGTATGAATGAATATTTATTAAAAAGAAAAGAAAAAAAGGAAAGAATTGACGAAACAATCTCAGCAAATCTATATGTATTGATCAAGCGAGTAAGATAAAAATTAGAGTCTACATTCTTGTTTTGTATTACTGCAACGGTTAACTAATCTTATCGGATACAGTTTGAACTAATAACACGCGTATTCATACAACTTATTGCATTTGAAAATTATACTGAAATAACATAACTTATTGCTAACAAGTACAAGCTTAATATACATTGCACATAGCGTCACAGACCTCAACCCTTCAGATCTCGCGGAAACGAGATCACGTTTTAGCGTGATTTCGGAATGTCGAAATCGAGAATACCTGTTACACGCTACGACAAACGGTACACAATTTTAAGAAGAAAACTCTTGATTAAACATAGTAGTAACATTGTTTCAGTAGCGATTTAAGCTAACATGACAATCATACTCATGTCTGAAAAAGATGCCGAAATTAGGCATTGATGAGTGTTGACTGCAAACCGAAATTAATTGATAATCGAAATTTAGATGCAATGTCTGTTACCGAAATAGACTGCAAGCTTGCCAAGACCACACAAACATTTACGTTTGAATGATGCAGAAATAAACATAATAGAAAACAAAAATCCTTGTGATCATTAAAATCTGTTGTTCAAGGATGTTACGGCCTGAAGTCTGTCGGATACGACCGTTCTGTCATATTTCTGTAGTACACCATCCCAGCAATGTTCACAGTATCAATCCGCGCAAGAAATGTGTTAACGAAAAAAAAATAAAAAAATCTTCATTTTTGAATGAAAGCAGTCATTAATTTGACAAAATACACAATCTGAAGCATTATATGTACAAGTTAAATGTGTAAAAAGGTGCTGTCCTATAATTATTGCACAAATTCTGAACTTCTTTTTATCGATGTAGTAATGCAACCGTTAATCGCATTGGCACAGAACGGTAAAAATAATCCATGCAAATCGACGGTTTTTGACTTTAAAAATATTTAAGACAAGGAAAATCTTGGTTTTTAAAAAAATAGATATAAGAAAATAAATCACTCGTGATGTGGAAACATTTTGTATTGTCGCTTGTGGCTTCGACACTTGTGACACTACAATGTTTCCACTTCACTCGTGAAATATATATGTACTCACAAAACGTAGATATCATCTATATATCACATGACTACTATGTTTTTTACGTTAATATACACAAATCATAATTTTACATGCGCAAAAGCACCGCATGACGTCACGGGAAATGCGTAATAACCGAAGCATCCGAATATATTTCAAAGTCATTTCACTAAAATATTTTGCGGTTTGGTCAAATAAATCAGTAATTTTCCTCATGCGATAAACAGAGTCTTTTATTTGTACTCATTTCAAATGAAAGTTATAAAATCCTAGAATTGCGAGCTATAAGCAAAATACATAAATTATTCCATTTGTTTTCATAAATTTCGTTTGAAATTAGTACTCGTATAAGATCCTCGGACATATACATTAAAACAATTGTGAAGATAACATTTAGATTCATTCGGTAGATGTATCGAAAAATAGAGTAGAAACCAGAGTTAAAGAGGACGGTAAATCAGGGGTCATAACTCCTCTAAATCCTAACGTTAAATGCTGAAAATCGAATTTATCCAAGGTCTCATCAGTAAGATGCTGCATACCAAATTTGTTTGAAATTCCCAGTAAAGTTATCTTGCGGAAAACAAATTGTTAATGAAGGAACGGACCGATGGACCTTAACAAAGTGATTAGTTAAGGTTTTCGCCTATTTCGTCAGTCGTGACTCTAATGAAGATGGCGATGCATTTATATGGAATATGTTGATGTTGTGGTTATAGTTATTGCGGATTGTGGCTACTGTGGCTGTGCATATTCATTGTTGTTATTGTCACTTTTGGTGTCGTCTCCACAGCAGCCGATGGTGGTGGTTATGATGATTATAGTAGTGGTGGTGGTTTTAGTGATATCATTGAGTTGTTTTTGAAGATTTTTTAAAAAGTAAGTTAAATATATGTCATCCTATATTCAAGTAGAAATGAATTAAGTTGATTGATAAAGTGGTGTTTAACGGCACATCAGCACACGAATGACTATTTTGAGATAATGAGATAAACATAGTTCCTTGGCCATAGATACACTTTGGTAGCCATCCTGGTAGGTCTGGACAGTATTCGGACATGGTAACCATAAGCCATCATATATGTTTTCTAAGAATTAAATGACTGAAATTATTGTCTTTATTTGTGAAAATTCGATTAAAATATTTCCATGTTCCTCTATGTAGTACCAACATTTTGTGGAGAAATTTTTTTTTTTTTTTTTTTTTTTTTTTTTTGAATCGACCAAATCAATATGTCCCTCTACCCCCAAACAAAAGACAAAATGTCAATTTGACGTCCTTTTTTAACCTGAAAAAGACATATTTTCGCTTTATAAACCACAATAGTCACTCTTTTAAAATGACATATATACCCTTTGTGGTATGATCACTTCCAATTTACTAGACATGCTCAAGAAGAGCATTATCAGGACGCTAAAAAAAGAAAGTCCAATCGTTTTCCATATACAGTATATTTAGCTGATTTTAATATGAAAGGAAAGGACAACCACATTGATGCTGTGTTAATTTGTATTTTTCAGAATGCAGTTAAAATTAAGACCGTAAAGTGTACAGTAATAAGTAATTCATGGGGAGCTAACTTTTGATAGACATATCTTATCGCAAACAGTAATTGAATTAAATCCCTTGAGCAAGTGGACCGCCTCGGCTCTTTCTGCGATTCAATAATATGCCAGGATATGATCGGTAGGAATGACCTCGAAGTTTCAAATGAGTATCGGGGGTGAACCTCGACTGGAGTGCATACCCTGCCAGTATCTACTGACAGTGGAACACATTCTTGTCGAGTGTGTAGACTTGCACCCTGTGAAAGAGAAGTAT
Source organism: Margaritifera margaritifera (assembly GCA_029931535.1). NCBI lineage: Eukaryota > Metazoa > Mollusca > Bivalvia > Unionida > Margaritiferidae > Margaritifera > Margaritifera margaritifera. The sequence goes on from JAQPZY010001563.1 coordinate 3,738,260, forward strand.
TTTGTGTTGAACTCCATGAAGAAGCTGCATGATGTTGTACCACCTGAGCAAATCTTGAACTTTTTGAAAGAATGCGGTTTGTTTAAAAATTTTAGACTATATGTTTTTAAGGAACTTACATGTGCTACATTTGTCTTTTATTTCATATATCGTTTACAGAATTTTAAGATTTTTACTGTTATATTTGATCTTGTATCTCATGTTTACATCTATTTGGAAGTGTTTATCTACCTAATTTTTTTGTGTAATTCTTTATTTTTACATTTCTCGAACTTGACCTTTAGTTCGCAGGATATAGGCTCAGTGCAGTCCTACAATATAAGACATCTACCCTGGTATTTTTGCTGGTTCGATTGACGTCTTACTTCCAAAATAAACGGCGTTGTGAAGCGTGTTCCCCTTACGACTGACAGGGGACCTATAGGCCAAATTTTCAGGAATATCTCACACACTTGGTAGCCCATATTGACACTTTTCCACAGATTAAAGTCTAGTTGCTTTAGTTGGACTATACTTACTCTGATGTCTTTTTCCTGATGGAATCAAATTCTGACATTAGCAAGTAGACACGTTTTCACGTTCCGTTGACATACATTTTAGTTGGTTTAAATGGGATGGTAGCCGAGGACTGCCGAAGTAGATTGCAGTTGAAGTATATTTCTTTAACGAAACGAAGAAAAACATTGAAGTTGATCAAACCGATTAGATAGCTTCGTTTCGTTTAAGGGACGTATCGATCCTTTAACCGACTTCGGCATTCCTCGGTACTCGTAAGACTGCAGATAACTAGCATCATCTAGCGTAGTGAAAGTACGCAATCTCAGTGCTTTTTCCTATGATGCACTGTGCCCATTAGTCTGGTTCGTTGCTTCGTATGCCCCAACTACTCGCTCCGCTACACGACTAACTATTTGGGAGATAAATATTTTATTATTTACCGCCCTGTGATATTGGCTTGCCAATTGAAGTGGGGTAACAGCCAACATACGAGCTAAACCAGGCTAGATATCTGTTTCCGGTCGGTGAAACATTTAGTTTACTCAAGTCTGATCCTTTATCTTTCCTTAACGTGAAAACCTGTATTTTCTTTAATAACATTTTTAATCGTAGCTCATTGACAGAATTTCTTTTTTGTAGAAGAAAGTGTAGAATTTTGAAATGACAGATTAGTGATTGCCCTGTTAATATGTTGTTTTTTTTAAAAAAAAAAGTATTTACAAAAATAATATCATGGCAGTGCTCGAAATGTCTTGACAAATTTCATTATATAAGTCTTCAACATAAAAACTTAAATGTTTTGAAAAGTACACCTATGAAGACCGTCATAAATAATAACATTTAATGCATGGTGAATTTAATTGAAAATGCAAAAATGAACTAATGAAGTAACTTTGGCGTGGTAATATTGCATAATTTTTCGTTGACAATTTTGGACGAAAGTGACTTTTTAGCCTTTCAACATTTCCAAGGTTTATAGTACCCCCACCGCCTACCCACTTCTTATTCTTGGAAATTGTTTTTAGCCTTTCAACATTTCTAAGGTGTATGGTGCCCCCACCGCCTACCCACTTCCTTGGAAATTATTTTTTTTCGTATAGTTCTTGCGTGGTTCTACAACACAACAGTGTTTTTTTTTTTGTTTGCAAGTTTTCTCTCATTGAAGGACAATTTGTCATTTTTGTTACATTTTGAACAATAACTTAAATTATTATATATCAATTATTACACGAATAATCACAAATCAGATAATATCTTGGTTTTATGACTAAATAATCTAATATTAGATTGTCTAATTATATCTACATCGTTTACACAGATTTGTTTATATGTGAATTGGTTCAATGAGGAAATGTATATGTCTCTGTGTGTACACAGTTGAAGAGAGAGAGAGAGAGAGAGAGAGAGAGAGAGAGAGAGAGAGAGAGAGAGAGAGAGAGAGAGAGAGTGTGTGTGTGTGTGTTTGTCTGACAAATTTAGTCTACTACGTTTTATATATTTTTATTTGACGTATCTTTTTTCAGGAATTGATGAATGCATGTGATAATTTGATACAGCTTCCCAAAGTGAACCTGTCGAGGTGGGCTAGATATATTGTTAATTTCATAACCTTTTTCATTATAAATAATCATTGTCATTATTAGGCATGCAATCTAATAATTGAGTTTATTTTCCTTTACGTACATCTTGGGATGCAAATCTTTAATTTCGACTCGTTATTAATTGCAAATTATTTTTATTTTCCGGTTGATTATTCAGCCATACTCTTGGAAGCACCACCCACCCTTCCGTCCCATTTATCTTTGCAAGAAAATCGAAATAACATTAAATGAGCAAAAGAATTACATGTTGGGTGCCAATTTTTTTTTAAAAAAAAAAATATAGCTTTTGGTTTGTCTCATTTTAAGTCGTCTCTAAAATATTAGGTTTAGCTACATGTTTTTAGAGCACCGTTGAAAGTGGTAAAGGCACGTGGAAAGTTGTTGGCTCTCCACTCTAGCAACGTTGACTAAGTCAGCATGCATAAACATGTCTTTCACGTACTTGGATTGACATTTAGTTTTGATCTCTATCAATAAAACTATGTGACGTCTGAAGCAGACAGCTGATCAAAATGGCTGCTTCTGTGTGCTGGGAAAATGTACTTGAAATTGTACACAGTACACAAACTTTATCTGTCCTTGAAATGTATAAATACATTTTTACAATATAAGCATTGCTATTTTTTGAAAGTGCAATTGTGAAATTTTAAAATATTGAAAGAAAGTTATCGGCTCTATATTTTCTTCTCCCTCTCTCTCGCTATATATATATATATATATATATATATATATATATATATATATATATATATATATATATATATATATATATATATAATTTACCTTTTAAGGTCAAGAAGTGTAAATAGCCACGGAGAACTAGCAGTCTTTTATGAGATGCACATCAGAAGTAAGGCCTAGCTGTTTACTCTCAAACCCAAATAAATCCCATTATTATGAGATATCCAAATAAATAAAAGTGTAGGTTATTTAAACCTTCCCAAGGATGACCAGCGGGGGAAATCAGGGAACTTTTTTTTACATGTTCAACCTTGTGCAAAAATGCAAAACTCTGGAGCGGAACGTATAAAAGCGATCAGACTGTTCAGGAATAACTATGCCAACAGCTTTGTAGTAAATCGTAAGCGATTTCAAAAACAAATTCGGTAATTAGATATGTCCTGCCTTGGCCACACCCTTTCGGTAATTAGGTATGTCCTGTCTTGGCCACACCCATGAGGAGTTCTACAGTATACACTATTTAGAAGATCGAAATAAGATTAGATCAAAAGACTTACAGTCAGATGACCTACATTTTTTTTTATTGGTCTGCATTATTTTAAGGTTTCTAAATAAATAAAATATAAAATTAGCGTTCAGATTGTCACGCAGTAACTTGACAATAGCTTCGCTGTAAATCATTTGCGATTTCGAAAACGAGTACTAATAGAAGAGCATGGGAGGGGGAGGGTTGCTCAAGAAAGAAGAAGAAAAGAGAAAACGGATGAGGAGCTGCAACTGACCAGGGTAAGTATATAACTATGCATTTACGTATGTATGTATGTATGTGTGTAGGTAGGTAGGTAGGTAGATAGGTAGGTAGGTTGGCAGGTTGTTAAGGGTCGTCTACATATGACGTCACGCACTTTTTGCCGTTTTTTTTACCCCCCCTCGTCAAATTTCGTCACAAAAACTCAGACCTCCTCTATGTGACGTCACAAATCTCATACTCCCCTTTTTCCCCACAATTATTTGTAATACTGAAAAGTAAATGTAATTTAAATCAGTTAACTATACAGACAAAACAACAATCTTTTATGTAAAATAGTGTTTAATTAATCAGGCTTTTACAAGGACTGCTTGGCTAGTTAAAAGTTTATACAATTATTTGAATTTTTAAAATTAATTTTAAACAAAAAACAAAATGAAATGTAAATTAAGCACATCAATCACTTCAATTCTTACTAACATTAAAGTTTCAACAAATCCACAAAAATTCTAAGGGTTTAAAATCTGAAGTATTTGTAAATGAATTACTTCTCTTCATAGTTTTCATTATCCCAGGGCAAAGTAAGATGCTCCTCTATTGAACGAACAAGAAATCCATTTGCTTCTAGATTAACATCGTTTATTGGAAGGGATATTCCCTCCAAATCAAGCTCCTACTCGTCAATCCAGTCCACACTTTCTCCATTCTCCGCATTTGCTAGTATGACCAACATTTCGCGTTGCCTTCTAGCAGCGACTCTCATTGGTCTGATGCGCTTCGATGGAACTGCTATTTGTTTGTGAAGGACTGAGTGACTGCGCAGCATGACCAGAGAGCTGAAGTATACGTGGCATATCTTGCAAATTCTCTCATTAATCACAGATTGAAGTGAAGGGCAATAAAGATCGTACGGAATTGTCCGAAATGTGTTTGCTGACCGAGGTAGAATGTCTTCCGTTTTAAGACTTTGAGTTGCAAAAAAGGATAGAAACTTGTGCAAGGCTCCATCTGTTGCTCGTTCTGGAACTTTAAGCCCTTCACATGATTGAACAAGGGGTAAAGGAGGAGGAAGAAATCTGTCTTTTATCACGCTGAAGTACGAGCTTCGTGCTTTCGAACAGCACACGTTGTCGTCACACTTCACAATCTGAAGCAAGTATTGGCTTGAGCGGACATGGGTGTCACACCAGTTTTGATCTCTACACAATATATCATGTTCCATGAGCTCTGAATTTAATGGGTCCATATACTCAGCAATGGTTGGGTAATTATCTACAGTCAAATGTGACCATATTTCGGCCAACGTTTTTCCGGCAAATTCATAGTTTTTCTTCTCTAGCTCAATGCTAATTGTCTTACCTCGTTCGTCTAAATGGCTGCCATACGTGTCGTGAGGTAATATTAATCCACTCAATTCCCTGCTCATTGGCGCCATTTTTCTCTCCACTCTGTTAAAAGCACTTCGTCCCGGAGCATTTGTTGCAACGAAGACAGAGTCAAGATCATGTTTCAAGAAATGGTTAATGGCAACCTTAATGACTTTTTGATACCGTGGGTTTTCATCCAGCCCACCATCAACAGTAAACACGAGAATCGGCTTGACCAATTTATCAATACCAGTGCTGGTTATGGTATCGAACTCTATCAGACACAGCAACTTTTCAAAGTCAAATCCATGGCTGAGTGGTGTTGATGCGGAGTGTTTTCCAGATCGGATTGCTATAAACGTTGGGCCAGAAAAGCCAACAGCGTCTCTGTTTCCAAGACCGTTGCGATGGATCTCTATGCCGACATACACCGAGGGTATAAGCTTGTGCCGCACAGCAACTACCCAGTCATGGTCAGGAAGGCTTACTTTATACTCAACGTGCATTAGCAGTGGACTCTGCTTATTGGCAGCGACCAGACCAATTGGGACGCGACATTTATCGTCCTGGCTGATAAAACAAACATCATCTGGTCCAAGCATGGAAGACAATTCTTCCAAATGTCTTATTGTAGCTGTGCAAAACTGGCCATCAATATGTTTAGCGTGATAATCATTTTGTGCTCTAATTAACTTTACTGTGACAGTGGTTACATGACGCTTACCTTCCGACGACGAACTACGCTTAGGAAGTAGACGAAGGTATAATCCACTTCGACTTATATTGAAGCCATCTTTTTTAAATGCTCTGTTAATTGATCTAAGGTTTTGATACTTCTGTAGACTTCGAACTGTCTTTTTTTAATGAGAAGCTGAACCATGCATCGCGATATCCAGTATAGTTTGCAAAAGCAATGGTTGTTCCTCTTCGATCTTTGGTTGACCATATCTGGCCCTGATATTCAGTTTTGTGCGCAGTTCAGGATTATCTTCTAATAAAGCATTCAGTTTTGATTTTTTTAATCTTTGCTTTCTGGGATCTTCTTTGATCATCAATCTTCCTCTTTAGTTTCTTTTCCAACTCAGTTTTTCTTTTTTGTTTATCTTTTAACTCTAAGTTCTGCTAATTTGAAAGTAGTCCTTGTTTCTGTCGATTATACAAACCAACGAAGTCAGAATTTATGACATCAATTTGGGACTTCAGATATAATTGAACAGTAGCATTTCTCAGAGTAGCCAAATGGCTTGTAGAAGCAATGTTTCAGAAGTAATGATGACATCAGTCGGTTGTTCATTGGACTCTAAATTATCCTGAGCAGAATTTTTTTTTGAAACCGATAGTACTTGTTTTGTCCAAAAGATAAGAAGTGATCCTTTTTTCGTAACGGAGATCGCCTTGAGCTCTTGCAACATATGGTTAACTTTTTCAGCCAAATCTGTGTCATTCTTGATACTATTCCACTTTATCATAAGTTCATCTTGGCACATCTTTTTGGTTTTTGTAGGATATGCTAGCACATAAGCGTTAAATAAAGACTGATATAATTTATTTTTATCCATTGCTATGGGCTGCCGAAAAGTCATGAAAATTAAAACTAATGTAACATTGGACACCTTAAGTTGTACGGTTTCAATAGCGTAAATGTTACTAGTGCCGCACGCTGGCTCAACCCTCAATGTTCTTCTTTCCCCTCATCCTGTCTTTTTTAGGCTACTTTTTTTAAAAATGTCATCAAGCTTCAAAGACTCTTTGTACTAGAAGGACTGTTTATAATCTAGCACTTCAGTGGTGTCAACAAAACGTTATAAAAAGAAAGAAAAAAAGCTAACATTTGATATATTTATTCCCTTTAATGTGAGGTGTCCCAGCCCGACACAGGGCCCAACCTTTGCGCTACTCCACTAATTACATTGTTGTTTAATTTCACATAAAAAATATTAAAAGATTAAACGCTCACTGCGGACCGAATACCGTCTTTCAACTTGCTAAACTTGTGTGTCTTTGATCTCGTCGGACTGTTGTCAGGATGGTGATAACTTGTTTATAGCCTATTGTTTTACTTTTCTAAAATCTAAGTTTAATCACCAGTAGGCCTACAGTTTATTTAGTCTACATTTTGTTTTTAAAGTGTGTATTACATTATATTAAAAAAAGAATTACATAATTGAAAAAAAACAATTTAAACCAGTTAAAGGTTATAATAATTACCCAATATTTCAACTGAGATAACAATATTAATATAAGTCATCCACGAGAGAGTTGTTATCTATTGCGGATAAAAATGGACTGAGGATGCAGGTCACAAAATCTTTTTTGTTCTGACAATATTTTAGAAAGACGCGTTCCACACTCATATTTATTGTGTGATGTCACATTTCTTCAACCCCCCTCCCCCCTCGTCACACTTCGTCACACAATTTTGGCCCCCCCTCCCCCCTTAGTACGTGACGTAATATGTAAACGACCCCTTAAGGAAAGTTCAGACGGATAGATAAACAATAGAACAGGCACAAACGACCAACAGATATATCTACCTACCTACCTACCTACAAAATACATACATAAATACATAGTTATTGCTTACCTATGTAGTTACTTAGCTACCTACCTTCTCGTTTGGAATCACACACACACACCCATCTCTGTTTACTAGTTAAGAGACAATGATATTCAAAGGAGTATCTATTTCAATAGATAAATACTGCTTTCAAGGTGCATCTATATCAATAGATAATACTTGTTTTCAAGGTGTGTCTATATCAATACATAATACTTGTTTTCAAGGGATATCTATTTCAATAGATAAATACTGTTTTCAAGGTGTGTCTATATCAATAGATAATACCTGTTTTCAAGGTGTGTCTATATCAATACATAATACTTGTTTTCAAGGGATATCTATTTTAATAGATAAATACTTGTTTTCAAGGTGTGTCTATATCAATAGATAATACCTGTTTTCAAGGTGTTTCTGTATCAATATATTAATACCTGTTTTTAAGGGTATCTCTTTTAATAGATAAATATTTGTTTTCCATGTTGTTCTTTTTTTTTTTTTTTTACATAATCTTTGATCGCGCCTATTTCAGAAAGAGCAAAATATACTCTATGTATATTCCCCATGAATATACCAGAGAAAAGTTAACTTACAACCTTTTTTATAAAAAGCATCCAATATGTTCATGTCAGATTGATTGTCAATCAATAGGGCGATTATCCTTATATATATATATATATATATATATATATATATATATATATATATATATATATATATATATATATATATATATATGATGTGGACATAAACATTACGATAAAGGCTTAGTAACCATTTTGACTAGTATACACGTTCAAAGATAAAACCTTCATACCCGGTCAAACTGTGCCCTGGGATTAGATAGTGGGTAGACTTGATAGTATGAACATCGTAATTATGACGGCCATTAACGTTGTGCGTCTTTGCGCGTTAGTGTGGCTTTCCTTAGCTTGTCATTCATCTAGAACTGCTATACTTGCAGATGATGGAAATTATGATTTGCTACGTGTCAGTGACTTTGCAGACAGAAAGTACCAGGAGACAGGTAGTGTCTACGTTGGTTTTTTTATATATATTATAGCATGGTGATATTAAGGTATCACTTTTCAGGCGATGGAATCGACAATGTTGAAGCTTTGCGATACAATTTCATGTTAACATTTTTGCATTCTTTTGCCAGTAAGATATGGAGGGAGGGGGAATTCATCAACACATGAACAATGCTTATATGGTTTACCTATCACACCCATCGATCGTTAGTCAATTTACGCCTATCTAAGGCAACAGTGCCTATACATTTCTTTTTTTGGTGTCGCCTTTTTATGTTTTTTTTTTTAGAATTCATCAATAATGTGATGTAGGAACACTGTTATGTTTCAAATCCAGCCTAAGTATATGCGAGGATTGCACTTTTCCCCCATATGCAATTAAAGGAATGTAATAATTTTTAAGTTTTACACAATCGTCTGCTGTATTACACTGAATAAGATGCATCAAAAAATGGATGAAAAATGTGTAAACATTATTTTATTTGCAGCTACTAAATTTTTGAGGTTCCCCGATGTCAAACTAGTTCACGGGTTTGAAATTTCACGGATCTGTTACTTCTTGTACATTTAAATTTCCATAAAAACGATTTGCAGCTATTTAATTTTTCGGATTGATACTCGCTGTGATATCCACGAAAAAAAAAAGAAAAAAAGAAAAAAGATAGAACGCGAAAAAATGTTCAACTAGTTTTGCTGAAGTGAATCAAAATTAAGAATATTTCTTTGCGATCTTTGATATTACTTTTTGAATCAAAATATAACGAAAAAAAGGACCCCCCCCCCCCCCCCCCAACAGCAACAACAAAAAACAAGAAGAAAAAACAAGCAGGTTTTGATAAATGCAATCTGATACAAAGATAATTTATGGAATCATGTTAAAGATTATCTTAGCACTAAACACTTGACAGTACAATGTTGCCACTACAGTGGATTAAGGCGGAGGTAAACCAGAGAAAACTCAGGTATCCTGAAGAAAAATTCATTGTTGGGTGACCAATAAAGTGTATCCTAGCATTAAATACTTGACGGTGCAAAATTTGCCAGTAGATTGGTCCATAAAGCTGGGATAAACTGGATAAAACTGGAGTATCCTGATGAAAAGTTCGACCATAGATGAGTGACCAAAACCCTCGTATGTTATGGCAAAAGTATTGTATTTGGAACATTAGAATTGTAAAGTATTGATTGGTATCAAGACCAACATTTTTATACCATGATAGTGATGCTGATAAGTGTATGAATGAATCAATCAATGCTGCAGTATGGATCAATACACAAAACATAACAGAATGCAAAGTGTTCAACTGAACAAGTGAATTACTTACATTTGGCCGAAAGAAACATTATGAATTCATGGTGACCTTATGGTAACAATCATTCAGAAAACTCGTCGATTTATCTTGGGGGTAGAGGTGGGCTGGGATATTGTTCAGAGCTGGAATATTGTTTTCATAGCCTGTCAGTGACAGGACTTTTTGTACTGGATAATATGAGACAAATGCGCAAAAACGGAAGCAAATAAAGAAAATTTTCTTAGCAATTACCGAGCTATGTGGGTTTTTTTTCTTCACCCCCCCCCCCAAAAAAAAAATAAATAAATAAATAAATCAATAGGGGAAACATCGACCTCAAGCCAGACTCACGCAGGTGTTGTTTGATTCGCTCGGTAGTGAGACCCCTGTCGTGTTACACAACGAATATCACAAACTGCCAATCAAGTACTATTATGTTCCCCGTCTATTCAGGAAAATAGCACTTTAGTGAATCAAGAAAATTAATTCTCATCACCACAACACAGACTGATCTTCGTATAATATAAAAAATGGTCCAGATGTTTGTGTAACAGTCCATTTATGGAATCTTTTAGAAATCAGTTTTTACGAGGAGCATCGCTCTTTTTAAATTTAATCTTTGACTGGTACCTTGCACACTTGTAAGAGCAGAAAGACAATGGTATCTATGAATTTTTTTCTTTGACTGGTACCTTGCACACTTGTAAGAGCAGAAAGACAATTGTATCTATGAAATAACAATCATCATTCTGAGACAGAATAACAGACATACGATCATGATGCGCAATTTCAAATAGTTCGCACATATTGTGACATTCTTGCTATAAACAGCATGGTTTCTAATAAGCATCATACGTTTTCTTTTCTTGGCTCTATGTTAAATATTTTCTGAAATATGTTTGAACAACTACATTGAGTAAATGAAAACTTAACGTCATACTAAATAGTACTCAAGCCTTCTAGGGGCTTGAGTTAAAAACTGGTCGCTTACAAGAGAAAGATTTCTTGACTATTGGAGTAATATTAAGAATTTTCCGGCATCAAAGTGTGATGTTTTATAATAAGTTTTATACTATGATGAAATACAAAATGTGCCCCAGTCAGAAACAAATCAATCGTAAATCATACAGAACATTCGGGTGGTGCTACAGATAGAAAAAAAAAATGTAAATAGTGTATATCAATTTCAAAAGTTACGAGAAAATTAATTGCGATTTTAAAAAAAGCGAGATTTACGGTGCGATATATTCTTCCCGTGTCTCTTAAATTTCAATGTATTTTGAGCATCAGTTTTTGAAATAAAAAAATATAATTTTTTTTACTTTGTAACAAAATGGAGCACGGCTTTGGATTTACGGTGCCTGCTTTCTGCAAGGGAAAAAAGTATTAAATTATACACGGGAAGGAGAAAACCAGGAAAGTAATGACCCGAAACTGACACGTACAAAATAATTGACAAAATATAAAAAGAAAAATTTCAAAGCAAAAACATGATGAAAAAATGGAAGAGACACCATTTGCTATTATGAGAGATAAACCATTAACGAATGATTTAGCTACCTGTATCATATGACACCCAAACTGAAATGATTTCCAGGAAAGTATACAAGGAAGAAATGAAAGAATAATAAAAAAACAACTTTGTGAATAATGTCAAGAAGATATCACGTTGAAATAGAAACAAGTGGAAATCGATACATTCCGCACGAATTGCATCAAACATTGCCTCTATACACATGACAACACCATAGGGTTTATCTTTACACGTGGTATAAATAGCTTCCCGTATAAAGAGGGGGATTACCGCCATAATTATATGCATGTATTTTCTATTAGTATATGCTGTATATTATATTTTGCATTTGCTATGTGTGTAGAATGTACATTCTAGATTGTATCTTTACATCTGCCAATATTTCTTTCTAAATTCGATATACGTGATATTGGAATACTGCAATTTCATATCTTCAAATTCCATGGGCATATTTTTTATATTACACATGTCAACATTCTACATTGAATCATTCCATTTCTAAGTCTCCTCTCTGCATTCTGACAATTCATTTGATCGCATGTTAATCATCATAACTAAAAATGCATGCGATTGCAGAAGTAACAATGTAGCACAGTGAAAGTTACAAGTTAGATGTTAGCATAATGCAAGTTTAAATATTGTAATCAACGCCATCTGTTGTCATAATGAGACATTACTGTCACGACTCAGAATTATGCCGGTAATCCCCCTCTATACCCATAACCCCTCTCTTGCCTGAATGCCACTAGATGCCGACGATATCGAAACTTTTCTCATCTGATATGTAAGACAAACAGACAGACATAAAAGCACGCTTTAAATTATTTTAAATTTTAAAAAATAAAGTACTTGATTTAAGCTGTGATATCCAAACTTAAATGTTGAATTTGTTAAATTTTAAGGAAGGATTACTAGACCCGTAATTTTGAAATTCTCTGAACACGAAAACAGAATTCAAACCCACAATTAAGGTATCACAGCAACGATATCACTGCGTTCTGACATGAAGCGCTTTGGCAGAAGCTACTGGTACGAAAACATGGACTCTCCAAGTGATTTCGATTTAACTCTGAATCAAGTTGTAGATTGATTTTAACAGACAAGAGAATATAAAAGAAAGCAAGTATAAAATACAAGCCATAATACATTTATATAAGAGTCACTCGAATTATCGGGTTGGTTGAGAAAAGTTAAATTATCAACGTGAAAAAAATGCCAGCATCTGAGATATTTATTGTGTGTTGTGAAACACCTTGAACAACTAGTTCTGCGATGTGGCGGTAACGTGTGGATAAGACGTGATGTCACGGGCACGTTAGGGTAACATGACGTGACTTGAGGGTAATATAAGGACATCTGAGGAGACGGACATTTTTCGGGAATTATAACATAATGTTAAATGTCACGTGTTGGAATTTCAACCAATGACCAACGGAATTCTAAAACTGAGGTATAACATAATGTTAAATGCCACGTGTTGGAATTTCAACCAATGATCAACGGGATTCTAAAACTGAAGTATAATATAAGATAACATATCATAACATACAACATTTTTCGGTTTTAGAATTAATAGTTCGGGGGAGGGGATAGTGCAGTAGTACACTGTAGCATACAGGCTGTGCACCTCTATGGTCGTGGGTTCAATTCCGGTTTTGATACAGGCAAGAGTAAGTGGTCCTCTTTCCAATGCTATTGGTTATTTTCCAATTTCCTATGTTCCATCATGCCAACGTCTGAACCCTTCCAGATATAAAAATTTTCAGATCTTGTTGAGAGAAACAAATTGTCAGAACTTGTCTTTAGATACAAGTTGTCCGAACTTGTCGAGAGATACAAATTGTCAGAACTTGTCGAGAGATACAAATTGTCAGAACTTGCTTTACACACTACGTAAATTAAATAAAGTAATTTTTAAAAAAAAAGTATCCCCACATTATGATATGTGTGTATTCGAAACAATCCTCGGGTTTGGAAACATAATAAAAGTTCGTGCACAAGATAGATACCCTGACCCTATCAAGTTGATCTTAGGTGGATATTTATCAAAACCTGCTGTCCTGAAAGTCAAAACCTTTGCTAGATCGATGTTAATTAGAAGTTTCCTTGAGTGGAGATTTATAGAAACCTGCTGGGCTGAAAGTCAAAACGTGACTAAATGTATGATAACTAGAAGATCCCTTGAGTGGAGATTTGTACAAACCGGCTTGGCTGAAAGTCAAAACGCGACTAGATATATGATAAATAGAAGTGGTTCCACATTAAAAGCAGACCAGAGAATTCATAACAAGTTACCTCTGCTACATTATGTGGGTGACCTCTCTGTGTCAATCAGAAATTTAATGCGGCTGCACGCTTTCTGTTTTAACCGTATTCACCATCATGCATCGTTTTTGTGTCTATACATGTACATATATCGCGAATTTCTCAAACGATAACAACGTGTGTGTACTTTCAGATATATGCGAAAAACATATTTATCACGTATGCATTCAAACAGAGCACTCCATGGATGTTGCCTCAGCTTTACTTCCCGAACGAAACTCATATGCCTCGTTGACATATAGCTTGGAATGAACAGGTGTTATTTATAAATATGTAAGTAAAGAAAAGGGGTTTAAAATGCATAATATTGCACTATCAGGACGTCATAACGTATTTTTATTTTGAGTGTCATGCAATTGAAATGGCATTATCACTATAATTAAACAAGTTAAATTTCAAACTTTTACACTAAAGCAGGCAATAAAACAATTATAGACCTTTGCTTCGCGTCGGTCAACATGAGGTTTACTGGTTCATAAAACTTCTTATTCACCTCAGCAAAGGTCAATATTGTATTCATACTATATGCTTAGAAAAAATGCTATAGATTTTAAGGTTTGGTGAGTCACGCAAGTAAATACAACAAAACATGGGGTGTGTTATGACTTTTCATCATAAGACATGGATTGAGACGTCAAAAAATATGATCATCCTGATTTAAATTTCTCCAGTCCACCCTCTCTGATAAAAGAAATGAAAGGTCACTAAAAGCACATTACAAGGAACGTAAGTATACTCAAACGCATCGGCCACGTCTAGTTTTTATTTATTCACATCTCTGCGAAAGTTTTGACAAGGTAGCTGAAGTCTTCCCACACAGTATTTGTCAGAGACATTTCCCTTTCAGATAAATACGTAACCGTGGCCAAAAAAATGAATTTTGGAATAAATAAGATTAATCATATAAATTCAATTCTCGATTATTTCGTGACGTCATGCAACATTGTTCATTGTTTCTTTCACAGAAGAGTGGCTCATTTTGGAGGTTAGAGATCCGGTCTTTTCCATAACACTTTCCTGAATTTTTAATCAGAACTTACATTTTATTCAGTATTAAATTGTATTATACAATTTATAATTGCGAGCCTGAGTATGTAACAAAAACCATCGATTTAGTGAGGAAAAAGTTAAATACAAATACAGATTATCTATGTAATAACTTATTTTACACCAAGTATGTTTACAGAGGACGATGTAATAATAATAATAATAATAATAATAATAATAATAATAACAAATTAGCTATGCTTAAAATACCCAAATCTGTAAGATACATTTTGTTCTGATTTTTTTCTGACTTGCAACAACACCCATTATAAGCATAAAATATATATGAAAAGTTAAAGTATCTCTATTTGACAGGATTCTAATCCAATATTTTAACATTCTTTTTTCCTTAACTACCAAAAATCCACACACAAAGCATTAAAATGTGTCGATCTTTTCCATTTTTAACAAAATTTTGCATGAATTTTCTTCACACCACTCCCTGGATGGAACCTCCAACTTTCTGAAGGTATGCTTGTTGGGTTAAAAACAGCTAGAAGTATAAAAACAAATGAATAAATAAAAAATGTATATTTTAAGAACATTTGTCATAGACTAGTTAGATATAATCTACTCTGTGCTTGGATTATCGGTCTTACACTTGGTTATTTCACAAGGATAATGGCCAAGTCTTGCACCTGTTTCAAGCGATTAACATAGATTTTACAATACCCGGATGTGCTGAATCGAGGATATAATGTCATTTCAGGTATTAGGGAGCGACCGGGAAGGCGGCAGCGAAGTGATGCCGGTACGGACTTATTTCATGGCATAGCTGGCCTGTCGGGGGGGACAGTGGTGGGCACTGACAAGGGAGACGTAGGGTCAGCAGTGGGTCTGATATCAGCGGGGCTGTCGGTACGGACGACTTAAATTCCTTCATCCTCTTATACATACATACAAGCATACAAACAATACATACATCTATTTGTTTGTTTGCATGTATGTCTGTATATGAATTGAGATGTGCAAATATGAATTTGAACTAATGAATGAATGATAAACATTGTAACTGATGAAATGAGAGAGAGAGAGAGAGAGAGAGAGAGAGAGAGAGAGAGAGAGAGAGAGAGAGAGAGAAAGAATATTTATTGGAAATATTATGTGTGACATCCAATCTAGCAAACGCTAATTTATTTATTATTGTATTTTATTGGTAGGTAAGTAGATTGTTTGGTTAATGTTTTTCTTCGTAATTGATGAATCGAGTTTTAAAAAAATCATATAATCGTTATTTTCAAGGGTTCTCAAGTGTATCTCAAAAAGGTTTATGTGGACTCGGGAAGTTTATCTCAAATCAGCTTTGAGGTCGACATCAGTTTAAGGTCACTGACGATCCAAGTTCAGTGTGACACGGCTAGACCACAGTTTGTCATCAAGGATCCATCAGGTAACGTAAGTTACATAATTGAGTATTGTAAGTTTCAGCGACTGAACTAATGAAATTGAATAAATAGAGCTGCATAAGTATTATCAGATAATGACATTATGTTGACCATGTAGGCTGTCTTTCTTGCTTGCCACTATCAAGGCTGAAGTCAAAGCCAGTCTATGTATTGGTGTGCATTAGAGTTTCACAACAATATTTTAGTTTCATTGGGCTAAGTCTACTTTAAGGTTTATTGCCTAAAGCAGTGGTTCCCAAACCCCGGGTCGCGACCCTATACTGGTACCGCATTTTGGGTTGCAAAAGATGGTATTTAGGGTCTCGATCAAAAATGTTTGTGAACCACTGGCCTAAAGCGTGCTTCTGAGCTATAACGTCAAAGTCAGTCTAGCCATGATTTGCGCAAACATTGGTTTTATTTTCAAATTGTTCCAGACACGTGCCTAATAGCGTGTTTTCAGAAAAATCCTCATGTTGTCTTTTTCACACTGCACCCTAGAAGATTTTTTCGTAACAATGTTGTAATGTGATCACAAACGTCAAAATGTAAAATTATCTTTATCTTGACCTGTTGAATCTTTAAACACTCCAGTAACGCAGAAGAATCAATTTCCCCCTGATTTATTTAATTATATTATTTGAAATTATGATTTACGCGTATACTAAATTACGTTTCCACTTATTCTATTACGTATATGGTAAATTTTCACATTATAAATTGCATTGCGTTAAATATGCATGCTAAATTACATTTCCACATATTCGATTACATATGGTAAGTTTCCACATTTTAAAATTGCATTGCATTATATACGTATATTGAATTACGTTTCCACTTATTCGATTACATATGGTAAGTTTCAACATTTTAAATTGCATTGCATTAAATACTTGGAAATATGAGCATATATTTACAGGAAAAATTGTGACAGCAGGAGATCCGAAAGTAAATGAGACAGTAGACAGTGCACATCTGAGAGCCCTAACCATTGGCACGCCTACCACTGGTATGTAGGTTGCTTCTGAATTAGACAGAATTTGAGAAATGGGTGGAGGGGGGGGGGGGGGACAACAAGAAAACAAAACAGGTTGATATACATGTATCAAGTTTACGAGAGAGAAAGAGAGTATTTAGGTTGGTTGGGTGGTTGATTACAAGATAGGAAGCTATGTAGGATCTCACGTTGGTATGAGGAATAAGAATTAAAATTTGTAATGTACAAGTCCAAGACCTACCCTTGACTGGAGAACCAATTTTCTGAGTTTTTAGAAAGGTCTCGTATTTTGTTAATAAGATAAATTCTACAGCATATTAAAATGTGAGGGTGACATCAGCAGAGTTCATTCATATACATTTTAAATTTTCTTTGTGAACACGTTTCCAGTTTCCATGTTCCCTCCTCTTGCAGGACAATGGACGTTGAAACTTCTGGGCAAGCAGCAGTATGACGTCACAGTTCAGGGTGTAAGCTCTGTCGATTTTATATCCAACTTCAAAGACAAAGATGGGATGGATCTACCTGGCAGCCCCTTCGCAGGTAAAAAAAAAACGAAGGTTTTTCAATAATAATAATAATAATAATAATAATAATAATAATAATAATAAGAAAGTGATGATGATGATGATAAAGGAGAAAACAACAAAGTTGATAATTATCATTGGTAACCATATATTAAAGCATAATTAAGTGTGCACTTATCTAAATGGAAACATTTTACGGATACTACAACGTTGAACAAACTCTCTCTCGCTCTCAATCACACACACACACACACACACACACACACACACACACACACACACACACAGAGTTATGTGTATTGTATACTCACAGCTTTTTTACATGTGATTTTTTTTTACACTAATCAAACTTTTTAAATCAGCAGCTTGTTTGGGTATGCTGCTCTTACTACTTGCCTGAAAATTCTTTCAGATTGCAAATTACGACGATGACAACAATGACAACATTCGCATAGCAAATACTTTTTTTTTCCTTTTGAATTTCTTAAATTAAGGACTACTGACTTCTAACATATATATCAGCATGAAAGCAATATATGCACCATTCTTACAAAAGCGTGCTGCGTATTAATGTGAACAACTACAGGTTCCCTCATTAAATATGTGCAGCCTTGAGTCTCCTGAAGGAGCTCGTAATATTTAAACTACCAAAATGGCACAAGATCTTCGTTAAATGCAGCCTAAAAATGGATGTACAGAGTTTCTTTTATTGTTTTTATTTCTCTAACTCTACGTTATATTTCTTATGTGGACAAAAAGGAAAGTTTGCGAGTGTCCACACAATTCTTCTTCTTCTTCTTCTAGTTGTTTTTCTTCTTTCCTGAGATAAGTTTGAATGTTAAGCTTGTTCATGGATTGACCTTGACAGGTCAGCCTTCATTCCTGTCGATCGAGATTTCTGGTGGGGATTATGTCGGCAGCTGGACCAATCTGATCATCGTGTCACCTAGTAACGGGACCGTTTTGCAGCGAATCCCTTTCGGTTCACCGATTGGCCGAAGACGCAATTTGTATAAAGTTAATGTCACGTTTCCTTATCAGGTAATATCCGCTGTTTAAGAAAATGAGCGCTTACTGACTTGAAGCAAAATGTCCTTAACAAATAGAAGTTTTTTGTAAAACAGATCTGGGCATGAAGGCACAAGCTTGGCAATATACTTCTTCCTTGTAAAGATTCAGAATATAATTTCCTTAAAAGACAAAATTCCTTTTTGTTTCTTCGAAACTGTTTAGACGTAAATATTATTTACAGTTGAACTGAATTTATCAGTTCAGGACTCATTTGGATAACTATAGCTGGATTAGAAATATGTGAAGGTTCTAGCCGAAGGGGCGGGGTGTTGGAGGTGGGAATCATAATGGTACGCGTGCGATATATCTTTCCCTGCGAAAATTATTGAGCAAAAGGGAAAGCAAACGAAATTAAGTAACAGCAAAGAAAGGAGAAACTTGTATTATCATAGAAAACAATATGTTGTTCATGTTTCGTTCACTGGATTAAATGCAACATGAAGTTGTGGTATTGTTTTTGTTTCTATCGTGCGTCCCTCGTCCTGAGTCTTGCATAATGCATCTCTTCACAAGTCCTAAGTTTGACTTCGTAACAACTTCCTGACAAAACCTGACTGGACTTTTATGGGGAATATACTGGTACCATGGCTAAAAATGCTATCTTAATATACAAACTATGCACACCAGTTGTGCAAGATCGCTATAAAAAAAATACAGTTAAATGTAAAGTAATCATTTTAACAACTATGGACAGATTTTGACAAATTCACAAGGATCATCCTGTCATGTAAGTGTTTCCAGTTGGAACAATTGGTGCAGAAGGGTCTTCCATAATCTCAACTTCCTGGGCCTTTTTTTCTGACGGAATTTCTGTTCCTGCTAAGATCAGGGATGTTGTAATTGGGGCCAACATATATGATCTATGGAAATAAAGTATAAATCTTTGCGCGACTTCCTGAAGAAATGCTTGACCATCCTTGACCCAATTTACGTTGGGAGTATCTTGCTATGAAGGTTTTTCTAATTTATGTAAATGATGCAAATCCAATTTCCAGTACGGCCGCCATAAATAAGACAATAATAAACTTGGAATGATTTCCCTGTGAACGCTTGAATTATTTTTATTAGCTTGGTCATTAAAACTTTCAGAGTTTGCGCAATAGTACTCGTCTGCTTTTAGAATTGGTCATCATCATCATCATTAAAATTAGAAGTTAAAAAATGTAACTGATATATTGTCCAAAAAAGAGAACACTCCGCCAGATTTCACCAAATTGGTCATTGAAGCATCCTTGAATGAAGGATGGGGGTTTCTAATCTGTACAGATATCGACAACTGCATTTTGTAATCCAATATGGCGACAAATTGAAACAATGTAAATAAAACTGAGATGGTATCTCCTTAAAAGTATCTACTATGTAAATTTAGGAGAAATTTCAGGGACATCATCTTCAAAATCTGTACATAATAAAATCTGTACATAACAAAATCCATACAAATCAAAATCTGTACATAACAATGCCGATCAACTCTTAGGATAATGATTCAACAGAATCTTCAAAATCTGTACATAACAATGCCGATCAACTCATATAATAATGATTCAACAGCATCTTCAAAATCTGTACATAACAATGCCGATCAACTTTTAGGATAATGATTCAACAGCATCTTCAAAATCTGTACATAACAATGCCGATCAACTTATAGGATAATGATTCAACAGCATCTTCAAAATCTGTACATAACAATGCCGATCAACTCTTATAATAATGATTAAACAGCATCTTCAGAATCTGTACATAACAATGCCGATCAACTCTTAGGATAATGATTCAACAGAATCTTCAAAGTCTGTACATAACAATGCCAATCAACTCTTACGAGAATGATTCAAAAGCATCTTCAAAATATGTACATAACAATACCGATCAAGTTTTAGGAGAATGCCAATCTGTACATAACAATGCCGATCAACTCTTAGAAGAATGATTCAACAGCATCTTCAAAATCTGTACATACCAATACCGATCAACTCTTACGAGAATGATTCAAGAGCATCTTCAAAATCTGTACATAACAATGCGGATCAACTCATAGGATAAGGATTCAACAGCATCTTCAAAATCTGTACATAACAATGCCGATCAACTCTTAGAAGAGTGATTCAACAGCATCTTCAAAATCTGCATATAACAATGCTGATCAACTCTTAGGAGAATGATTCAACAGCATCTTCAAAATCTGTACATAACAATGCCGATCAACTCTTAGAAAAAATGATTCAACAGCATCTTCAAAATCTGCATATAACAATGCTGATCAACTCTTAGGAGAATGATTCAACAGCATCTTCAAAATCTGTACATAACAATGCCGAGCAACTCTTAGAAAAAAGGATTCAACAGCATCTTCAAAATCTGTACATAACAATGCCGATCAACTCTTAGAAGAGTGATTCAACAGCATCTTCAAAATCTGTGTATAACAATGCTGATCAACTCTTAGAAGAGTGATTCAACAGCATCTTCAAAATCTGTACATAACAATGCCGATCAACTCTTAGAAAAAATGATTCAACAGCATCTTCAAAATCTGCATATAACAATGCTGATCAACTCTTAGGAGAATGATTCAACAGCATTTTCAAAATCTGCATATAACAATGCTGATCAAGTCTTAGGATAATGATTCAACAGCATCTTCAAAATCTGCACATAACAATTCCGATCAACTCTTAGGAGAATGATTCAACAGCATTTTCAAAATCTGCATATAACAATGCTGATCAACTCTTAGAAAAAATGATTCAACAGCATCTTCAAAATCTGTATATAACAATGCCGATGAAGTCTTAAAAAAGTGATTTAACAGCATTTTCAAAATCTGCATATAACAATGCTGATCAACTCTTAGGAGAATGATTCAACAGCATCTTCAAAATCTGCATATAACAATGCTGATCAACTCTTAGGAGAATGATTCAACAGCATCTTCAAAATCTGTACATAACAATGCCGAGCAACTCTTATAATAATGATTCAACAGCATCTTCAAAATCTGTACATAACAATGCCGATAAACTCTTAGGAGAATGATTCAACAGAATCTTCAAAACCTGTACATAACAATGCCGAGCAACTCTTAGGATAATGATTCAACAGCGTCTTCAAAATCTGTACATAATAATGCCAATCAACTCTTACGAGAATGATTCAACAGCATCTTCAAAATCTGCATATAACAATGCTGATCAACTCTTAGGAGAATGATTCAACAGCATCTTCAAAATAATCTGTACATAACAATGCTGATAAACTCTTAGGATAATGATTCAACAGAATCTTCAAAATCTGCATATAACACTGCTGATCAACTCTTAGGATAATGATTCAACAGCATCTTCAAAATCTGCATATAACACTGCTGATCAACTCTTAGGATAATGATTCAACAGCATCTTCAAAATCTGTACATAACAATGCCGATCAACTCTTAGAAGAGTGATTCAACAGCATCTTCAAAACCTGTACATAACAATGCCGATCAACTCTTAGGATAATGATTCAACAGCATCTTCAAAATCTGCATATAACACTGCTGATCAACTCTTAGGATAATGATTCAACAGCATCTTCAAAATCTGCATATAACACTGCTGATCAACTCTTAGGATAATGATTCAACAGCATCTTCAAAATCTGTACATAACAATGCCGATCAACTCTTAGAAGAGTGATTCAACAGCATCTTCAAAACCTGTACATAACAATGCCGATCAACTCTTAGGATAATGATTCAACAGCATCTTCAAAATCTGCATATAACACTGCTGATCAACTCTTAGGATAATGATTCAACAGCATCTTCAAAATCTGTACATAACAATGCCGATCAACTCTTAGAAGAGTGATTCAACAGCGTCTTCAAAATCTGTACATAACAATGCCGATCAACTCTTAGGATAATGATTCAACAGCATCTTCAAAATCTGCATATAACAATGCTGATCAACTCATATAATAATGATTCAACAGCATCTTCAAAATCTGTACATAACAATGCCGATCAACTCTTAGGAGAATGATTCAACAGCATCTTCAAAATCTGCATATAACACTGCTGATCAACTCTTAGGAGAATGATTCAACAGCATCTTTAAAATCTGCATATAACAATGCTGATCAACTCTTAGAAAAAATAATTCAACAGCATCTTCAAAATCTGTATATAACAATGCCGATGAACTCTTAGAAGAGTGATTCAACAGCATTTTCAAAATCTGCATATAACAATGCTGATCAACTCTTAGGAGAATGATTCAACAGCATCTTCAAAATCTGCATATAACAATGCTGATCAACTCTTAGAAGAGTGATTCAACAGCATCTTCAAAATCTGTATATAACAATGCCGATCAACTCTTAGAAAAAATGATTCAACAGCATTACAACTAGAATGAGCTTATGGCATTTTCATTTTTCATAACTGTTTGACCAGTCTTTTATGAAACTGCACAAATGATGTTTGCCGGGTCAGCGGCGGATCCAAAGGGTGGTGAGGGGGTCCAGATGACTTCGCATTTCAGTGAAAAACACAGTTGGTTTATTTTAAGGAAAAAATAAATAATTACATCATTACTACTTCTTAGAATAGAATCCTTTAGAAAAAGAAAAAAATATTATGAAGCCGCCACCAACCTCTCTCTCTTCAGTGGTACTAGCTGAAGTTACATTAACTCTGTAATCCCCTAGTTATACTAATCTAGGGACTTATAGACCCAAGATAACCTCAGCAACAAGGATACAGGCTCAGTGGTTAGTGTTCCAAACCCGGTGAGGGTTCGAATCCTGTCCAAACCATGCCGGGTTGGCCGCTATGGTGTGTCTCCCTGACGAGACATTTTGCTCTAATTGTCTTTCATGTGTTGATGTGCCTTTAACCACCAAACAAAGAAACAAACATGGTCTATAGAGAATTATATAAATGAGAAATGTATAATTACAGATTTCTGGAAACCGTTCGCATGATCGCTATTATAATAAACAAATTGGTCATCGTAAGATGATGTAGCTGCGATGGGCCCGTTTTCTGTCTAAATAATGGAAATTCAAATATTTGGGGTCAACGTGGTATGTGTTTATGTGTGTGCGTGTATGTGTGTGTGTGTGTGAGAGAGAGAGAGAGAGAGAGAGAGAGAGAGAGAGAGAGAGAATGTATGATAGTATTACGTTACCGACTAGGTTAGTCGACAACTTTTCTACTTTAAAGATATTCACAAGAGTCATGTTCTTTGTCTGATTTTACAACTTCACCACATCTGAGGAGGACATCGCTCATAAATCTCCAGCCTTGATCTTGATTTTTACTTATTATATTTTTATCAGTTTTCAAACGAGCATGTTTTTGTGTTTCTTTTAATAAATATTTTAACAATAGTTTAAACATTTTAAAAATATTCCTCCAGAGTGCGTATTTAGGAGTTGAGGGTTTGGATACATCAAATCATACATTCACAAGAATCCATATCAACCCAGTCGATCCACAACGTATCGAGGTTACACTGAAGGAGCCGACAGGAACAGGTAACTATAGTTACGTGTACTTGCCAATAACACATTGATGTATATATGCATTGTTTTCCCAAGCATTGTATTAGTATGTGGTACGTCGATGGTACAACATGGAAAAGCAGCTTATATCAACAGCTTTCGACGCACGGTGTGTGTGTATTGGTGTGTGTGTGTTTGGGTGTGTGGAGGAACTCCAGATTGCATCTGTTTGTGATGGGAATGTGCATTCGGGCCACCTCGGCTATTACTGTGTAACGAAATATGCATCGGATGTATATTGGCGCTTCAGCTCATAGAAATCATCAATTTGTTCGCAGAAATGTATTCGCAAAAAAGAAACCGCAATGTATTCGGACCACCTCGGCTATTTCTACGAGTGGATTGACCCTAGGATTGATCAAAAAGTTGCGAATGAAAAAATAGTTCGATGCATTGGTAACTTCTCGGTCAATAATTGTTTCATAAATAGCCGGGGTGGTCCGAATGGCAGCTATCAGTATGCATTCGAGGTATTATCCTCGAAGTTTCGAATGGGAATGTGTGGTCCAGAGTCCCACTGTGAAGTTTAAATTCATATACCTATCTATGTACTAGTAAAAATGGTATATACTGATATGCATAGCTTACAATAACCATACAGTGTTACTCATTATGTAAACATGGCCATATCAAAACAGATGTACACAGCCTGTTATCTTGCCCCAAGGTTTTGATTAGAGTAAGATGACACTGCGCAGTAATACATCAGAGATTCTTAATTATGGACATTTTCACGTACGGAGAATGAAAGAAAAGGACCCAATCGTTTATCTGGAATTTATTGAAAAGACATTGATGTACTGACAAGCTTAAAAATGCACACAATCCGGCGGGACGTCTTCAGCCATCAATATATCCGGGCTTTTCGTGACGTATTTGAGGATTTACAGTTTTCTCGCTCAAGAGGACACATCATTGGTGAATGACTCGGTCTTTACAGGTATATACTCTACGAATTGGATAGAAAATCCAAATCAGTGTTGAATTTAAACAATAAATAAAATAAAATAATAATACTTGCAAAACAATATTTTAGTATATAATACGATCAGAACTGAAAATGAAGGTCATACACTTGATGACTGCATCAAGGGTAAATATCAACGTTGTTCATGTCACTAATGAAGTGATTTTGCATGAAAAGGTGTAGTTGTGATGGAAAAGTGTATTTGTCATGCAAAATGGTCACTTGCATCGTGAAAAAAAGCCTTTTCATGAATATTTGTCTAACCAATACTGTCCAAAATGTTTATGAAAATAGTTTTTAAAATCAGAGCATGTAAAAAACAAGCGATTTTTAACGAAAAAAAAAAAAAAAAAAAAAAGACTTCTGATGAGCCCTCTTTCTTCAGAAAAAAAAAATCGCCATCTCCATGAAGATTAATTTTTTTTTGGTGAAAATTTTACATTTTTTATGAAGGTTGAAAAATTGGCACCAATGAGGAAATGAATGTTTTTTTTTCTTTAAGAATGTGCCAACTTTCAAGAAAATCTGACTTGCTTCATTTTCACGAAAAAGGTGAAAAAGTCACCTTTTTCGTGAAAGGCGTGCATCGACATGTAAAGGTACTTTTTCATGAAGAAAGTGGCTGTCGTCATGAAGATTACTCTATTTCGCGACAAGAGTAGTTTTTTTTCGCGAAAAATCGCTTATAAGTGTAATGAGTTTTTTTTTCTTGAAAATATAAGTCACATTCTTTCTGAAGAATGCATTGGTTTTACATATAATAAATATGTCATATTCTTTCAGAAGAATGCACTTGTTTGACATAGGAAAAACTGCTTTTCATTAAAATTTTGCATCGACGTTTTCAGGCACTTTTGTTGTGAAGAAAGTGACATTTTTCATGAAGATTTAACTTTTTTTTAACGAGAAAGTAACATTTTAAAGAATACATTTACTATTTACTTTCGACGTGACAAATAAGTCTTCATTAGGATTTTACTCTTTTTCGTGCAATATTTTTCATGAAGCTTTAACAACGTTATAATTTACTGTTTTCGTGAAGAAATCAGTCTTCATGAAGATTTTTTCACCGGCCGCTAAAACACACCAATACTTTGAAGATCGCTGACAAGATTAGGCGACAATACAAATATCTCAGTTATCTAACCAATAAATAGATAAGACAAAAATGAGCCGCCTGTGTCAAATATCATTACCTGTAGCATATCCATTATCCCCAAAACCCCGCCGACACCACGGGTAGCTAACTTACATTTGTTGATGTTCATTTATTGACTGTCTTCATGAAATACACATGAACATAAGGGCAAGCTACCAAGATAGGCAAGCTGGGTTAGGCCGATAAAGACAGATTGAATATAGATAGGCAAGCTGGGTTAGACCGGTAAAGACAGATTTGATATAGATAGGCAAGCTGGGTTAGGCCAGTAAAGACAGATTGGATATAGATACGCAAGCTGGGTTAGGCCAGTAAAGACAGATTTGATATAGATAGGCAAGCTGGGTTAGGCCGGTAAAGACAGATTGGATATAGATACGCAAGCTTTGTTAGGCCGGTAAAGACAGATTTGTTATAGTTATACAAGCTGGGTTAGGCCGGTAAAGACAGATTTGATATAGTGTTGGAAGGGCTAGAGTTAGATAAATTGCAAAATCTTCATGGAAAAAGTTACTTGTTCTGTGAACAATGTGTAATGATTAATAAGACCGGGTACATCCCTGCTTGTTGACATATTTGTTAACCGTTGCATTGTCGCACATGATCAGCATAATTTGCCCTCGTAACTGATTCAGAAAATGTTTTCGAGCAAAGCGAAATGCCTCCATTTCTAGACAATGCTGTGTTTCCGTTGATTGTTTGAACAAGAGCTTCGAATGAATGATTCCCAGGATAACCCCTAAAACATGTCTTTATCTTTCGTTATGGTAAGTGATGTTATGAATTGTTGTAGCAATTTGTCCCTTCATAACGTTAGCGGACTCTAACCACAACTGAAGATAAGATTTGAGATGTTGTGTAATGGGAATAATTGTTTATAGATTATGAGAATACCAGATATAGCTGAAATAATCTCAAGTGTAATCTAACATTGGGAATCAATTATATGCAAGATGCCATTAACCCAAGCAAATGAAGAAAATCAGGAACTTATACATGACCGATCAAGAGTTTGTTTGCTGCTAGAAACAGCTTGTCTCTCCTGTCAGGAGTTAAAAGTCACTATGCATGCTCAAATGGAACAAACTACCCAGGTATGTCACGGACTGTCTAGGATTGAGACTGATTTTGCCTTTGTTTACGATAAACCATAGTGAAACCAACATATCTCGCCACTTCTCTTGATCGTTAGGTAACAATCTGTCTTTACCGGCCTAACCCAGCTTGCGTATCTATATCCAATCTGTCTTTACCAGCCTAACCCAGCTTGCCTATCTATATCCAATCTGTCTTTACCGGCCTAACAAAGCTTGCGTATCTATATCCAATCTGTCTTTACCGGCCTGTATGAATTTCTTCGATAAATACAGGCTCTGCAGCGTCTTTTCCAAACAATTATTGTAACCTCCTGTAATAAAATATCTTGACTTTCTACAGATTCTAGAGTCTCTTCCATATCCCCGTATAGGGAGGTAGATTGTGAAATTTTAACTTGTGTCCTTCTTGTTTTACTGAAACAACCCGTTGATCATTGGTATTTTTTCCCCAGTTCTGAATACAAAAATATGAAAAATATGAGACGACCCTGAATTCAATTGCAAGACTCTTATCTCTGAGATTTCTTCTGTTTTTTTTTTAATTTAAAAGGATGAACCGGAACTGCCGTTCCAAGCCGAATTTATCAGCAATGTCTCTGCTTGATATTTGACCCCCAGAGCTTAAAATCATAGAAAACTTCTCTGAGGCAGAGTAATAGTCACTGTAACGAGGCCGAGCCGTTTGGCTCACCAATTACCATGTGTCTGTATTGTAAGTATTTTCACTATTTTTCCTCTTTTGATCAAAGCCTGAATTATTCAGATAGAATATCTTGCAGCTGATCCGTCAGATCTTTGCGAATTTTAAGTTGCTGTTCAAAACCTTTCCCAATATTTTCCTCAAATGTCAGGATTAAGTAGAACATTTTTTTCCCAAAGTCTTTTAATTCACTTAGCACAGAGTCTGACATGACTGTCTTCCTTCTGATTATGTGATAATATCAGCTCCTATTCTGCCCACCTCCTCCAAAGCCTTAGCTGACACGCCATATAAGTCCCGCACTAGCTAGGCTGCTCTATCAACATTTACCGCTGGAGTTTTGAGTTTATTTAAAGAGTTGCCAAGGCTTGTTGCATTTAAGCCACAGATACCATTCCCATCCTATCGGCCACTTGATCTTGTTATATTACACTTTCAGTGGAATTATGTGGTTGTATGTCTAGTTGGTGCCCTTTGCCAACACATTGAACTACTTTTGAATCGAATTTCTTACCAATCATAGGTTTCAGAATGTCGTTAAGACTGAGAACTTGTGGAAATATTTAACTCTTTTCATGTACAAGGGTGAAAGATTTGTATTCTTCCTTATAGATAGTAGTCTTTCTGAATTTTCATATCTTCATGATTTTGCAAAAATCACAACCTGAAAAAGGTCTAATATGTTACATGAAGTATCAGACCCATTATTCCTCTACCAATATTTTAGCCAACACATTTTGGACATCTTCACTCATAATTTGTTCTTATTGCTGCCTTCTCTCCCATCAATGTCGTATCTAGAATGACCCCCGACACGGGTATTTTTTTGTCTGACATTAAGCTAAATAGTTCACTTTTCTTGCTGCCCAGGCCGAAGCGAAAACACATCATCATGTATCAAATGCGGGGAAACAGACTCAAAATCATCATCACTCACATTGCTTTAAAGCTTTAGTATATGTATAGGCCCACCGGAAGTGTAGGCACAGGCCCATCAGAAGCGTTAGTATATGTGTAGGCCCACCGGAAGTGTAGGTATAGGCTCATCAGAAGCTTTAGTATATGTATAGGCCCACCGGAAGAGCTCTTTTCCCACTGAACTATGTCTGAGTTTCTGCGTGGCTACACAACCAGTTTTCCCGTTGATTGCTTTGCTGGTTCGTTAAAGAAACCAACCCCCCCCCCCCATAAACCCCCATCAAATAGCTCATCCACTTTCTTCTCTAAAGCAGAGATACTTTTTACCGCTCTTCATTCGTGGCTTTAGCTGTGTTCTTTGAACTACATTTATTCGAACTTGTGGTCGAGTTAGTACCATGTTGTGCTTCTCAGCACTTGCCTTGCAAGTGCTACGAATTGACGCCCTTTAATCGTCCGTGACAGCTTGTAGGGCCACTTACAGGGCCGCTTCCACAATATTTACGAGGGATATTTAAAAAGTTCAGAGTATTAGCGCGCTGTACAACAAAGTTCTTTATTAGTCAATAGTACTTATGTGCATCCCCTTAAAGTACTCCCCATGCACCTCTACACACTTTTTCAGTCTGAGTATCCAACTTTTAAATGCCATTTTGTATTCACTTTTTGGTATGTTGTTCATACACTGGAAAAATGCACTTCAAACCACATGGCGGCTTTCAAATCGTCTGCCCCTCTGCGAATCTTTGATAACGGGATTCAGCCAAAAATCACTTTGAGCTAAACCAGGGCTGTATGGAGGGTGTGACAAAAAGTTTGGATGCTGTACACCTTCAGGAAGTCTGTCACGACAGCGGATTCATGCGCCGGTGCGTTGTCATCAAGTAGATGGATCGCTCATGTACCGGTGCGCGGACGGGTGATTCGGTAGTGTTCCACAACTTTTGGAAACAATTTGGAGGCATCGAAATGTCCAGTGACACTAGCAGAGTGAGGCACAGGTACCTGCACGACCGGAACTTTTGCATCGAAAAATAATATGTATAAAACTCTCTTGATAGTCCGACTATTTAAGGTTCGCTATCAACTGCGTTATAGTTCGGTGTTCGTGAGTCCGCACGTAACTATTAGCCGCCATCTTAGTGAAAATACGGAATCTCCGTACCTTTTTCTCCATGATGTACCGCGCCGATGTGCAACTACCAACCAATCACTGCAGTTTAGGGGGAAGTATCCAACCTAGGTGTGATGGTATATATGTCACTGCTGTGCGAATTAAGTCGCTGACTAACCAATCGGGAGACACAGGTTTTACTAGTTGCCGGCCTATAATATTGGCTTGTCAATTTAGGGCGGGTGCTAGCAAAGCTTTTAAAGTTGAGTATTTTTATTTCATGCGTTATAGTTACCAGTCAGGTAACACACATATGGATAATATTCCTTGTTTACGTTCACAATTCGCAAGCGCTTGAAAAATCCATACCTCTGAATAACCTGGATTGTTCTGTGCATGCTCATAATGTTTATCTTCCAGCGTGAAAACCAAACATCAACTGGCCAAATATGAAATGAGTGAGCATAGACGCTTGAATGAGATTTTCACAGGTGATGAAACATGGATTTACTTCTTTTAACCCAATTCAAGAGAAAATAATAAACTTCTGGATCGGAGAAAACAAGCAGTGGCCACAAATAGCTCAAAAGAGTTATGTCCCCTCCTTTGCAAGTCCTCCTGAGTTTGGTTTCCTAGCACAGCTAAAATCTGGCTTGTCTGTTTTCAACCAAATTTAGAATGCAGCTGCATATTATTAGGACATTAAACGATATTTATTACTAGCATTTCACAACGTCATTTATATGAGTTATATGCCCTGACTGTCCGTTCGCCACACTTTGCTTTCTGCGGCATAGATTTACCAAGGATTGTTGTATTTCAACCAAATTTGGCCAGCATTTTTTGCATTGATAAGGCCTTGAATGGAGTTAATATTCAGTATTACACGTCAGCATTTACAGGAGTTATTCCTCCTTAATACCCATCTTCTTCTAACTTTGGTTTCGCAACATAAGTTCCTCTGTTGAAGACCCTGCCCAGCAAATTGTAGTGAAACATGCCAAAGTACCCATTGCTAATAGTTCTAGTTATTATTATTATTATTATTATTATTATTATTATTATTCAATTGAACTCCACATATATAACGTCTTCTTTTTCAACGTTAAAGTAAATATGAAGATTGCCATAAATTGCAACAAAACGTCTGAAGTTTCACCTGATAAATAGCCAGTGACCAAAGTAGAGCTAAGCAAACTGTTATCAACATGTACAATATGTATCATGTCATTACAATTTTTCATAACTTATCTTTTTGCATACATGAAATTGGGTCACAAATTTCTTCAGTAGGTCACACTGGATTTTGCGTAAGTACGTATAATTGTGCTATATCAATAGAATACGCATCACGATCCGGACAATATTGTCTGAAATGTACTTCTTTGTGCCAGTGTTTCTACCCAGCGCAATGATTGTCATACGTAACTAAGACACCGTTCTCATTTACTGACGGAATTAACCTTCACAATATCCGTTTTAGAACGTCTGTTCATACACAACCTTTAGACACGATTTATGCAAAACATTTCCAGGCAATTTATCAATATTGCTGCCAGAATTATATTGATAAACGATATATAACATGCTTCTCTGATTAAGTTCTAATATGTCGACTACAATTGCTCTTTCCGTTTCACTCCATGCACTGACTCATCCCTCTCGTTACAGATGAGATATTATCTGGACCTATATTCCGTCTGCAGTTTGAAGTGAAAAATGTTGGACCTGCCACTGCATTCAATATTACCGCTATGACCGACAACTTTGTGAGTTGTTTTTCCACTCCTTTCCTTCCTTTTCTTCCTTCACACACAACATAGTGGCATAGAGATAGATAGATAGATAGATAGATAGATAGATAGATAGATAGATAGATAGATAGATAGATAGATAGATAGATAGATGGATGGATGGATGGATGGATGGATGGATGGATGGATGGATGGATGGATGGATGGAAAGGTAAGCAGGTACGTAGACAGATCGATAAATAGACAGATCGATAGGTAGGTAGATAGATAGGTAAGTAGGTATGTAGGAAGATTGATAGATAGGTAAGTATGTATGTAGGTAGATAGATAGGTAGATAGATAGGTAAGTAGATACGTAGGTAAATAGGTAGGTATGTAGGTAGATAGGTATGTTGGTATGTAGGAAGATAGGTATGTAGGTAGATAGATAGGTATATTGGTAGATAGGTATATAGATAGATATGTAGGTAGATAGATATGTAGGTAGGTAGATAGATAGGTGTGTAGGTAGATAGATAGGTATGTAGGTAGATAGGTATGTAGATATATATATAGATAGGTAAGTAGGTATATAGATATGTAGGGAGATAGCTAGATAGATAGGCACATAAGTAGATAGAAAGAAAGATAGATAGGTATGCAAGTTGGTAGATAGATAGGTAAGTAGGTATGTAGGTAGATTGGTAAGTAGATAGATAAATAGGTATGTAGATAGATAGGTATGTAGGTATATATATATATATATATATATATAGGTTGGTAGATAGGTAAGCAGGTATGTAGATAGATTGATAAATAGACAGATCGATAGGTAGTTAGATAGGTAAGTAGGTATTAGGTAGATAGATAGGCTAGTAGATATGAAGGTAGATACATGTATATAGATAACTCATGGAAGAATGACTGAAAGAACGGATAAACACAGTTGAGATATGCACAGTTGACTTCCAAATATTTACATAACGGATGTGTTGATAGATATTTTCCAGTGGAAAACTACAAAAAGTAAAATGTAGTATTTTGTGACTGCATTCCTTGCTATACTTCAGATATTATTTCTGTTTCACTGAAATATCCTTTTCTATATCGTCGCTTTGCAGATGTTTGGCACAGAGGTAAATCCTACTTCATTACCAGTTGGACAGAACGAGCTGAAAAACGGCACGGTAACGGTTCATATTGACCCGAAAACACTAAACGGTATGGCAAGGTGAGTTGCCGAGCACATAATTCGTTTGTAGCTAACACTCTTTTTGTCTGTCAATGATTTTTCATCATCCTGTCTCATGGCTTTTCTTTTTCCGACTTAATTACAATGGTGTTTTCGGTTGCAAAGAAGTCTGAACTAGTGTTGTAACATTCCTTGTATTACAATTATACGTTACTATTGCTATAACATTAATAGTATTACAGTTGTATGTTACTGTTGCCGTAATATTGTTTTTATTACAGTTGTACATTACTGTTGCTGTAATATTGTTAGTAATACAATTGTACATTACTATTGCTAATATTTCAGTTGTACATTACTATTGCTGCAACATTACTTATATTACATTTGTACATTAAAATTGCTGTAACATTACTTGTATTACATTTTGTACATTACAATTGTTGTAACATTACTAGTATTACATTTGTTCATTACAATTGCTGTAATATTACTAGTATTACATCTGTATATTACAATTGCTGTAACATTACTAGCATTACATTTGTACTTTCATACCTGTGATTCTACCGGCGGTAGGCCAAAAATACCGTTTTAAAGATCGTCTACCGCACATACCATTTAGCAGTCGAAATCTACCGGTTTTGAAAATTAAAAGAAAAAATTAAAAAAAAAAAAAAAAAAAATTTTTATGCGTTCTATCAACATATCAGATAAACCAGCCAGAACCAGTCTACTGGGAACTGGAAATGTTCGACCAATGATATGACCGGTGCGACAATGCGTGGTTGAGTAGTCGGATTACAAATGTTAGCATGTGTACACAAGAAGCGGCTAATTGATTACCTTATTGTTGTAATTTGGAGAGTTTAAGGCCAAATGCGGGATGTTGTTTGAGGTGTTATAAGTAATAAAGGATCAAAGGTAATCCATGATGACCATGAACCTTTGATTAAAACTCGGCCGATCTGTCGTGGAAGGAAGATAAAACGGAGAGACCGACCAAAAATGATCTTGGCAGAAACACTTGAGTAAGTATTTTGATTTGATGTCTTTTAATTGTTCTTGTATTGTTCACGATGGTTTAAGATGAATATTTAAGGGCAGCTTGTATATTTTTTTTTCAATTCATGTCAAAATGCCGAAACATCCGCTTTCTACCAATGCTAAGAAGCCACCAGCTAAGAAATAGTACAACAAGTTTAACAACATTTGGATACCAGAATTTAAGTGTGTGCAGGCGAGTAGCAAAGGTCCTGACTTTGCATTGTGTCTTTCATGCAAATTGGATTTTAAGATAGCATATGGAGGAAGAAATGATATCACCAGGCATATGCAGACACCATCACATAGGAGCAACGATTCTTCTGTAACAAACACACCCACATTGAAGGCATTATTTGAGACTGGATCAAAAGTGGATAAAGTGACACTTGTAGAGACTTTGTGTGCAAATTTTGTGGCAGAGCACAATTTACCATTCCTCATAGCAGATCATTTTACTAAACTTGTTAAAGTCATGTTTCCTGACTCTGAAATTGTACAAAAATTTTCATGCCAGCATACAAAGACAACACATATTGTCACTCAGGCCCTAGCCCCCCACTGGACAGAAGAGTTGAAAATATATGTAGGAGTCAGAAGTTTAGTATCATGATTGATGAATCAATGATGATAACATGTTGAATGTTCTAGTCCGTGTGTATGATCAAACAGTTCAGCGTATTTCAACCAGATTCCTTGGTATTCCAACATGCAACATAGGCACAAGTGAAATGATTTTCAGATCCCTCAACCAAATTTTTATGTAATTTAAAAAAAAAAAATTTTTTAAAAATATTTTTATATTTAAAGAAAATAATTTAATATGTCAGAGCCATTCAGATTTTACACAGATGAAATATTTTTCAGAAGCAAATAATTCACAAAAATGTATATTATTTTTTATATTTCACAACATTTGTCAACTTACATCATTGCAAAACATGGAGAGCAAAGAACTAAGTTTCTGAGGAATATGTTGTGCACTATGAGGGTGTGAAAAATTACAATGATTATGATATTTTACTTTCAGAGACAGAGACATCCCCTGGGCAAACTGTATTGGGTTTTCCAGTGACAACTGCAATGTGATGATTGGGAAGCACAACAGTGTTCTGTCCAGAGTCAAGAATGTCAACCCCAAAGTGTTTGATGTCAGTTGTGTGTGCCACTTGAAAACTATTGAGAGCCTGCTAAGTGTGAAGGTTAACAATCACAGTGAATGTCACCAGTGGTCACCAGACAGTGATCTTGTGAAGGAAACTAAAAATGCCTGTGGATTTTATAAAAAATCTTTGCAGTGAACAGTGAGATGTACAACTCTTCCTTTTTCATTTAATTAACAATATACTGGCTCATATTAACTAACTATTATTGTAACATTTTCCATCAGATTCTGAATCTGAATCATGTTCAAAATTTGTGTTTTATTATAATATGAAGAGAATACATATTATGTGACAAAATGAACTTGTTTTGTTTTCAATCCCCTTAAAACACGTAAAATTTATGCCGATAAAAAATCTACCTTTTTAGAAGCCAATCTACTGATTAAAATTTGTAAATCTACTGGTTTGAAATCCTGGTTCTGTCACAGGTATGTACATTACAATTGCTGTAACATTACTAGTATTACATCTGTACATTACAATTGCTGTAACATTGCTAGTATTACATCTGTACATTACTATTGCTGTAACATTACTAGTATTACAATTGTACATTACTGTTGTAATGCCACTACTATTACAATTGTACATTACTGTTATAATGCCACTAGTATTACAATTGTACATTACTGTTGATGTAATATTACTTGTATTACAATTGTACGTTACTATTGCTGTAACATTACTTGTATTACAACTGTGTACTACAATTGTTGTTACTATATCTCAGCATGGCATCCAAGGTGACCACACCACTTTTAAAATAAAAAATATGGAACAAAAAAATAAAAAGCTTAGTAACGAACATAGTATAAGATGCACAATGTTACTTTGTCCCCAATTGAAAAGCTAAAAAGGCTCAGTAAATTACAACGATCTCAGACTGTAGAAAAAGCAAATATTAATGTACTTAACTGCGCCTTATTTATTTAACGTCGAGCTTTGATGTTTGATTGTGATGTTCAAGAAGTAAGAGATTGAAATTAGGTGCTAATATGTCCTCATCTAACTGCATCTGTGTGTTAATATGTCCTCATCTAACTGCGTCTGTGTGTTAATATGTCCTCAGCTAACTGCGTCTGTGTGTTAATATGTCCTCAGCTAACTGCGTCTGTGTGTTAATATGTCCTCAGCTAACTGCGTCTGTGTGTCAATATGTCCTCAGCTAACTGTGTCTGTGTGTTAACATCTCACCTGTGTCCGGTGTGTTAATATGTCCTCAGCTAACTGCATCTGTGTGTTAATATGTCCTCATCTAACTGCATCTGTATGTTAATATGTCCTCAGCTAACTCTGTCTGTGAGTTAAAAAAGAAATCTACAAAACTAAGATTTCCATCATATACCAACAATTTTATATGTATGGACAGCACTGACATTTTTTTCACATGATCGTAGCTCACATAACTTTATAGAGACTTGTAATGGTAATACGTTCTTGCTAATACCAAAATCTTTAAATTCAATATGCACGCCGTAAAGTCAAGAAAGCACGATTTTGAGGGATATTTTTCATGCATAGCCAATGGAAATGATCCACTGCATAGTAAAAGATGCAAACTTGATACATGTTTTCTTTTCATACTCTGACATACATTCCAGCACTGTAACAGTGAGGGCAACATCTCCTGACGGCCGTACACAGTTTGCACAACAGACACTTGTTTACACTCCTAGAAACGTAAGACTATTATCACATTTAAAATGAGTGCACCTTCCTAGCTTTCTTCTTTCTCTTCTTTTTATCCTTCTTTTTCTCTCTCTTCCTTTTCTTCTTCTTCTTCTTGTTCTTCTTATAATAATAATAATAACAAAAATAATAATTATTACTATTACATGAATAATTGCTTATTTGTTGTTGCTTCTCTTGATGATGCTGATACCTTGATTATTATTAGTTTGTTATTACCGCTGTTCTTCAATATGATATGATATGGTATGATATATATATATATATATATATATATATATATATATATATATATATATATATATATATATATATATATATATATATATATATATATATATATAATGATTGCAAGAATTTATTTATTTGTTTATTTTTTTTCATCACAGGTGAAAGATAATGGACATTCAGGAGGCATAAGGAGACATTTGGGCATCCCTGTACTTATTCTAACCATACTGTCCAAATTTGGACTTAAGTTCTTCTGAAATCTCATTCAAGTGCTGATGCTATGAGTCAGAAAAATAATGAAAACAAACTATCCTGATTAGTTTGCCGGTGTTACCTCCCTTGACAGTTTCTACTCCTTGTCCACCCAGATATATTAATTAATGAATTAAATTCAGATATATTAACTATTTTTAAAAAAAATAATCAGCTAATTAATCAATTAGCATTGAAACATCGTTATTTATTATTCATTTTCAATCCACTCCGGATGTTTCAAAACATTTTATGAAGGACTGAGGAGACATTTTGTCCAGAATGGTTTTGCTTTTATTTTTTATTTATTTTTTGTCATAAAGAGACTTGTAGATGTTTATGATTTATCCATGTAGTTAAGTTGATAATTCAATTTTTAAAATAATCTTTACTTTCTTTATACTGTAATTTCAAATAAACTATTGTTGCATCACTTTCTGTCATTGAAATAATTGGTCATTTATTTGGTAAAATTTGTTGGTTTTAGGGCAGCACAAATTTATTTCATATAAAATTAAATCTCAGCACTTAGTATCTCATACATTGTGCTTACAAGAATCACAATTCCCCATCTTGTTAAAAATAATAGTTATCACTGACCTTTACAAAACAATCAATCAGTTATTTTTCACCAGGAAAGTTACAGTATTTGACTCTGTGGAAAAGCACTATGCAGACTGATACCATTTTTTAGCGTCTCGTGGTTTGCAGGACTGGTATCCTCTTGTCATAGAGTTGATAATTTGCAGAAGCTCGCAAGGTACCCTCACTTCTGTAGCATAGATCGGTATTTTAACAGGTCACTGTCACCCAGTTTTTGGTGTTTGACAGAGCTTGATCCCATGATACATCTACAATGCTTGATTAAA
Source organism: Margaritifera margaritifera (assembly GCA_029931535.1). Taxonomy (NCBI): domain Eukaryota; kingdom Metazoa; phylum Mollusca; class Bivalvia; order Unionida; family Margaritiferidae; genus Margaritifera; species Margaritifera margaritifera. The sequence goes on from JAQPZY010001563.1 coordinate 3,776,605, forward strand.
CACAAAAGCAGAAAAGGTCAGGAAAGTTTTAAGTAATGTTCAATAAATATTGAAAAAGAGACCGAGGCACACAAATGAAGTTGATATAAACACACTCTCAGAGTATGTTTGGTAGCAATAAAAATGTATCAAAATCAGTTACCAAACACAATTTACAAGCAGTTTAGAATACATCCTTGAAAGGATGAGGTCACTGTGACACAGTTTTGGAACATGACACATGTTCTTCTTAAGATGCACTATAATTTGGGTGGCAATAGGTGAAAGTATATTGGAATTAGAACCCAGACACGGTTTTCAAGTAATTCTGAATAAATAATGGAATGCAGGACACACTGACTCGGATTTGGTGCAGACACAAGTTTATCCCAAGATGCGCATATAATGTAAGTTTTATGTCAATGATTGTCGTAAGAGTTAAAGTCCAGACCGGGATGCTGGACTCAATTGTTAGGCAGTTTTGAATAAATCCTGAAAAGTAGATCACAGCAACCAGTTTTGGTGCACGACATATGTTCATCCTAAAATGCACCCGTATGGTGGCAAGGTATTTTAATATTGACCTGGATATGATTACCTGTAGGGTGGCAAGGATTTGGAATATTGACCTAGATATGAATATCCGTATGGTGGCAAGGTATTGGAATATTGACCTGGATATGATTACCCGTATGGTGGCAAAGTATTGGAATATTGACCTGGATATGATTACCCGTATGGTGGCAAGGTATTGGACTATTGACTTGGATATGATTACCCGTATGGTGGCAAGGTATTGGAATATTGACCTGGAAATTATTACCTGTATGGTGGCAAGGTATTAGAATATTGACCTAGATATGATTACCCGTATGGTGGCAAGGTATTGGAATATTGACTTAGATATGATTACCCATATGGTGGCAAGGTATTGGAATATTGACTTAGATATGATTACCCGTATGGTGGCAAGGTATTAGAATATTGACTTGGATATGATTACCCGTATGGTGGCAAGGTATTGGAATATTGACTTGGATATGATTACCCGTATGGTGGCAAGGTATTGGAATATTGACTTGGATATGATTACCCATATGGTGGCAAAGTATTGGAATATTTACCTAGATATGATTACCCGTATGGTGGCAAGGTATTGGAATATTGACTTGGATATGATTACCCATATGGTGGCAAGGTATTAGAATATTGACCTAGATATGATTACCCGTATGGTGGCAAGGTATTGGAATATTGACCTGGATATGATTTAAGCAGTTGGAATAATCCCGAAAAGTAGGTGACAGAAACCCAGTTTCAGTGACCAATATATGTTCATTCGGATGTACAACCACAGTGAAGTTTAATGTTAAATAGGTTTAATTGTTGAAGCCAACATTGAATTGCACCTCAAAATGCCTGATTCATTTTAATGATGACTTGGTCAATGAGTAAAGGACACTAGTCATAACTCCAAATTCCTGATTTATTTAAAGGATGACCTGGTCAGTGAGTAAAGGACACTAGTCATAACTCCAAACTCCTGATTTATTTAAAGGATTATCTGGTCAGTGAGTAAAGGGCACTAGTCATAACTCAAAACGCTTCGTTCATGTTAAGGATGATCTGGTCAATGAGTAAAGGACACTACTCATAACTGCAATGCTGTAAAGACAAAATGGTGCCAATTGTGTAAGGGATTCATCACAAAATTCCCTGTCATCTGCTACAAAGCCTTCGCTGCTGGTGAGGATCATATGGCCAAAGCAATGATTAAATCTGAGCAATAATTCTTAATTAGTTTTAGGATGATTTCCAGTTTTCCTCACATTATCTCATGTGTAGTACCGTCCTTTCCTGAGCAAAACATTCGCGCAGGATTTCTCTAGTAGCTGACATGACTGTTATCCTATCTCATGTGTTGTCAAAATAGATTTTTTGATTTGCCCAACGTTACTCAAGCTAATTTGTGTGATGTGATTGCGTTCATGACGTCACAGCCATTCACTATTTTTCTGTTGGTTTAATTTCAGAATATATAAAATATTTGCTTTAGTCATGTTGTCAGAGCCTTGTTCATGCTAACGAAGTATGGACCTTTGATTTGGGGTTTCCCTGTTCAACAAAAAAATTTTTAGATGCAATACAATTCTATTATTCTCACATTTTGTTGTGGAATATTTTCAGCCTGAATCAGGGAGGTATAACATAGTATGAATACATAGAAATTGGTTTGTGACTATGGATGACTTGGATGTCTTGTAGGAGTAAGAAATTTAAACTCATACTTCTGAAGAGTGATATTGGATACACAAATTTCCCCTTTTCCTGCAATTTAGAAACGCTTATGATGAAATCTAAGAGTGATATTGGGTACACAAATTTCCCCTTTTCCTGCTATTTAGAAACGTTTATGATGAAATCTAAAGGATAGTACAGGATAGTTTAGCTGCATGATGCCATATGGTTTTGTGTTCAAGTGCCTATGTGTGTGAATGCGTCTAAATATTGTTCTAATGCTGACTGCATTACAACTTTCATACTAAGAAGTGTTCCTTTAAAACAGAGGAAAGTAAAATGAAAACTGGAATTGTGCCCATATGACATGAGCACCCCTGCTAATGAGACACAATTGAAGAAACCGATGGTTAATATGCAAGTATCAAGTTGTAAAGAGTTACTACATGCATTTGTTAGGTGGAATGTCCTAAATCAAAAGTTTGGGTCCAATTTCAATGGGAACAACTAAATATTGGCAGGAATAAGTGGTTTTTTGTGCATTCCTTTGAACAGTTGAAACTGTGTCACAACAGCGCAGAATGACTTGATACTCAGAAGAGGCATTAGTTGGTCAAGCATAATGCATGCTTTTTGTGGCTTTTATATCTCCGCGATCCGTGCCCCGTAGTAAAGGTTATTTTTTACGTCTTAGTACAAAATGGGTACAGTTTAGGTTCAGTATCGATTTCCAGTACAAAATGGATAATGAAAATATGATTTAAAAATTATCACTAAAATTCCACACAGAAGAAAGTACAGGAATTATTATTTAAAGTTTTTACCACCACCATAAATACCAGGTTCATCATTATCATCCTCATCCTATGCAAGGCCATATGAGGTTAGTGGTATACATATTGCTGGTTTTACATCACCCATATTTTTGTGTATCATCATCTCATATAGTGATACGAGAACACTAAAAATTAAAATGAAATATCACTGAATCACTCATATTTGTCTGTCTTACCATCTTGTATACTGATATGAGAACATTACAAATTGAGATTAGAAAATAATAGACCAGTCAGACCTGAGGGTATTATTTCATAAAAATAAAAAATAACAGACCAGTCAGACTGTGAAGAAAATTATAGGAGAGAAACAGTTAAAGCTGCAAAAGATAATTTTATTTTTTAGCCCATCATCAATAATGGCACAATATAGCAAACAAAATATTCAAGGGAGATAAATCTCTTAGTGTGTTGATTGTGTTATTATGGGTTACTTCTCTTGGTAAAAGTTATTTATAGCAAATTTTGGTTTGGCTTGGTGTTTTACGGGACAGTTGCACATGAAGGTTATATAAGGTTATCTAGTGCCGAGACAATTGGAGTAAAGTGCCTTGCCCAGTGATACACCGCGTAGCCAAACAGGGCTGATCCGATTCTAGGATTGAACCCGCACCGTGAACACATACACGTGGCACAGGATATGTTTTATATTTAATCGTGAATATATGTAGGTAGCAATTAGGCAACAAGGATGGTACTTGGGGAGGTCGCCAGAGGTGACATTTTATATGTATTGTGTGGACTACATCACAGCATAAAACATCATAACATGATTTTCAATTTGTACAAAACAGTGACGTAATACACTAGTTGAAATTATAACACGATTTTCAATCAGCATAAAAAAGTGATGCAATGCACATGATAAAATCAACTTGACTTGAGCTCATACAATAATGACGTATTTGTACAAATAAAGTAGTGACGTAAAACACAAGTTGCTTACAACTTCAACTTGTAGAATAGTGACGTAGTTCTGCATATAAAATAGTGAGATCAAACACTTACACGTATATGCATTCAAAATAGTTGTATATAATACTTTTATTTTTCATATAAATAGTAGTTACAAATGTTGAAATACTTCTAGTGCAATAAATCAAAATGAATAGTTTGATACCAGAAATGCCAATACCCCCCCCAACAAAAAACAAGACAAAACAAACCCCCCCCAAAAAAAACAGAAAAACAAAAAAAAAACGACGTGAGAAAAGAGAAAAAAATGCAATCTCGTTTAGTACCTATTCAAACTAGAAAATAATTAAGACTTATGAATAGATATAATTTAAGCGGAATTAGAATAAAAAGACTTTCCTTTCGCAAATATTTGAATGAGTAGAGATATTTTGCAGTTGTAATAATCAAGATTTGTATAAAGTTTTCAATAATACTAAGCCATATTTGAAGAAGATCATGACTCAGAAAACTTGACAAGCAGTTCTATGAAAACTCAATTAGATTGAACAATCATACTTATGTAGAGACCACTCAGGATACGGAATAAGTTGAGTAAAATATTTGTTATCACAGAACCAGACCTATTAATGTAATGAACAGCACCTATTAACGTAATGAACAGACCTATTAACATAATGAACAAAGCCTATTAACGTAATGAACAGACCTATTAACATAATGAACATAACCTATTAACGTAATGAACAGAACCTATTAACGTAATGAACAGAGTATAAATGGATATAGCCTTTAACCTTTATTCGACATTTTATGTACCAAATTTGGACAGGAAATAAGTATATGTTATTAACTGAATACTGAGAAATATTGGATCCGAGGTCATGTGGCGCAGGTTGCCCGAGCTTGCATGAACGAGGGCCAAATATTTTGTAATATTCAGTCAATATATTTTTTTTTTATATACATAAAAACAAGCATATTACTCATTTTGTTGTGCTATAGGAATAACGCAGCTGAAACAAAAAAAAAACAAACCATTTTACAAGTTCAATCAATGAATGAAACTGGAACACGGCGCATTAATACACGCTACTGTACTGCTATGGAGGTGTGCGCGTACATGGGGTGATCCATATTCAACGCTGAACCTAACTAAGTTTGTTAAAGAGGATGGAATGTCATGTGGCCAAAGAAACACAACGAAATATTGATATCGGGAAAATATCACACAATATATCAATAAAAATTGAAGATACCATTATGAAAAGATGAACCAGAAAATTTAATTCTAAGGTTTACAGTATTGTTGCGATTGTCTCAGTGCTGGTGTCACGGTCGAGGGTAAATTTTAAAGTGAAGTGTGCGTCATGATTGTTGCCAGGGTATTGTGGTCCATCGGTTTTGGATAATATCTTAAACTTGAAGGATATTTATTCAATTTGGAGTCGCTAGTGCTTCATTAAATTCCGAGTAAAGGATAAGACAATGCTATTCAGAGTGGATACAAATGCAATGTTTGCGTGGAAGGGAAGTCGTTGACTGATACATTGTATTCATGGTCAGTTTGACTACTTCTCTCTCTCTGTCTCTCTCACTCGTACTAACAGCAGCAACTAGCGATCTCTAGCCATCCATTTTCAATATTTTTTTAATAAATCATATTTATTTTCTATTTTTTGTCCCTTGCAATTTAAATCTTCGGATGTAGATCTATTCAGATATTTTTTATTTAATTTGTATGATAAAAGTTTTATTTGGATAAGAGCTAGATCTACTGATTCTCCAACACTGATGTCAGGTGGAAAGGGTTACAGTCTTTGTCGGTATCTGGTGGCCATCAGATTTATGATGTGGTTAGCGTTCAATGTTTCCGTCGCCATTTGTAATTAGCCGTAACCAGAAGTAGTTCATTGAATGTGGACATGTATTTACCATATAAGATGCGGTGAATACTTTTACTTAACTACGGTCAATACCGATGGATATAGTAACTCTTGTGCTAAAAGAGTACCAAAAGTACAAGGACCAGTAGCAGCAACGTTAAACTAATGGGATTATTTATGAAGTATATAATAAGCGAAAGTACAAGATTGATGTTTGACAGGATATACTATTTAACATTACACATACATATGTATAAACTGGTCAGAGAAAATGATATAAAGATTTTCCTGAATGAATTTAGAACTAAAAGCTGAAATCACCATAAAGAAGATATATGTTTCTTTTATGCTGTGGAATATGTATCAAATAGGCTATGTGATAATATAGATAGACCAGAAAATACATTGTGAATATATATAGTCGTTGGTCAAATAGATGTCCGATAAAGACAAAGGGCACTGGAAAATGTGAAAAAGAATTTTGATATATTTGTACGATCACAAATACTGATATTTTAAAATGTGTATCACTAAAAGCTAATTTGGTTTGGTAAGTTTCCTTTTTGTTTACGTCATCTAGATACCCACATTCTTTAAGCAGAAACAGAGTATTTGTATATTGATAAACATCAACAATTAACTTTAATCACTTGTCTAATTTATCCTCATGACCTATTGTTAATTTATCTCGTGATCTATTGCTAATTTATCCTCATGACCTATTGCTAATTTATCCTCATGACCTATTGTTAATTTATCCTTATGATCTATTGCTAATTTATCCTCATGACCTATTGCTTATTTATCATTGTGACCTATTGTTAATTTATCCTCATGACCTATTGCTAATTTATCCTCATGACCTATTGCTTATTTATCATTGTGACCTATTGTTAATTTATCCTCATGATCTATTGCTAATTTATCCTCATGACCTATTGATAATTTATCCTCATGACCTATTGCTTATTTATCCTTATGACCTATTGCTAATTTATCCTTATGACCTATTGCTAATTTATCCTCATGACCTATTGTTAATTTATCCTCGTGATCTATTGCTAATTTATCCTCATGACCTATTGCTAATTTATCCTCATGACCTATTGCTTATTTATCCTTATGACCTATTGCTAATTTATCCTCATGATCTATTGGTAATTTATCCTCATGACCTATTGTTAATTTATCCTCATGATCTATTGCTAATTTTTCCTTATGATCTATTGCGATCACCATTTCATCTTTTAGTAACCACTTTCTGTTCTAAGTCTTGTTGTTCAGGAATGTTGGGCAGATTATAACAATGTAATCAAAAAAGATCTTGCATTCAGCTTCTAATATATTTAGTGCCAACATATTCTTTTTACAATTAGTCACTGCACAAATTACCATGTCATGAGGTTCTTTCAAATACATTTGTTGTGCTAAAAGCATACCATAGGTACACGGACATACTATAGTCGATCTTGATTGAGTAAAGTTAAGTGCGCGAAGTGCGGCAAGTTGCTTGTTCGCTGCACTGATCAAATTATTTATATGCTCCGTCTATTTGCAGTGAGCTCCAATAATTACGACAAGATGTTCGTGGTAATCAACCAAGTCAATATTGATATTATTGTTATGAAAGTCAAGGGTGATATTATTGTTATGAAAGTCAGGGTGATATTATTTTTATGAAAGGATAAAAACATAAAGGAAGTTTTCTCTGGATGTAGCATCACCTATTATAAAGATCAAAGGTAAATCTGTCAAAATTGTTTTGTCCCATTCAACGATAACCCCCATTTTCAAGAACATGTCACTCATTAACACCCCCTCCCTTCATGACAAGCAGCATAGTCCAATTTGACTCAACTGATATATACTGATGAAATCTTGCCATAATGTTTTCATGAGCTGATACCTTGTTTTCCTAAAATCAATCAATTTAACACACTTTTAGCTGTCTTGAACAGGGTTACTTGTGTCCAAACTTGTGTCAAAGATATTTTCAATTTGTGCACCTAAGATGCAGACTATATATCTGCTGATACTTTGTTCTAACCTTGCAAGATCTTCAGCTGTCAGGCCGATGCTATCTTGCAGAAAAAAGTATGTCCAATGCGTTTCCTTTTTTTTTTTTTTTTTGTTATCAGCCATGGACCATAGAATTCATCCTATCACATACAAATAATTTGAAAATATCACCACACAGGTACACGTCTTTCTTGTTTGCCAGTAATATGCTTTCTTTCATAGTTGTTTACTTCTCCTCTATGCCTGTATAAAAAGTAATAATCTATGACTGTAAAATTGGTTGCTCTTAATATATCACCAGCCATGATTTCGTGAAATGTTAAAATTTTGACAAATCAAATTGTGTCACATCTATACCATTTTGATAGGCTTAAAATATATTCACTGTATAAAGGTATTTTACATTCAGAAAAGTTTTCTTATTTGAAAATAAACATGAAATATGTATAAAGATCAAACTAACTCTGAAACACTTTTGCTTGTGAAATACCAGTAGGAACCAGTATCAAATTTATGGGAAGCCGCGCTAACTCGGTGATTAAGGCTTCGAACTTGTGACCAGAAGGTGTGCGATCAATTCCCACCATCGGATGCCAGCTGCGGCTACCGTAGTTTCAGTGGCACTATACTTTATTTGTTGCTGTACCGTTAAAACACTCCAATCCAATCCAATCCAATCAAGTCCAATCCAATTCAATCCAATCCAATCCAATCCAATCCAATCCATTTAAATGTATAATCTCCATCATCATAATATCTTCCATCAATAAAAAAAATACAAAAACAAACAAACAAACAGAAACAACAATAAAAAAATCTAAAATTCTGATTTGACAAATCACCTCATAAAAATGGCCTGTAATTTCTTGATAAATTCAAAAATGAACGACAAGCGGAAGAAAAAGAATAACCATGCCTCATGCCAGTGATGAAATATAAAAAACAGTAAATAAGAAGAAAATGGACTGTTATGATGTGTTTTTAAATTACTTTTTGATTCTTATTGACGAGAATACACCAAAAAACCCTAGTGTATCGTTGTCTTTATTAGTTCTTTAAGTATGGATAAGATACTCAAATACTTTTACGGACAAAAGAAAAATATGGCATGTGTTCTTATTCACGAGAATACACCCCAAAAAAATGTAAGTGTATCCTTGTCTTCATTTTTTTTATAGTATGGATAAGATACTCAAACACTTTTACAGACAAAAAATAAAATAAAAATATAACATGTGTGGATAGTAAATGTATAGTAAATGTAGGGTGTTAGATAGTAGATGACTGGGTGTTGGTCACTTTGCCTTTTTCGTTGGTTAGTGTTATGTATGATGTTTATATACCATTATAAATATTTTAGGAAATTATAAGTTTTTCTTGATTTTAGCATTGGTTTAAGCCTTAATGTTAAGTATCATGTGGACATGTTTAGCTGTTAGACTTGAATTATGTTGTTTACTTAGTATTTGAGTTCAAGGACGGTTTTGGTAAGTAAGTTGATGATTGAATTTGAGGTCAAGGTTGATTTTGTTTACAGATAAAAGTAGAATTTCCTTAGAGTTATGTGTTAAAAGTCACGCACCAGTTAATATTCTAGAACATTCTGTCATGTGACTTGTCTTGTATCTATACATCATTTGGTAAACAAGATTCCATTCCAATTTTAAATCTTGTGTTGAAAACATTTATGTTTTGTTTATGATCAGTCTTTTGGAATCATCAGATTGTTTTGAATAATAGTTGTGCTGTAATCTTGTAACCTTGTAATGCCATAATGCTGTATTTCTGTATACATAATTCGAAAGGAATTATTATTGGAACATTCATTGGAGTTACCTAAAGTGCTTACATCAACCTCTGGATTTAAATATATGACTTTTGGATACTTGTGGATTACATTTTTGGATTATTGGATTATTTGGATTTTAATTCACATTACTGTAAGTGTCTTTTGAATTTTCACTTTAATTGTCTAGAAATAAATTGTTTGTTGATTCAAACAAACAAATGTTGGTTTCACTTTCTTTTTGTTACATTTTTCTTAGACCATAGAGTCGTAACAGTTAGTAAGTGTGGGGTGATTGTCACTCAAACGGCGTAACATTTAAAATTATTTTTGGACATTTCTTTCATAATTTGTAAAAAACAAAAAAATTCAAATCTTAAAATATACTTTTACAATTTGTAAAAATAGTTTGTGCACTTTTAAATTTGTCCAAACATGTCTTAGTCTTTGCTAAATTCAGTATAATTTATTCTTTTGTTATTTGTAACAAAATGGAAATTTGTAAATTTTTCACTGTTACAAGTTTGTTACAATTTGTAAAAGTTCTTTTACAATTTTTATATTTTGAGAACAATTTCGTTTTTGATCTCCGCTAAATTCCGTATTAGTTTCGATAATTTAGTATTATTTTCAGTCCCCATGAGTTGCGGAATTTTAGTACTAATTTTAGTCTAGGGCAAAATTACAATTTTTTCCCCTGATTTTATTCAGACACCACTATAGTCTGTGACAGTTTTGTTATTTTAGTACTATATTTAGTCTATGCCAAACATTTTTACATCGTTTCCGGATTTTTTCAATCACTACTAGAATCCTGACAGTTTCGAAATTTTAGTACTACTTTTATTCTAGACCATTTTAATCCAATGTTTCGGATTTTGTCTAGTCTCTGCTAAAGTCCGTGACAGTTGCTGAATTTTAGTACTACTCTTAGTCACGTCTATGTTAGTGTTATTATCACTTAGTTCCCTTGACTGAAGCTATTTATAACATCAGTAAAATATATGCAAAATTAACTGACACCTTAAAGTTGATCTGAGGCATAGGTGATGCTTTATATATAAATCTCGAATATATGCATATAGCAACTAGGCAGCAGGTCACTACACACGGCGTGTTGGATAGTATGTGTGTCATTTGAGGCCAACTTCTAACAATGTAACATAGTAGTCCCATTTGTGGTTAACCACTTCTAACAATGTAACAGTGTTTCCCATGTTAAATTCCCGTTAGAACCAGATCGCCCCACATGTAAACCCACGGGCGCCTATAAAATTATCATTTGACCACCAAGTGCCACATATTACTATTAACGTTGTCTTTGATATGATTGTATCTCCAAAATGTTTCATTATACAAGTTATTTTTGTAGTATAATTTCAATTACAACTGAATGTCACATGAAAAGTTCTAAAACAACGTATCTTCAAAACCTGTATATCTACATACTGCGGCCGATGTATTGAATTTTACTTCATCTATGTAGTGCAAAAGCTCTTCTTATATCGATTAGTTTTTGGTTTAATTTGTGATGATTCTTTGTAACAGAAGGTTTCATGGATGCATTAAAATTGTACAGTGTAAATCTTTTGTCCAGGAAATATGCATACTTTTTGCTGAAGTTGGTGTATCTTTCTTGAATAACATTTGAGAGAAGTTTAAATACCTCCATGATTGCATCAACATTTATGTGATTGTTATTACCACTTAAATTGTTCAAAATGACCAGCTTGTAGTCCGATACATTGTATTTAATTTTCAGCTTGTAGTCCCATCCATTGTATTTTTTTTCTCCAGCTTGTAGTCCTTTACATTGTATTTATTTTTCAAAACGACCAGCTTGTGGTCCTTTACATTGTATTTTTTGTCAGCTTGTATTCCTTTACATTGTATTCATGTTTCAGCTTGTACTCCTTTACATTGTATTTATTTGTCAGCTTGTAGTAATTTACATTGTATTTATTTGTCAGCTTGTAGTCCTTTACATTGTATTTATTTGTCAGCTTGTAGTCCTTTACATTGTATTTATTTGTCAGCTTGTAGTCCTTTACATTGTATTTATTTGTCAACTTGTAGTGTTTTGCATTGTATTTATGTTTCAGCTTGTAATCCTTTACATTGTATTTATTTGTCAGCTTGTAGTCCTTTACATTGTATTTATTTGTCAATTTGTAGTCCTTTACATTGTATTTAGTTTTCAAGTTGTAGTCCTTTACATTGTATATTTTTGTCAGCTTGTAGTCCTTTACATTGGATATAATTTTTCAATACAACTAACTTGTAGTCCTATACACTGTATTTATTTTTCAATACGACCAGTTTGTAATCCTTTACATTGTATTTATTTGTCAGCTTGTAGTCCTTTACATTGGATTTATTTTTCAATACAACCAGCTTGTAGTCCTATACATTGTATTTATTTTTCAATACGACCAGCTTGTAATCCTTTACATTGTATTTATTTTTCAATACGACCAGCTTGTAATCCTTTACATTGTATTTATTTGTCAGCTTGTAGTCCTTTACATTGTACTTATTTGTCAGCTTGTAGTCCTTTTCAATGTATATATTTGTCAGCTTGTAGTTCTTTACACTGTATTTATTTGTCAGCTCGTAGTCCTTTGCATTGTGTTTTTTTGTCAGCTTGTAGTCCTTTACAATGTATTTATTTTTCAATACGACCAGCTTGTAGTCCTTTAGATTGTATTTAATTATCAACTCGTAGTCCTTTACATTGTATTTATTTTTCAGCTTGTAGTCCTTTGCAATGTATTTATTTTTCAATACGACCAGCTTGTAGTCTTTTACATTGTATCCATTTGTCAACTTGTAGTCCTTTACATTGTATTTATTTTGCAGCTTGTAATCCTTTACATTGTATACATTTGTCAGCTTGTTGTCATTTACATTGTATATATTTGTCAGCTTGTAGTCCTTTACATTGTATTTATGTTTCAGCTTGTAATCCTTTACATTGTATACATTTGTCAGCTTATAGTCATTTATATTGTATATATTTGTCAGCTTGTAGTACTTTACATTGTATTTATTTTTCAATACGACCAGCATGTAGTCCTTTACATTGTATTTATTATTCAATATGACCAGCTTGTAGTCCTTTACATTGTATTTATTTGTCAGCTTGTAGTCCTTTATATTGTATATATTTGTCAGCTTTTAGTCCTTTACATTGTATTTATTTGGCAACTTCATAATATATATGTATGCAGAACATCAGCTTGTAGTCCTTGACATTGTATTTATTTGTCAGCTTGTAGTCTTTTACATTGTATTTATTTGTGAGCTTGTAGTCCTTTATATTGTATTTATTTTTCAGCTTGTAGTCATTTACATTGTATCTATTTGTCAACTCGTCGTCCTTTACATTGTATTTATTTGTCAGCTTGTAGTCCTTTGCATTGTATTTATTTGTCAGCTTTTAGTCCTTTACATTGTATTTATTTGTCAACTTCATAATATATATGTATGCAGAACATCAGTGTTCATGCTCCATAATACGTCTATATATGCAGAATCTCAGTGTGCATGCTCCATATTATATCTATGTATGTATGTATGCAGAACATCAGTATTCATGCTCCATAACATATCTATGTATGCAAAACACCAGTGTTCGTGCTCCATAATACATCTATGTATGCATAACCTCAGTGTACATGCTCCATAATACATCTATATATGCAATGTGCTTCCCCCCATTTATTTAATGGCATTCTGTTTTCAGCTGGTTCCCAACTGTTAAAAGATTAATCACATCCGTTCTATTTCACGAGTACATACTATATACAATTAATTCTTTTGGTCTTCAATTTTTTTCAACTTTGTAAATGTTTTCTTGTTGATGATAAGGTGATAACTCCTGGTCATAACATAATTCCCTCTATATCCTATTTCTTCAAGTCTTCCTGTTCACCTAAAGTCACTTGTCTGATTTTGAATATTTCCTCAACAAAGTTATGAAGTTAGCTCTTTTCAAAAATATAGTTTTGTATTTTGAAATTGAAAGTGTTTGAGCGATTTTAAATGTATGCGTGCCAAATGTATCAGTTGTCAAATGTATCAGTTGCCAAATGTATCAGTTGTCAAATGTATCAGTTGCCAAATGTATCAGCTGTCAAATGAAAAATAGGTTTATCCATGCTACTGGTTTGTTTTCTACGTTGCTGTCTTAAACCGGACTCACGTCTATTGATATGTAATGAGTGTTACTCTAGCCAGCAATTAGTTTTGTTACCACGTTAAAACATTTTCTGGTTTCATTTGGTGTCAATTAATTCCATATTCCATATTCAAGTCATTTGAGTTCTATTAAACCTTTCCTCTACATATACGTTTTGTCTGAGTAAGTTGAACAAAGACCATCTAAGGGTATAGGTATTTGACCATAAACCTGATATTACTGATAGAAAATCATTAAACTTGTCTCATACAATGTCAAGATACACTCTCGTGGTGAGTTTGGTTAAATCCATAATTAATTTATCTTTTGAAAGAAAGAAAAAAAAACTCCACTAAAAGAAACCCAACCCAGTTATATGTGGCATTATTAATCAGATATATTCAAAGACTGTATCTGATAACATTTCACTCATAGTTGTTTGTGTTTATCATGCTCGCAAGCAGGTACAGCTATAAACCTCCGTCATGACCTTTGACATTAAAATCAATGTCACAGTGCAGACTATCAACTTTATCATTGAAATGCAACTAAATACAAGGTCTGGTCAAAATTTACTTGCATATGTACAAGTCACCGTGTTCATAAGCTTAGTGAAGTACAAAAACGCAAGCAATGACCTTTGACTTGATTCCAAGGTCAAGTAGGTCTGGGTTTTAATATTCCTTAACAAAGTGCAAATACGTTGGTGGTCAGATATGCATTATTTTGATTCAGAACCACTGAAATATTGCAAGACGCATTTTATTTAAAACCCCATGTCAGTGCCATCATTCATGCAAGGGGAATAGATATAACATGATTTTCAGGAGAGTATCAATGAGGACGTTCTGCATCAACCAATCGTCGAAATACTAAAGACCTCAAGTGAGCTGCTGTTACCCCCGACACCATGGTAAAGGCTCTGTGGCAGAGGGAGGTTGAATGCAAGAGCCCGAATTTGAAATACCTCCTGGCCGAGACAAAACCGGGGGTATTTCCGGTGAGGCGGAAAGATGGGGATGTGAAGGTACGCATCCTTCAGATCTATGGAGACTGCCCAGTCGTTGGTCCTTATGACATTCCTTTTTTAGTTAGCGTTTTTCCCGAATAGAAACTCGGAGTTTGACCATTTTCCACCCTCTCGACTACTCTCTTCTGCAGAAGATTGTGTACCTCTTTTCTTAGATAAACAAATTTGAACCGGTGAAAGAAAAAGGGGATTCCTGATACAGGAAGATGTTCCTGGAAGCAAAGCGGTATCTCTCCTTTAAAGTGGAACGGACCCACACATCATCTTTGATGCCCGACCAAACCTCTGAAAAGAGGGCTAGTTGAGTACCTATAAGGACCCTGAGAAGAGGAAGAGGCTGCAGGAGAGGGTGCAACTCTCTAGGGCAGACTACCTTCCTCCTTAGGAATGGGATTGAATCCGAAGACTTCCCCTTGGCCTCTTCAACCGTCTCGTCTAGCGAAAGACGGGCGTGAGGGAGATTTGAACTGGTGATGTTTGTTTACATGTTGAGGCTGACCCTGTTGGAAGAACTTTTGAGGAGGCCCCCACATTTGGTCAGGGTGTGCGTGCTTTGTGACCCTTTTCAACTGACCTGGAGTCGCAGCCATGTACTGGTGTTGCACTGGTCCCTCAAATTCTGCGATGCTACAGAGGGATTCCCAGAAAGCGCCAATGACAGAGAGAGCGCATTCTAGAGACAACGACTCCTCTTTCAAGAGACTGAAGGAGGCAGCCTAAAAGAGATCGGCATGTGAGACAATCATCACTAGGTTCGAGCCTTAAGTTCCAATGCCTTTACTGGGAGACGTACTCGGGTCCCAGCCAATATTCCCACTTGGGATGCACTGACATCCAGGAGGGGGAGGCTTAAGGACCAAACAGAGGAATAAACCTGATAGCTGGAGGCAGAGACCAGTAGCCAGAGCATAGTAGGGGAGACAGACCACCATTTCTGCTGCCTGGTGGACTCTTGGCCTCGGAAACACTTCTGCGCAAGCTCTCTAACCATAACAGAGTGCGGGAGCAGCAGAAGACCTGAACAAGAGTAGGATCCAGAAAGCCACTCCAGACTGTAGAGAATCTTAGTGTACTCAGTCTCAGAAGGCTTTGGGCACAAGTTTGGGGAAAGGAGGTGGCAAACAGACTATCTCCTCCTCCAATACCTGACATGAAAGGTGGGAAGGAGCAGGAGACCCAAATAGAAGGTAAGGACCTGCAACTGGCTCTTCTGGGAACTCATTTGAGTCCGCCAGAATGGAAAAGGCAACATCGTCTTATACCTGCTTCTGAGGCAAGACAGGACTGTCCTCTCTGGCATCCCTCTCCTGAGAGGTAGACATTGCATTAGGGTTTGTGCCATCTCGTAACTGCTCATGAGGGGAATTGGGACTAACCCTATTAGCTGTCTTCCTAGGGTGATCCCTACTTGACCATCTAGGAGGAGAGAGGCGGCCCACCTCCTTTTGAGTTGGATGAGGATGGAGGGGACTGGGCACGTCCCAAGCCTGTAATGTCCGCCATACCTTGAAACCAAGGCATACATGATGTTATGGGGGAGACTGGTTACCAGGCAAAGGGGATCCCCATAGAGATTAAACAGGAACATAGGGAACGGGGGGGGGGGGATTGTGATCCGATCCTCTTCCACAGAGAGTAGACAGTAGACGGGCAAGCAAAACCCGATGGTAACATATGGGGGGGGGGAGGAAACTGATCCCTGTTCCAATGTTCCAGAATGTCGACCATCAAATCCTATTGTCCAGCTAGGCGATGGGTGTGGTCCAGTGAACGATAATCAGTGATCAGCGCCCTGAGCCCGGTGAAATAACTCTTAACATAAATTGCGGGAGTAAAGTGATTTGATTATATGTGCATCTTCAGGCGATGTCCTCAGTATTTAACAAGTTTCATGGCAATCCATCAACAAGAATTCCCTGCATGGACTGATGCTCTTCTGGCCAAAAAGAATTTCCTGGAATCCAAGATAAGACCATTTCTTCTGTCTAACTTCTGAGTGTTGAAACCATGCCCGATATTCTTGAACAATTACAAGATTTTCAAATTGGCTACTGTGGCCATATTAGATGCAAGATTGGCAATATTTTTTTTAGGACCAACTAGACATCATTAGAAGTCTTTCAGTAAAAACCCCATGTCAATATGACCATCTATTTGGGAGTAGTGATATAAAGAATTTCAAGATGGCCATTGTGGCTACCATATTGTATATAGGACCAAATAGATATCAAAGGAAGTATATTGGTGAAAACCTCATGTCAATGTGACCATCCATTCAGGAGGAGTAGTGGTATGATTTTAAAGATGGCCGCCATGGTGGCCATATTGGATATCAGATCGGCATCATTTTCATTTAGGACCAACTAAACACCATAATAAACCCTCCAATATCACAGTGGTGATCATACTGGATGTAAGATCGGTATCATTTTCATTTAGGATCAACTGGACAGCATAATAAGTCTTCTGGTGAATATCCCATGTTCATATGACTTTCATTTTGGTAGGAGTAGCAGTAACAAGATTTTCATGGTGACTGCTATGGCAGCCATATTGGATGTCAGATTATCACCATTTTCATTTAGGACCAACTGGACATCATAAGAAGTCTTTTGGAGAAGATCCCTTGTTTGATATAACTATCCATCTAGGAGTAGCGATAACAAGATTTACTCGATGGCTTGGTGGCCATATTGGATATCCGAGTGGCACCATGTTCATTTAGGACCAACTAGACCTTGGGATGAATGTGTATGTAAAGTTTTACTGGCAATCCTTAAAGGGCAATAATTCCTCTAAATATTGTTGGAGCACAGTGATTTGTCGATATGCGTATCTTCAGGTGATGTGTATAATATTTACCAACTTTAATTGCAATCCATCAGAAACTGTGGGACTAGTTGCGCTAACGAGATTGCGTCATACATTGCATACTACTATAAGACAAATACGGCAATAACTCCAACAATTATTGCAGGAGCAAAGAGATTGTTGAAATGCACATGTTCAGGTGATAACCATAATATTTACCAAGTTTGTGACTATTTTCTTCCATTTACCTCCTTTGAACTAATGTCACATTGCTGATCCTTATCCCTTAATGAACCCCCTGTGTACAAATTTGTGCACTGACTTACAGGTCTGTAAACATCGGGAATTAGATGCATGTATAATATGAATCTGATTGACTGTTTGCAGTTTAATTATTTCAAGGTCTGGATTGACAGATTTATCAACTGCAAAGTTATTCATTCAGTATTTATCAAATAAAGTCATATATTTTACCATAATGAAGTCAAGGCCCTTTCAGAGTCATAGCGATGTAATGTTATTTTTGCATAAGATGACACTCACTAAAACCAACACTCACTGCTTCCTATATGTACCTTTTTCATTTTTTCCATACAAGATCTTCATTTAAAACTTGACCTAGGTATTTTAATATTAAGTTTTATACAATATTTGTTTCCAATCCATGAAGTATTTTTCCAAGTTATTGAATGAAATTACATTTATGATGCAAAATAAAAATTGTGAAGTCCAGCAGACGCAATAAGTCTGAGAAATTTTGATGGAAAAAAATGAAAATCAATTTTACTTAGGTTTTTGTCATATAAAATCTTATAACAAGAAGAGTATCATGAATGACACATTATACGCCCACCTCATGTTTAATACTTATCTATGTCGATAACTGAATATTTTTTAGTAGAGACCATATTTCTTGAAGTCAGAGTGACCCTAACCTTTCCACGTCCAAATCAATAGGCTTTTTCCTTACGCTAAGTGCAAACCATAGCCAAAGTTCGGGGTCAGGTCTGTGAGGTAAAACTTATATTATTGTGCCAAAATAATTTTTCTTCTTTCAGTTACTGTTACCTTGACCTTTGACCTTTTCAAAATGAATAGGCTTTTTCGTAACACCACGTGCAAGCAATCCACAAAGTTTGATAACTGTACAGGATGGAAAACTCAGCCTGAAATCGAAAAGGTTTTTCCTTACCCTCAGTGACCCACCCAGGCCAATTGCCTCAGTGTGTCATTGGGAAAGGCACTTAACTCCAATTATCTCTGTCTGACATAGCCAATAATGTGTTAAAAGTGTCATTAAAAACCAACAACAACAAAAAAAAAAAAAACAAAAACAAAAAAAAACAAAACAAAAAAAAAAAAAAAAAAACCCCAGAAAAAAACAAGAGACCCCCAAAGGGACTGAAGCTCTACTGGCTGAAAAGAATTTCCAGGAATTCTAGATAAGACCATTTCTTCCTTTTAACTGCAGAGTGTTGAAACCATCTTTAATAGTCTTCAGCCATAACAAGATTTTCAAGGCATCATAAAAAGTCTTCTGGTGGAAACCCCATGTTGATATGACTTTCCGGTTTGGAGGAGCAACAATAACAAGATTTTCAAGATGGATGCCATGGTGGCCATTTTTGATATCATATTGGCACCATTTCTATTTAGCACCAACTAGACATCATCGAAGTAGTGATAACACGATTTTCATGTTGGCCATTGTAACAATCATATTAGAAGTCAGATTGGCACCATTTTCATATATGACCAACCAGACATCATAAAATGTCTTTCAGTGGAAACCCCATGCAGATATGACCATTCATTCATGAGAAATAGTGATAACAAGATTTTCAAGATAGCCACTGTGCCAGGCATATTGAATGTCTGAATGGCACCATTAGGACCAACTAGACATCATAAGAAGTTGTTTAGTAAATCCCTATGTTGATACCACCATCCACTTAGGAGGAGTAGTAATAACACTATTTTCAAGAGATCAGATCAACACCATTTTCATTTGGACCAACTATACATCATAGGAAGTCTTCTGGTGAAAACCCCATGGCAATATTACTTTTCATTCAGGAGGATTAGCAATAACAAGATTTCCAAGATGGCCACTATGGCAGCCATATCGGACATCAGATCGGCACCATTTTCATTTAGGATCAACTAGACATCATAAGAAATTTTCTGGTGAAAACCCCATGGCAATATTACTTTTAATTCAGGAGGATTAGCAAAAACAAGATTTTCAAGATGGCCAATGTGGCGGCTATATTTGAAATCACATCGGCCTCATTTTCATTTAGAACCAACTAGACATCATTAAAAGACTTCTGGTGAAAACCCCATGGCAATATTATATTTCATTCAGGTCAAGAAGCGACAACAAAATGTTCAAGATGGCCATTGTGGTGGCCATATTGGACATCAGATCGGCCCCATTTTTATTTAGGACCAACTAGACACCATAAGAAGTCTTTTAGTGAAAGTCCATGTTGATATGACCATCCATTAAGGAGGAGTAGCGATAACAAGATTTTGAAGATGGACGTTCTGGCGGCCATATTGAATATCGGATTGGCACCATTTTTATCTAGGACCAACTAGACACCATAAGAAGTCTTGTGGTTAAAACCCTATGTCAATATGACTTTCAGTTCTGGAGATGTAGTGATAACAAGATATTCAAGGTGGCCGTATTGGACATCAGATCGGTCCCATTTTCATTTACGACCATCCAGACACCTTAAGAAGTCTTTCAGTGAAAACTCCATGATGATCCAATCAAGGAGGAGTAGTGATATGAAGATTTTCATGTATTAATTTGTATATCAGATTGGCACCAGTTTCATTTAAGACCAACTAGACATCAACAGAAGTTTTCTGGTTAAACTCCCATGCATATCTGCCATATTCCTGTTTTTTTTTTTTTTGTTATTTTTTTTTTGGGGGGGAGGGGATTAGGAGACTTAAAATGTGTTTTTGAGGTCCCAAGGGGGGGGGGGGGGGGTCAGTGCACGTGTCCTTAAAAGCGACTTTGTCCAATTGAGAATAAGTTATCTTTTCATATAAGCCTATATAAAACTACTGGAAATTCAAATTTGATTAAAAAAGTAGAAAATATTATGTTTTTTTTAAGCATTTAATATACTTACAAACCAAAAATTGTTGGTAGACTTAGCATTGTCCAATATCATCACAACACACATGCAACCACACTCACATAAACACAACTGCACAGACATTAAATAAAAAAATATAGATACCAAGTTTCTGTATTTAAAATACACTGGACAGTGGAATTTGCTGCTCTCAACAGTTCAGTATGTGTGTGTGTGTGTGTTGGGGGGAGTTGAAGGTAATAGAAATGTCATTTGTGTTTATCTTGGCACTCATTTGAGACTGGATGGTACTGTTGTTTAAACATCCCCGAAGATCTTGTTGAATTTTCTCAGCATAGAAAATGATATTTCTGCATCTGCATTGCTGTGAGGGAGTGGCAAACATGCTGGGTGGTGTTGCTTTATCGACGGATCTCGTACACTCAAGCAGTATACATTGAGTGCGGGCTCGCGGTTTAACTCGCAATTTTTTGTCCTATGTCTCCGAAATTTTGACTCCGTGCGCGCTTTTTTCTCAGAAAAAAAAAAGAAAAGAGAAAAAAAAATACCCCTGCAACTTTTCTTTCGTGGTTGTCCATCCGCGTCTATGTTGGCGCTAGCAATGGCCCAAGTCAGTAAAAGTGATAAAAACTGTAAGATGGCGATGAATATTCATTTCAAGACAATGTATCTAGCAATGAAAACATTCAATGTTTGTGTTAGTAGGCCGAGATGCAATATAAAGTCTATGACCACTGCTAGTGTTACGTATTTCCGAGGTTAAAGTCACACCAACGGCAAGGAAGATATAATTAATGAGGCTGAATTAATGATTAAAGAGACTGCTTTATGCAAATACACAATTTGTCATTTGATTAATGATTTAATACTTTTAAAAGAAAAGTAATTAAGAAAACATGGGTATTTATTATAATAAAGGCCAGTAGATGAGTGAATACTAATGTTAAATGAGTGCAAGATCATGAACGGAAAATTCCATGGAGCAGCTCATTTCCGGTTAACCAGATATTCAAACATGTTAATGTTTTCATAAGCTACTGGATCACATGATAAAACATTTATTGCAATAATGCAAGCGTCTAAGAAAAATATGACACAGTTAAGGTGGCAAAATTGTCGAAGCAAATAAGCTTATCTAGTTTTTTAGCACCTCAAGTGCATTATATACTATAATTTTCCTTTGTCCCTTTAAAATGTTGTGTGTCCCCCAAATTTGGAGGGTGAGGAACAGTGTCCCCTGTCCTTGGGATCATAGGTGCAACATTGCTCAAGAATGAATAATGTTGATATAGTGTTTGCAGTGTGTGCAAGAATTAAAATGCTCCCCAAACTCCATTCAAGAGTTCTGAAATTTAGTTTTGTTGGGTTTTGCTTGTTTTGCAGATGGCTCATCTTTTCCTAAATCACAGCTGCATTAATGAACCTCACTTGCACACTATTCCGACTACTTAAATAATTGTGTGGTTTTTTATATATGGAGTAAAATCCAACTTCAGAGAAATATTGCTGCTAATGACAAACTTGCCAATAATCTTTAATAATGATGGCTTAAACATTCTCATTCAAGGCAGTGATGTGTAATAACCTTTCTTTTTCAACCCACATCTCTATGACTCTACCTAACTCTAACAAATTGGGTTGTTCCACTTAGTGTAATTTACCTATCCAAATTAGCCTCATGGGCTCTCCCACAGCAGTGTTCAAAGGACTTGACACAGCATCATCCTAGCTATTCTCAGCCAATTAAGTAATCTGTGAAATAGAGGTTGCTTATCTCTGACTGTCTCACCTTTTAATTGACTCCATGATAATCAGCTGTATAAACTACCCAAAGGATAATTTTACATGGGCTCTAAGCAGGACTGTTACTGTTTATACAGACTACATGCTTTGGACATGTAAAGTGGTGGTCATCAAATGTCTCCCCCACCCCAGGTTTTTGAAAATCGTGTTTTTTGAAACACGACCATGTCAGAAGGTTTGGGAGTAAAAAATCGTGTTTTTCGCGTGACAAGTCGTGTTATGGCAGGTATGCCCATGTCAAGATGACTTTCTTTCAGGAGGTGTAGTGATAACGAGATTTTCAATAAGGCCACTGTACTATTTTCATTTAGGACCAAGTAAACCATGAGATGAATGAGTTTGTAAAGTTTCATTGCAATCCTCCAAGTAGTTTAGGAGGAGTAGTGATAACAAACTTGTGCTAACAGACAGATGGACGACAGATGACAGACAACAAACCATCCCATAAGCTCTTCTGGTTTATGACCAGTAGAGCTAAAACAAATTAAAAAAATCCAAGTGTAAGTCACCCACAAAATCTGGTCACTGTAGATGGTGGGGAAATTGAGCTATTGTGCAAAACGTTATTTCTTCTTTCAGTCAGTGACCTTCACAGTTGACCTTTTAACCCTGAAATTGATAGGGTTCTTTCTTACCCCAAGCACAAGCTATCAAAAGTTTTCTTAACTGTAGAAATTGGAGAACTCAAATTATTTGCGGAAACCATTTTCTTTCTTTCAGTCAGTGACTTTGATCTTGTAGCTTTTGAACCTGAAATTACAGGGTTCTTCCTTACCCCAAGTGCAAGCCATCCACAAAGTTTGGTAACTGTAGATGGTGGAGATCTACCATTTGTCTTCTTTCAGTCATAGTGACCTTGACTTTCAAGCTTTTGAGCCTGAGATCAATAGGGTTCTTCCTTAACCCAAGTGCAAGCCATCCACAAAGTTTGGTAACTGTAGATGGTGGAGATCTACGATTTGTCTTCTTTCAGTCATAGTGACCTTGACTTTCAAGCTTTTGAGCCGGAGATCAATAGGGTTCTTCCTTAACCCAAGTGCAAGCCATCCACAAAGTTTGGAAACTGTAGATGGTGGAAAACTAAAGTTATTGTGCAAAAACCAAATTGGAAACAGAGGGACGGACAACATAATAACTTTATATGCTCCGCCTCATGGCGTGTGTATAAAAATGGCTTCAACTCATTCAGTTCTTAACAAGTTACAGACTAAAAAGGGAATTCATAGTTTACAGGCGTACCTGATGAATGAAGATGGGTACTCCCTCTATAAAATATGGTCAGGGCATAAAGAGGGAAAAAGAAATCTCAACAATGAAACGACATGACTTTATTGCAGATACACAGGTTGGTCACAAACTACAAGCCAACAATGGATATAGCAATACATATTTCTACATTCTTAATGATAAAATACCAACATTCTTAACTGCTTCAACTGGCATGCATATACAGAACCTAATCTTTATATTTAGTGAGGTAAAGCCCCGATATTCTACCACTTGAACCTAAAACTCACTTGAACCCAAATTTTAACTCACTTGAACCTAAAAACTGCTCAACCTGATTGTAAGAAAAAAGCTTGGTTTTAAGAAGACAAAAATATACAGCCATAGATATACAACGTTTATGCAATTAAAAAACTCTATACATAACATAATGACATTAAAAAAATTACATAATTCTTTTCTTCTCAAATCTAACAATTAAAAATAATCAGTTTTTAAAAATTAAAAGTCTTCTTACATTAAATTCTGTATATAAGTCAATATATTTTTATTAGTCATAAAATACCTCATCTAATTCACAAATAAAAATAACTTAATCACTATTTCCAATTTGTAGAAATTCACTATTTTTGTGCGGTACCATTTTTTGTTGGGTACCAATTTTCGTGGAGTTTGTGGTTGCTACAATCCATGAACTTAAAGACCCAGTGAATAAGGGTCCTTCTGTTGGAACATTAGGACTGCTACTAGTTCATCTGCTGAAACATCAGGACCGCTACTACAGTCCTTCTGTTAAAACATTAGGACCGCTACTCCAGTCCATCTGTTAAAACATTAGGATTGCTACTACAGTCCTTGTTGAAACATTAGGACCGCTACTACAGTCCTTCTGATGAAACATTAGGACTGCTACTACAGTCCTTCTGATGAAACATTAGGACTGCTACTACAGTTTTAGGACCACTACTACTGTCCTTATGTCATAAAAGTTACATTCAATTGAAACACAAAGAGTGATTAAGATTCAGTCATGTCCATCAATCATTTTTTGTCCCATATTTTTAATTACATTCATGTGAAACTGCTTTTATTTCAACAAATCATATGCTTTCTTAAAAAAGTTGCCTTTCAAAAAATGTTAGCTGACGATGGCTGTTTTCACTTCTCTGCATTTTGCATGCAAAATAAGAACTGATTCCGAAGTAATCACTTGAATTCCTGTGAGTATTTAACAGCATAACTATGTCTGTTGCAGTGGATATTCCTTTACCCATAGTTGCTGAAATAAATGTATTGTATTTAATGCTTTCTACATGTTCAAAATTATGTAGAAATAGTTTCCTTTTATGTTCTTCATTTGTTTTGGATCAAATTTCCTTTTTTTGTCTTTGCTACCCTAGTTTAAAATTTCCCGCTTCCCTTTGTGAGCCCAAATTGGTAAACAATTCTGTATCTTGCATTTTGTGTATGATATATGAAGTAGAATAACTTCATTACATACCCAAAATCTGAGGCCTTATCTAAATATAAAACACTTTATTAATAAAATCTTAGCCTTTATGAACTTATTATCTAAACTAAGTTTTGTAAACAACCACAATTCCAAATTTGTACCCTAACTAAATCTTGTAAACAACCACAATTCCAAGTTTGTACCCTAACTAAAACTTGTAAACAACCATAATTCCAAATTTGTTCCCTAACTAAATCTTGTAAGCAACCACAATTCCAAATTTGTACCCTAACTAAATCTTGTAAACAACCATGATTCCAAATTTGTACTCTAACTAAATCTTGTAAACAACCATGATTCCAAATTTGTACCCCAAGTCTTGTAAACAACCACAATTCCAAATTTGTACCCAAACTAAATCTTGTAAACAACCACAATTCCAAATTTGTACAGTTATTATCTGTACCTATATTGAGGTAAAAACATACAGCACAAAGTTTTTTTTTTTTTTCAAAACCAATAAAGAGACAAAAATGGCATGCCTTGT
Organism: Margaritifera margaritifera; assembly: GCA_029931535.1. NCBI lineage: Eukaryota > Metazoa > Mollusca > Bivalvia > Unionida > Margaritiferidae > Margaritifera > Margaritifera margaritifera. The sequence goes on from JAQPZY010001563.1 coordinate 3,802,434, forward strand.
AATGTAATATATTCCAACGTAATATATTCAACTGTTTGAGTTCATATGAAAAAAAAGTACTCATTGCAATAAATTTCATTTTTGGAAGTGAAGTAGAAGTTTAAAAAGCTGAAGCCCTGCAGACTGATATTTTGTTTCAAGTCTTTGCTAGTTTTTTTAATTTTCTGAGGTTACAGACATGAGAATGTGTGACAGCGGATCTCAGCGAGCCATTTAAGTTATGCCGAGTTTAAGAGTTTCATCTCATCGAGCCATTTAAGTTATGCAGAATTTAAGAGTTGCATATCATCGAGTCATTTGAGTTATGCAGAGTAAAAGAGTTGCATCTCAGTGAGTCATTTGAGTTATGCAGAGTAAAAGAGTTGCATCTCAGCGAGCCATTTGAGTTGTGCAGAGTATAAGAGTCGCATCTCAGTGAGCCATTTGAGTTGTGCAGAATATAAGAGTCGCATCTCAGCGAGCCACATGAGTTATGCACAGTATAAGAGTCGCATCTCAGTGAGCCATTTGAGTTATGCAGAGTAAAAGAGTTGGATCTCAGTGAGCCATTTGAGTTATGCAGAGTAAAAGAGTCAGATCTCAGTGAGCCATTTGAGTTATGCAGAGTAAAAGAGTTGGATCTTAGTGAGCCATTTGAGTTATGCAGAGTAAAAGAGTCAGATCTCAGTGAGCCATTTGAGTTATGCAGAGTAAAAGAGTGAATGATGCTTAAACTTACCTAAATTTTACTTTATAAACAATTAAATACAATCTTTTTAAAATATATACATATACCACTGTCAAAAATTTCAACTGCCCTGCATGGGATTCCATGCCAAATATTCCATTTTTAAATTTAATAAAATCTTAAGATCGGACAAATGTTTTTGATGTATAAAAAGCAACTCTATGGAGGTGTACTGTTGTGAAGTGAAAATATAGTATTACAGGCAAGGTGCATACCACATTTAACACACAAACATCAAAAAATAAATACCTATTTCAAATTTAAAATGAAGAAAGAAAGAAAGAAAAAAAAACTTCAATCATGACAAATATATGAAACATGTAATACAAATATTTCAAATTTTTTTCAAAGCCACCAACTTGTCAATTACATTTCTAGATTTTATAAATTTTATAGTTTTGCACTGATTTCCAATCTTGGTTCAAAATTCAGGAATTACTCTTGAAAACATTATATTTATACTTGCTACAGTTAAATCCATTTTAAATTAATGAAGTACCGAAAAAACTCCCACCCTTGTGAAAAATCTTGCATCTGATTTAAGGTTATTGATCTTTTTCTTTTCAAAGCTAAAAGTTGCAAACATGGACATCATAATTTTTGTAATAAAATTACATGTATATTGTACACAGAAAATTACATCACAACAAATATACCATAATTTTGGCAAGACAGTATTGGTAGAATGAAAAATATTATATAAATACCTTGTTTAAAATAAGCAGACATATGCCCATGACTGAATATTTAAGTATTGTAGAATTACCTCCCCTTTATTGGTGCATGAAGTAAATTACCAGTAAAAACATAAAGGGAGATAACTGCTGATAAACAGGCGCTTATACAAATAAATACATTAAATCCAATTTCTTTCATACAAAAAGCAATCCAAGGCTGGGTTAAAAAACCAAACCAAAAGTAATTGTGAAGTATTCATCTAATTAAAGTATAATATAATAAATTTGTCACATTGGTTCTTCCTAAATTACTTAACATTCCAGCAATGTCCAATCAGCACATCTGCTTTAAAAGCTGATATGTGACAACGATTTTTTTTAACAAAGTGAGCTTGAAAATCATTGTCATGATTTGGTGGATAAATTTAAAAAGAAAGGCAGTCCTGCCTTTAGTAGGATTCCTAGAGAAATATAGGAATATCAAGTGTCAATAATCTGCTGTAATTATAAATTAATAAATAACCCAAAAAATCATGAAGCACAATAAGTTCCCTGAATGCACTTAAGAGCACGAGATGCAGTGATGTAGCTGTGAAAAACCACAATAGGAGCTTCAACTCAATTAAAATGTTGAAAGAAACAATGTGATATGATATACAAAATACATCAAAACATGCACACAAATATCTGAATCAGGATATAATTTTATCAAAATTCATGAAAAGTATCCACTCTACGTCAGCAAACATTTTCTTTGGAGCAAATTTAAGCAAAAATATTTTTTGACATACATCAGAACAGACTAACATAGCAGAAATTGGATCAATTGTTTTAGAGAAATTTCTTATTTTCTCCTATTCATCTAATTACAGTGGACTCTCACTACAAAAGGTATGATTCATCTAATTACAGTGGACTCTCACTAGAAAGATATGATCATTAATCCCATTACAGTGGACTTTCACTACAAAGGTATGATCATTAATCCCATTACAGTGGACTCTCATTAGAAAGATATGATCATTAATCCCATTTTGGGGATGAATGTAGTTTTGATAGTGACCATACCACAGTATAGCACACTCCCTTACTTAACAGAGGCATCAGGTATGATCATGCATCCCACTTTTGGGATAAATGTAGTTTTGATAGTGACCATACCACAGTATAACACACTCCCTCGTATAAGGTAGGCATGATCATGGATCCCATATCTGGGATAAATGTGTACCTCAGCATAAGATGGCTTTATTTAAAACTCTGTGTACTATTATTGATATATTGAATAGTGTTAAAATGAGTGAACACTGTATATGGATGAAATTTAGGTGTGCAATTTTAACAGTGGCACCTCCCTTGACTATGGAATGAAGTGGAATCTACTAGAGACAAGCAATGGATACATGAACAAGGTATACATGAAATGGAATATAAGATATATATTAAATACACATGTATACTAATATGTGCCTTATCTACTGCCTATCCTATCTTGGAAACAAAATTCAGACAACCATTTTTAAAAAAAACCCCCAGAATAAGCATTATATTTCATAATAAAGCCTTTTAGAACATAACATAAAACAACTACCATACCTTATACAGATTAAATAAAAAAAATGTGTATACTATCTTCACATGTACAATAAAAATACAAGTGAGTTTATATACATGTACATTTAGACCTATAGCTGTATATAAAAGAATGATTTGAGTAGATATATGATGCTCAAATTGGTATCACTGAACTGCTAACAATAAAAGGTGCGGCAATGACGATGTCAAGGTTTAATTTTAAATTTCATGAAAAAACAATTGCTTACATGACTTGGAAAATCAACTGGGTGCCAGTTGTTTAACACAAAAACTTCTGGCCAGAAAATCTGTTGTTACTTGCCAAAATCTATTTTAATAAAATATAAACAAAATGTTTTTTGCATTTTCATGTCATTTCATGAAAATCTCAATCACAGAAAAGTGGCAATATTTGCCGATCTCTCAAGCCCTACTTACAAATTGCCTAATGAGGCAAACAACTGTCATTTACAACAGAACAAGAGATAAGAAATGATATTGCATGTCAAATACCAAAGATTTGAAAAAAACACCCTCCCCACCATGAAATTTCAATTCGAAGTCACTTTATTTACTTCTCTACAAATCTATGGTGACAGCAGAGTGATATTTCTATGCTGCTGCAAATTTCTGATCTGCTGTAAGACAGGGATTTCAAACCACACAGCTGACCTGCATGGTGCAATGTCAGTTCTTAGTATCTACATATACATTCATATAACTGACTGACCAATCAGTTCAGTTTACCCAGAGGTCAGTTTACCTCCATTGTGAGGAAGTAATAAATAATGGTAACCTTTCGTATATTCTCACTTATAAGTTGGATCCAACTGCACAGACCCTGATCGGCCATCGCATAATGTGCCAGCAGACCTGGGTCTATGCAGTTTATTAGGACTAATCAGTAGAACAAAGTACATAGACCCTTATCTGCCATCACATTATGCCACGTCAGTTCTGGGTCTATGTTGTTTGCAGTTGGACGTAACTTATACACAAGTATATATGGTAATCCTACATTTAAACCTCAAGAGGTTATGAAGTCTTAGGTCTACCTGCAAGGTTGTCCAAGCCCATATATCAGGTGTTAACACCACTACAGCTAATGTTGTTTTTTTTTCCTTAAAAAATTATTACACATGGATCAAGTGGTCTATGCCTTGGAGTGGCCTTATCCCCCATAATTATGGTATCACATTTAATTCACTAATATATTTGCAAATCAATGAATAATTTAGGCAGATATGAACAAATTTACTTCCTTCAAAAAGTGAATTTTTGGTATTAAACTGTGACATTACCTAGCTTTCTTAAATATTACATGGACAATGCCTGCATCTTGAGCCTGGTCATGTGCTTTAATAATGAGGGTAAGTAAAAACTTTATCACTGACATTAATCTTGGGCATGGATAGACATCTGTACTGACATTAATCTAGGGCATGGATAGACATCTGTACTGACATTAATCTAGGGCATGGATAGACATCTGTACTGATGGATAGACATATGTACTGATTGATAGACATCTGTACTGATGGACATTCACACGAATACCAGTGATTGCCATGTCAAGTTTCCTCAAAGGTGGGTTCGACAAAGAATATCCTTTGATTTCATTATCTTTTTTATCTTCTTTTTCTGTATACGTCACAAATGCATGGCAGTGATTTGAATAGGCAACTTTAAAAATCAATAAAAAGAATAAAAATAATAGATTCATAATTTTTCAAGCATGCATTAATGGTAATAAAATAGTCTTCCTGCTTCCTATGATAATTCTAGACATTTTGTGCAACTGATTTAGTTCACTGTATTAGAAATCCATTAAGCGAACATTAGCACACAAAAAGATTCTGTAATATCCTGGTCATGCATTTTGATTTTGAATGGTTCATGAAAGTTAATTTTGTGCAGAAACTCAAAACATGGGAAGAAAAAAAAAGTGTTCCAAAAGCCTGCAACAAAATTGAAAATTTTGCTTGGCAAGTTAGATTTTGTCATCTGCCCAAAATTTGGTATAAAATACGAGGGAAATGTCCAGATATTTGTTTAATTTCATGAAAATCTCAGTTCAGGGCAATTGCATGATTTCATGAATTTTCCAGACCTGTAAAATCATTTATTGTGAATCAAATGCAATTATATAGTGATTAGAAGTGACTAATGTAAAATATTATTTCATTTTTCCTGGTAATTTATTGATAGAGTCTTCAAAAACAGGTTTGACTCAACTGTTTAGCATTTATTAGGGTCTATTTAACATTGCTTACATAAACTTTGAACTCATTCAAACATCAAAGTCATGCTTAACTATTTTTCCTCGTTAAAAAAACCTGGTGAAAAGTCCTAGTTAATCAATCAAAGTACTAGGAATACTAATGGATTGGAGGGTTGAAGTGAATTCTCATGAGATCAGATGAAAGAACACATTTCCAGTAATACTGCTATTTAGGGTCCTTTGGATTATTGTAAGCATACTGGTCGAAATAATCTTCATATTATTTTTCTAAATTTGATTTTTTTTGTATATGTTACTAAAGAATTTATATAAACATCTAAAATATTATTTGAGAAATTACTGTGATTTCCTTTTTAAAAGTATTTTCTACTATTGTTTCAAGTATTACCATCAGTAGATCAATATCCATGGGATATAACGATGATAAACTCTAATCATTTACCTAAATCTGAATTGCCTAACAAAATTGAAATGAAAGGCTTGTGGATTTATACTTTGTTACTAATTTTATTAAGACTATAAAGCTTGTTACTATTTTTAGTAATACAAACTATATTTGGTAACATAGAATGGACATTGTGCCATAGGGCATGAAGGGACTGAAATACCTCCAATCCAAAAATAGTCAAAAAAATATGCGATTTTCAAGTAAATATCTTTTGTAAATACCTGAAATGACATTTAAAAACAGGAAAACTATTAAATAGAAAATTTTAAAACTATAATACAGAAATGTTAACAAATGTATAGAAAACTTAAAGTTTGATTCGTTACTGTTTGACATGAAATGATGGAAAAACTATTTGATTTTAAAAACTGTTGAATCTTTCCTTGTAATTAAACTGAGTGATCATCAAAGCATTTATCACTGAATTACTAATGGCACCTTATTTTCTGAAAACTCCCTTGTAAACTTGATTCTGATGGTATCTTGCTAATTCTGTATACAAATGATTAAACGAAATAAAGTCTGTAAATATTAAGATGCTTTTGATGAGAGAAGTGATAGAAAATCATGTAATTTCACTTGCTCAGGAGTTTTTTAATTATAAAAAAAAAAAAAAGAATATTGTTAAATTATATTCCTCTAATAAGTTATAAAATGTAAGCATACATTAAACCTAAGTGCAGGAGACATTTGAATACTTTTATGTCAAAGAGAATGGTTGTACCATATTGTAATTGCGATATACCTCATACTCAAAATATAATGTCAAGGTCAAGATGACCCTGACCTTCAGCAGGTTGCTTGGAGACCAGATTCTATTTCTCTTCTACAAGCAGCCAAAGTGACAGTTGATGAGGTCACCATGGTGATGACACAATTCATATACACTGAGATATCTAGAAGACAAAGAAATGGTTGCTAGGTCTCGGATTCTGTTCTATTTGTCACTTGATGAGTCTCTCCGTTTATGATCAGTTCTAGCAGTCGCATTTTCTTTAAAACTTAACTTTTGCGTCTCGATCTGAAAATAGAAAATGAAGGGACAATTTATTAATTTTAGCTACTTAACATTAAACAATACATTATCCCATGTATAGGGACTAAACAATACATTATCCCATGTATAGGGACTAAACTATACATTATCCCATGTATAGGGACTAAAGAAATAAAACTGGAAATCATGTACTTCTGAGATGCAAAATCAGGGTTGCAAATGGTGCTAATTTGTAAGATTTTATATTTAAAGATACAACAATATTAAGCTGGTCTCAGGTTTTTATTCCTGTTGAATGGCAATACAGCATCCTAAATTTCCAATAGGGCCATACTCAATGAAAAGCCCATCTTTCTTTTTGAACAATCTTAGTAAATCTCAATGTTAAGAGACATTATCCAATAGTAAGACCATTCCCTACTTTCAGAAAATGTATTAGTTTTGTGCCTGTGCTTATTATAGGAGAAGTACCATAACTGTCATACATTCTGAAAGAAAGTAGCACACTGTAGTGTCTGTTTTCTTACAATACCACATTTATGCAATAATAAGCCCATACTTGATGATAAGTCCACCCCAATTTTAAGAACATTTTGGCAAACATTTATTAAAGATTTAATTGTCTGCTTTTAAGCCCACCCCTACATGTGAAAAATGTGTTAGGCTGGCCCATTGGACATATTAAAGAAGTACTGAATGTATTCTTAGGCTGGCCCATTGGACTTATCAAAACAGAAGTACCGCATGTATTTCTTAGGCTGGCCCCCTGGCCTTATCACAGGAGAAATACATTATATATTCCTATATAAAAATATGAATAATTGTTGGATAAAATTGTGTCTAACTTTTAATGATATCCATCCAGTCATTACAATCATGGCTTCATAAATTTAAGACAAAAGTGGTAAATTGTGTTGGTATTTAATTTTGCAACCTCACTCTGAGATCAGTAAATTGCTTAAATTTCTCCACTAAACATTCCAATTATATGGTATTCATTCTTAAGCTCTTGGAGTAATCAGGTAATGTAAAATCTTATATGGAATGTAAAATTAGACTAATTTTATAGCAAAGTGATGAAGCAAACTGATCTACACTAAGTAAGTCACAGGTTCAATTCTCAGGGCCAACATGTGCGAGGAAAGTGGTTACACATCTTTGTGTTGATTGTTTTTTTTTCTTCACATTCTCATTTCCTACACCTCAAATTCCTATACTATACAATAAAGTTTTATCTGATCTATTTTCATGGTCTCAAATATGTCACATATTCTCTGAAAAAAAAGTATATGATTCATTCAATTTCATTGCTAATGATGCATTTGGGACCAAAAGCTGTGGACATTGTATGAGGTGTCCACTGTATCATGGTGGCCATTGTATGGAGGCAGTCACTGTATGAAGGCATCCACTCTGTGGAGGTTGTTGCTGTATTGAGGTGGTCATTGCATGGAGGTGGCCACTGTATTGTGGTGGCTAATGTATGGAGGTGGTCATTGTATGGAGGTGTCTATTGTGTGGAGGTGGTCGCTGTATGAAGGTTTATATTGTATGAAGGTGGTCACTGTATTGTGGTGCCTATTGCATGTAGTTGGTCACTGTGTGGAGGTGTACATTGTATGGAGGCAGTCACTGCATTGAGTTGGTCATTGTACAAGTCTGATCAGTATTATAATGGCTTATTGGGATTCAATTATTTGGCCTGTCTGAAGAGGAAGCTGGATTGCAAAGGAAGATTCACTGTATATTACAATGGTGAATGAAGATTCACTGTATATTACAATGGTGAATAAGGAAGATTCACTGTATAATGCTCACACACAAACCCTTTCACATCACCAGTAATGGAGACAGAATCAGTGTTGTATCTTTTGTTAAGCTGTCAAGGGGATATTTTCTGCACTTCTATTCCTCTATAATGATCAAGATATGGGGAGTTGTACATTTATGTGGACACTGGTAGATTGGGGTGGGAAAATGTCCTCTGGGCTTGCTTAAGGTGCAACACTAATGCATTTTAGTCTGTATATATTCAAGTCACATACATAAACATTAGACACAATATTTATAATTTGAATTCGCCTATTAAATGTGTGTATCCAATATACAAAGTCTTCCTATTCAACCCTTTATATGACATTCAATATATACATGTAATACACACTGGCTTTAATAATGATATGACAAGACAGCTGCTATGTAAGAAATTAATCAACTGTGATGATTGTTTGGATCTTTACAAATCAACTTTACATTAATATCTTCAAATCTGTCAATAGGTAATTATAAAGGAAAAAAGGAATCAGTAATATGTTACAAACTGTCATGCTTTTTGATCCAATGCTCAAACACCATGAAATACATTGTTAATGAAACTACAGAATACAAATATGAAGGGGAAAAATAAAAAACAAATGGGTTTCAGCCATGTAAAGTTCTTAGGTCAGTTGACATCATCATATCTATTATTCAATCCTGGAAAACTTTTGTGTGGTGAACATTCAGAACAGTCAAGGCTTGGTCGGTGATTTGCCAAGACATTAAAAAAAAACAAAAACATTGTGTAAATGTATATGGCAAATCCTACATTTAAAATATATTAAATAATTTTTTTCTGCCTGCAGTACAGGTTGATTTTTAGTAACTGTAATGTCCAAACTACTGATCACTTGTTTTCCTCTCCATCACCCCACATTTAAAAAAAAAAGTAAAGCATAGGTAAGTAAAGCATATGTGAGTAAAGCGGAGGTGGAATTAGGATAAGACAGAGAAGGAGATTAAAAAGTAGGTTGAATCATACACCCCCCAACTTATGTAATTTTCAGTACCCTCTGATTATCAGTACACCATCAATCTATGAAATTAGAAATATTTTTTGTCTAATATTTTGTACAGTCAACTTTTTTCCAATTAAAAATGTGCAAATTAGAGGTTCAATTGAAAAATAAAAAAAAAATTGACATCTCGTAAATATTGTTTGATATACCCCACCCCTCTTTTAAGCAAGGCAGAAGGGATGGGGCTGAATCTGCCACTGCAAAACCTGAAGATAACTGACAGATGCTTATGGAAATTACAGCCATTTAAATGGCTAAACAAAATGTTGAGGATATAAACATGACTGACAACACAAAGCAGACCGTGTGGATGCTACATTCCTTAACAATCGCTGCAAAAAAAGAAATGAAACAAATGAAAAAAAAAAGAATGTAAGAAATGCTATAGAAATGTGTTCATGGAGCACGCTGGCAGATCAGAGTCTATGTTGTTTGTTCTATTGATTACTCCTAACAAAACTGTATAGACACAGATCTGATAGGGCATTATGTGATGGCAGATCTGGGTCTATGTTGTTTGCAGTTGGACTCGACTTGTATGCGAGTATAGATAGTAATAATGCTAATGGTTAGGATTCCACATTTAGACTATGGCAGGAATCATGAGACAAAGAAACAGGATTGGGGGGGGGGGGGTAAATTATAAGTCTTTTTAGTTAGAACAAATAATGCCAATGCAATCATAACATCACAATACTTGCAAAGGTCTGATGGACTTTTCCACATAATATTACAATACTGGCAATTAGGGATGATGGACTTTTCCACATAATATTACAATATTGGCAATTAGGGCTGATGGACCTTCCCACATAATATTACAATACTGGCAATTAGGGCTGATGGACTTTTCCACAACAAATGTTATAGGGTGAATAAAAAAATATGTGTAATTCTGGTAACGGTGTAAAACAAAATAGGGCATTACTTTTTTTTAAAAAATCCAGTTTGTGTTGATTCATGTCACAGGTTTGAATCTAAAGTTACCAGTTCAGAGGTGAAAAACTGGGCAAGTTTGGTACCAATGTGTGTGTGTGTACGTAATAAAAAGTTTAAGGGTTGGGATATTAAAATAGGGTAGGTTAGGTTATTTTGTTTCTTTCGCCTGTGAGTGTAGTCCTTTAACAGAAACAAAATACTAAGAAAAACACACTGAATTCATCTTCCATCAGATTTAGGTCAGTAAAAATGATTGAGAAAAATGAAATCTTGTCCTTTTTGATTATACATACAGTCAACATCTAAAAACAGACGACAAGTATAACAACTGGATGTGCTGTAAAACAATATTAATTTCCTTCCTGTGCTTTCATGTTACAAGTGTCTCAGACATTGTTTGCACTAGAATGCCTTCTGCTTTACAAAAATGTGGATCATAAGACACCCATAAGGCATTTCATCCCTGTGGTAGAGATGTAAAAGCATACACAATGGCATTTCTTGCATAAAGTTTGATAAAGGAACAATAATACATGTATATGAAAAGTAAATGAAAGGGAGATACCGTACATATTCCTTGGCTACCCAAGGGAGTCTGCCACTGTTTTAAATGGCTACCCAAGGGAGTCCGCCATTGGTTTTAAATGGCTACCCAAGGGAGTCTGCCACTGGTTTTAAATGGCTACCCAAAGGAGTCTGCTACTGGTTTTATACCTTGGCTACCCAAGGGAATCTGCTGCTGGTTTTAAATGGCTACCCAAGGGAGTCTGCCACTGGTTTTTAATGGCTACCCAAGGGAGTCTGCCACTGGTTTTAAAGCCACAGACGAGCTTTGTGCATACAAAGTTTGATGAAGTTTGATTGAAGAATGAGATTTCTACACTCACGAAAGTGACGTTACCGTGTACTTCTTCCACTTGATTCAGCGTCACCATCAAGTGTCACATGACCAGAATTACCGATGATAGTATTGTCATATGCTCCAAACTGTATTCGTCTCCTTGAAGGTTTCCTTGGAGTATAATGAACTTTCTCTAATGAATTCACAACTGGGTCAGCCTTCCATTCTAATTTTTCATTAACGATGCTAACATTTCCACCACTTGAAGTGTAGTGTACATTGTCCAAGGTATTTATCTTTGGACTGACATCACGGTATGTATGAGGATCATTGAATATGGTAATGTCTCCACCAGTTGGTTTATACTTAATATTTTCACGAGTATTTATCTTTGGCTGTGCCTGCCATCTTGGAGGACTGTTTATAATTGCAACATCACCTCCTGACTTGACATAATCTTTATTTTCAAGTGAACCAATTTTTGATGAAGCCTGCCAGTGAAGTCTTGATGATGGAATTTTCACTTTCCCTCCGCTAGGAGTGTAAGTAGCATTTTCTAAAGAGCCAATCTTTGCTTGCATCATCCATCGATGCTTGTCATTGACGATAGTTATGTTACCACCGCCAGGTACATGCTTGGCATTTTCCAAGCTGTTAACTCTTGGAGAAGTCTCCCATTTTAATCTTTCTGAAAACACAGTAGGATTTTTGCTCATTGGCTTATGGTGTACATTTTCAAGTGAGCCTATTTTGGGTCTAGCATCCCACTGTAATTTTCGGCTCTCTATTTGTACCTCGCCTCCACTTGGTTGATGTCCTATGTTATCAAGTGACTGGATTTTTGCTCTACCCTCATAATGCACCCTGTCATCAACTATATAAACATTTCCTCCGCCTGGTACATATCTGACATTGTCCAATGAACCAACCTTTGGGGTCACATCAAAATGCAGTTTTTCATCATAGATCTTAACATTACCTCCTTGAGGTTCATAGTTCAAATTGGCAAGTGAACCGACTCTAGGCACAGCTGTCACCTTTTTATTTTTCACAATAACTATTGCTCCTTTTGGTGTCATTTCATATTCCTGAAAATTTCCTTGCGGAGTTCGCTTGTGAATATATTTTGGTAGCCGAATTCGATGAACATCAGCATGGCCACTTTTCTCACTAAGTGGTCTTGTACTTTTCATATGAGTATCAACCTTGGGTTTTCCTTCCCAATGTAAATTCTGATGTGGAACAACAACATGGCCACCTGATGGTTGGTGGTGATAATTTTCAAGAGACCCCACTTTGGCTTCCGCGTTCCATCCCAATTCAATATGGGGTAGATCAATTTTGCTCCTTTCTGTCATCATTGCAATTTTTTTTACCTCAAAAACAGTTTTAATGGAGAGTTTTTGATGAGAAAAGCTGCATAATTCCAAATTTAAGTACCTTTACATAAGAGACTTTTATAAAAAAGCAAGTTCTTTAAAGATCTCTTGAAAATTATACAGTCATGTTAGTTTTGTTATTCAAGTCTAGACCATAACATTTGTGAAATGCAGCAACATTGATATATCACGCATGTAACAAAAAGTCTCTATTGCAGTTCAGATTTAAGTTTCTCCTGAATTATATTAATAATACATTAATAATATTAATTATATATATTATTAATTCCTGACTACAGTGAATATATAAGTAGCAGCTGAAGTTTTAAAGCATTTAAAATATTTTTATCAAAAAATAATTGACAATGTTATTAAAACAGATACATTCGGAAACAACAGCAATTAACTGAAAAACCTGTGTTTGAAAGCTATTTCCCCAGACAAAGAAAACTTGTTCAGCAATAAAACAAAACTGGCAAAAATATTCAGCAAGTTAGTTATAACAATATATCCTTGAGATGGTCAATTGTGATTACTATGTTGTTCATTCATAAAATCACTACTTCATTCTCTCATTCCTTCTGGTGTCCTTTGTGAGGGAATTTTTACATTTGAAATGAAGAATGAAGTTTCGAAAAATAAAAACCAAAACGTAAAAGTGCTTGTTACAAAATTAGTCAGTATATGGTTTCCACAGAAATAACTGATGTAAATTTGTAGATGAATGATCAAGCAAAAAAACAACGTCCAAGGATTAGGGAAAACTGAAATTCTTGCTCAAGTCAATGAACAGTTGTGAAGCCTGACAAAACTTTAGGTGCTAAAACCTTATTAAAGTCTCAGAGACGAATAACTGAATCATTCTCATATACTTCCAAGAGATTAAAGATAAACTTGAAGTCCTTTCACATCACACAGTCTAAATTTGTTTTAAAATTCTGTCTATCGTGAAAACAAAGTGTCTTCTAGAATCTTGGTAAGTGGTAACTAGGTAAATAAGTCGTACTTCTGTCATAATTCAAGTATACTTGGAGATGTGTCCAAGTAGGGACAATCAAATGTATGATCTGTATGTATAGTATATCCAATCACAACAGAAACTCTCACAGCACTTTTCAAAGTTAACGACCCGAAAGAGCTGTTGAAATTTTGGTATAGAGAGGCACTACACTGACATGTACTGGGCCACTGGATTGGTATGCTTACCTAGTATTGGCTCTTTCAACTGTCAATTTAATAAATACTCTAATGTCATTGACAGACTTTCACAAAAACCCACAATCTAAAAAATCAATACTTAACTTGTAAATAATATTATATCTACATATAACTGTCTAGCAACTACTTTATACATGGCTAGGTTCCTTTAAAGAGAGGTATTCACTTATATATTAAATGTGTTTTGAAAAGGGTAGGTGAAAAACAAGTAATCTATTCTATATGATAGGAGTGTATGAAGTAAAGACCTATCTTTAATCTGCATGAGGTTGACTATTGTCAAGTTTTATATTACAAGTACACAAATAAAATTATTGCTTCTTTTCAGATCGGGCAGATTTCAATTTCTAGTATACACTGGCTATATCTGTAAAGCCAAAACATAGGGATTTCAATGATAAAGTGTGGCAGGGGGAGCCAGGACATTTTTAGTAAAAGTCTGCCCCTTTGGGGTTTGGGGAATTTTAATACCGGTACAAAGATATCTCACTATAAAGTCTCTCAGTATACTGCAGCCTCTGTTATAATGCTGGTATGGTCATGGATACAACTAAATAATCAAAGTTTGTTTTATCATCGTAACTTATATCAATTTGTTTTAGTTACTGGCTCATGAGAAAGAACTATAATGTGATTTTACACAATTTAACACAGCCTTGTTATAACATCCCTCTGTATACTGCTCCCTCACTTATAGCACAGCCTTGTTATTATTCTGTGCAGTACTTGGTTACCATGGTAAATACATATCATTCTGTGCAGGACTTAGTTACAATGGTAAATGCATATTATTCTGTGCAGTACTTGGTTACCATGGTAAATACATATCATTCTGTGCAGTACTTGGTTACCATGGTAAATACATATTATTCGGTACAGTACTTGGTTACCATGGTAAATACATATCATTCTGTGGAGTACTTATTTACAATGGTAAATACATCATACATGCCATAACACGACGTGTCACACGAAAAACAATTTTCAGCAATCTTAGCGGAACCCCCCCCCCAAAAAAAACCCCAAAGAAAATGTACATTTCCTGACCACAGTGATATATGCCCGTAATCTGTGGTATGTATAAACAGTAAACAGTCTTGCTCAGGGCGCATGTAAAACAATCCTCAGGGCAGTTTATAGCTGTAGGAGAAAACAATTTAAAGGTAAGGCGGTCAGAGATAAACAGACATCATTCTGAGATTCACTGAATTGGCTCACAAATAGCTCGGGTGATGTGTCCTGTCAAATTCTTTGAGCACTGCTGAGGTAGAGCCCATTAGGCTAATTTGCATAGGTAAAGTACAGTAAGTGCAACAACTCAATCTGACTGAAGTTAAGTAGCCTTGAGCAACCACTTTTCGTGCACTTAACGTGAATTTTAACGCATTCGTTATAATATTGTGAGAATCTATTAAAAAAACATTCGAAAGTGTTCAACTATATCTACTCAAAAGTCACATGGCATATAACCGGAATGTGCCAGTTAGGTCCAGGTATGGATATTATTAGTTCATAGTCTCTCCATGTTTTTGAAATAAAAAAAATAAAAATTCAAATATGAAAAAAAAAATGTTAATTCTATATGTAGTTTGTGCACTTACATTACTGCTTGCTTGTTCTTTACCATATAAATACATGACTCAATAGAATGAGAGAGACAGACAGACAGACAGAGACAGAGAGAAATTTAAAAATAGACACCGGTGAATGGATACACATTTTATTATAATAGATTCAATGTCTTTTGATGTAGAATATATGTTCATTATGAAATAATACTGAAACGAAAATGTCTGTAGTGAATCTACATTTTGAGTGTAAATTTTTCTTACGTTGTATAAGAACCCCACATTATTAAAACCAAATATTTACATTAGCTATCATTTTGTATAAATATCCAAATTTGGTTTTCCTGTTCAAGATATGTAAACAAAGTCATCATGTGATTGGCGGCGCTATCTTTAGCATATAATTGAAAATTCATGGCCAAGATGTCTAACATAAATAAGGCATTAGTGAAAATATAGATTTTCATTATGATTTTTTTAAATTACATGAAATTACTTCTTTAAATGTCATTTGGTCTGATTTTACTATTTAATTCAATGCTGGCACTCTTGAAGAACGCTGGTGACACAGTTGATGATGTCATTATCTCAAAACAAGCGCGTTAGATCGCGAGAAACATACATCAAACAGATGTGTGTTGAAAAACAAATGTTATTACACATCACTGACTGCATTGAATGAGAATGTTTAAGCCATCTTTATTCAAGTTTGTGATCAGCGGCAACGTCTCTTTGAAGTCGGATTTTTACTACATATATAAAATTCAAAACGTGATTATTTCGGTAGGTTGAACAACAGCACCATTCAATATCTAATGCAGTGTTGCACCTATGATCCAAAGGTCAGGGAACACAGTGTCCCTCACCCTCCAGATTTGGGAGACAAACATTTTAAAGGGACAAAGGAAAATTGTAGTACATAATGCACTAGAAGTGCTAAAAAAATGAGATAATCTTATCTGCTTCGACAATTTTGCCACCTTGACGTTCTCATATTTTCCTTGGACATTTATATGACTGCAATAAACGTTTTATCAGGTGATCAAGTAAATCATGAAAACATTAACATGTTTGAATATCTGCTTAATCTGAAATGAACTGCACCATGGAGTTTTAATAATTTAAAAGTATTAAATCATTAATCAAATGACAAATTGTGCATTTGCATAAATTAGTACCTTTTTCATTAATTCAGCCTGAGAATAAATTAAATCTTCACTGCTGTAGGTGTGACTTTAACCTCGAAAATACATTACAATAGCGGCGGTCAAAGACTTTTAGCAACTCGACCGACTACCACAAACCTTGAATGTTTTCATTGCCAGATTCATTGTTTTGAAATGGATATGGATGCCATCTTACAGGTTTTATCACTGTTAGCGACTCTGGCCATTGCTTGCGCCAACATAGACGTGGATGCACATTCGCGAAGGAAAAGTGTAGGCATATTTGTGAACATAAATGACACTTGCATTACCGTCAAACCAACTACTGAACTATTGAAAGCAGCAAAGACTGCATGCAATTAAAACTAGCCCTATTAAATGTGTGTATCCAATATACAATGTCTTCCTATTCAACTCTCTATATGACATTCAATATATACATCTAATACACACTGGCTTTAATAATGATATGACAAGATAGCTACTATGTAAGAAATTAATCAACTGTGGCGATTGTTTGGATCTTTACAAATCAACTTTACATTAATATCTTCAAATCTGTCAATAGGTGATTATAAGGGACAAAAGAATCAGTGATATGTTACAAGCTGTTGTGTTTTATGATCAACTGCTAAAACACCATGAAATACATTGTTACAAGTTGTTGTTTTTTATGATCAAATGCTAAAACACCATGAAATACATTGTTACAAGTTGTTGTTTTTTATGATCAAATGCTAAAACACCATGAAATACATTGTTACAAGTTGTTGTGTTTTATGATCAACTGCTAAAACACCATGAAATACATTGTTACAAGTTGTTGTGTTTTATGATCAAATGCTAAAAAACCATGAAATACCTCATTACAAGTTGTTGTGTTTTTTGATCAAATGCTAAAACACCATGAAATACATTGTTACACAAGCTGTTGTGTTTTATGATCAAATGCTAAAACACCATGAAATACATTGCTACAAGTTGTTGTGTTTTATGATCAAATGCTAAAACACCATGAAATACATTGTTTTTAAAACTTGAGAATATGAAGAAGAAGGGTTAAAATAAAAAAACAAATGGGTTTCAGTCATGTAGAGCTCTTATATGAGATTACATTGTCATATCTCTCATTCAATCCTGGAAAACTTTTGTGTAGTGATTCACCATGAACATTCAACCTGGCTGGATTGGTGATTTGCCAAGACATTTAAAAGAACACATAATGTACATGTATATGGCTAATTGTTGATTTTAAAACGATTTGCTTTTCTTAAAACTTCCTGCCTGCAGTGCAGGTTGATTCTTTTAGTAACTATAAAGTCCCAACTAATGATCACTTGCTTTTATCTCTATCACCCCATGTTTTTTTTGTGTGGATAAAGTAAAGCATAGGTAAGTAAAGCATAGGTGAGTAAAGCAGAGGTGAATTCAGGATAAGACAAAGAAGGAGATTAAAAAGTAGGTTGAATCATCCTAATTTATTATTAGTACACAAAGAATTTATGAAAACTGTAACTATTTCTTGTCCAAATTTTTGCACAGATAACTATTAAAAAATGTGCCAATTATATGAAAGAAAATAAATATACTGATCTCATAAATATTTTTAGGATACCACCTGAAGGCAGAAGGAACGGGGCTAAATCGGCCAGTGTAAAAAGGCACTCTACAGATATTATGTACTTCTGAGAGAGTGATAGGTGTAAGGTGAAGTTGTTTGAATAAGCAATATGCAACATGCACAATGAAGAGAATGTTGGCATACCTCTATGCTATTTTCATGTGCTGTGGCTGAAATTTCTTTACATATTGTACTTGTGGAAATTGTACATAATCTAAGCACAAAAATGGCTGTTCCCATGTGCTCGAAAATCTAGCCTGAATTAGTCCAAAGTACACTAATTTTAGCAGTTATCAAAATAGGGAAAACAAATTTTGCCAGAGTAGGCAATACCAACTTCTGAAAGTACAATGAATGAATTACAAAATATACAAAAAGTAAAATAAATTATTGGCTCTTTTTTTTTTTTTTTACAATTTACCCTTGAAATCCAGGGAGTGAAAATGACCAAGCGGAGCTAGCAGTTTTTCGATAGGTGCACATTTGAAGTAAAACCAAGCTGTATACTCTATAACCAAAATTGCATCCATCAATCATACACCAAAAAAAAAAACAAAATAAAGAGAATTAAAAGTTCTTTTAATAATACCTAAGATATACAAGGTATTTTTTTTAAATAGCAAGGATAACCAGTGAGGAAAACCTGGGAAATTCTTTTTCTTTAAAAACTGAACCCTATGCAAAATATGAAACTGTACAAAGCCACCAAAACCTGAAGATGACTGACAGATGCTTACGGCAATTACAGCCATTTAAATGACTAAACAAAATGTTGATGATATAACAGGATTGACAACACAAAGCAGACCATGTGGATGCTACATTCCTTAACAATCGCTGCAAAAAAGAAATGAAACTAATCAGAAAGAAAAAAAAAGAATGTAAGAAATGCTATAGAAATGTGTTCATAGAATACAAATTCCCCACCATACTGCTTGAGATATTGACCTAAATGCAAAGTTATCTAGATACACAGATGCATGGACATTTTATGGTGGGGCATACCATATATACTCGCTTTTCTCATGCTGACAACAAGACATTATCTAGCAATCAAGATCGAATTACTATGATAATGATAGTTTTGCTATATACCTATCGGTTTTCAGATAATTTAACAAAATCCCAAAATGTAACTGACAAAAAATAAATTAAAAAAAATTGATTAACATTTCAACCTTTCTGATACGAACTTCATCTTAAGTCATAAACTGAAATTCATCTTTTTTTAACAGCTGATATGCACATGAATAATAGTTTTATGAATGAAGTGTGTGTCATAACAGTCACTAATTTTCACGACAATCACAGTTAATAAAACGAGTTCTTCGATGCATGGGGGCAGCAGGCTTATATATGTGATTTACTGCTACTGAGCAGTTTTTGCATCATGGAAGATTTCACCATCTGAATAACTATGAAAGTTTTTATCTGAGGCCCGGCTGTGAGAGTCTCCGATGGGGATTTGGCATGGGAATGACAGCATTATTTGACAGTTATTTACAGCGGAATTGGACAAATTGTTGGAACTTGATGTTACAGATTAATTAAACAGAATACTACTCATTTCCATTTGTATGTCAAGTGAGGCTACAGCATACTTATTCATGCTTGTTTATTTGTAACCCGGAAACCTCGAGGAAAAAGTAGTTCCAGCCTTGTTTGAGATTATGGTAGTATGGGATAAGAAAATGATAGTATTGTTTTCCAATTTTATCGATTTTGGGGTTAAATTCTAGCTCATTCTTGAGGAGAAAATTGATAGGTATATAATAAAGAGCCAGATCTGCCAGCACATTTTGCGATGACAGATCTTCGTCTATGCTGTTTGCAGCTGGACCCGACTTCTCAACAATTATATATGGTAAAAATGCTAATGGTTAGGATTCCACATTTAGAGTATGGCAGGAATCATGAGACAAAGAAACAGGATGGGGGTAGGTGGGGTGATTAAATTTCAAGCCTTTTTGGTTAGAACAAATAATACCAATGCAATCATAACATCACAATACTGGCAAAGGGCTAATGAACATTCCCAAATTTGTGGTTCTGGTAATGGTGCCAAAAAAAAAAAAAAGAAAAAAAGGATAAGAAGGTCAGTATAAATTTTTGTTTTTTCATAACATTTTTGTGTCCAGCTCATGTTAGTTTATGTCACAGGTTCCAATTTTAAGTTGCTGGATCGGAGGTAAAAAACTGGGCATAATCAGTACCGATTTTGTTGTTGTGTGTAGATAATAAGTTATTGGAGTCTGCCACTGGTTTTAATTAAAGCTACTGATGAGTTTTGTGTATAGAAAGTTTGATGAAGTTTGGTTGAAGAATGAGATTTCAACACTCACGAAAGTGACGTTGCCGTGTACTTCTTCCACTTGATTAAGCAACACCATCAAGTGTTACATGACCAGATTCATCGATGACAGTACTGTCATGGGCTCCAAACTGTATCCGTTTCCTTGTAGGTTTCTTTGGAGTATAATCTGCTTTCTCTAAAGAATTCACCACTGGGTCAGCTTTCCATTCTAATTTTTCAGTAACGATACTTACACCGTCTCCACCAGCGGGTTTATAATTAAGATTTTCACGAGTATTTATCTTTGGTTGTGCTTGCCATGTAGTTCTTCCACTTGATTCAGAGTCATCACCAAGTATCACATGACCAGATTCATCGACGACAGTTCTGTCATAAGCTCCAAACCGTATCCGTCTCTTCAAAGGTTTCCTTGGAATATAATCTGCTTTCTCTAAAGAATTGACAGCTGGGTCAGCTTTCCATTCTAATTTTTCATTAATGATGCTTACACCGTCTCCACCAGCTGGTTTATAATTAATATTTTCACGAGTATTTATCTTTGGTTGTGCTTGCCATGTAGTTCTTCCACTTGATTCAGAGTCATCACCAAGTATCACATGGCCAGATTCATCGACGACAGTTCTGTCATAAGCTCCAAACCGTATCCGTCTCTTCGAAGGTTTCTTTGGAATATAATCTGCTTTCTCTAAAGAATTCACAACTGGGTCAGCTTTCCATTCTAATTTTTCATTAATGATGCTTACACCGTCTCCACCAGCTGGTTTATAATTAAGATTTTCACGAGTATTTATCTTTGGTTGTGCTTGCCATGTAGTTCTTCCACTTGATTCTGTGTCATCACCAAGTGTCACATGACCAGATTCATCAACGACAGTTCTGTCATAAGCTCCAAACCGTATCCGTCTCTTCGAAGGTTTCTTTGGAGTATAATCTGCTTTCTCTAAAGAATTCACAACTGGGTCAGCTTTCCATTCTAATTTTTCATTAATGATGCTTACACCGTCTCCGCCAGCGGGTTTATAATTAAGATTTTCACGAGTATTTATCTTTGATTGTGCTTGCCATGTAGCTCTTCCACTTGATTCTGTGTCACCACCAAGTGTCACATGACCAGATTCATCAACGACAGTTCTGTCATAAGCTCCGAACCGTATCCGTCTCTTTGAAGGTTTCTTTGGAGTATAATCTGCTTTCTCTAAAGAATTCACAACTGGGTCAGCTTTCCATTCTAATTTTTCATTAATGATGCTTACACCATCTCCACTAGTTGGTTTATAATTCAGATTTTCACGAGTATTTATCTTTGCTTGTGCTTGCCATGTAGTTCTTCCACTTGATTCTGAGTCATCACCAAGTATGACATGACCAGATTCATCGACGACAGTTCTGTCATAAACTCCGAACTGTATCCGTCTCTTCGAAGGTTTCTTTGGAGTATAATCTGCTTTCTCTAAAGAATTCACAACTGGGTCAGCTTTCCATTCTAATTTTTCATTAATGATGCTTACACCATCTCCACCAGTTGGTTTATAATTCAGATTTTCACGAGTATTTATCTTTGGTTGTGCCTGCAACGTAGTTCTTCCACCTGATTCAGTGTCACTATCAAGTGTGACATGACCAGATTCATCGATGACTGTACTGTCATAAACTCGAAACCATATCCGTCTCTTCGAAGGTTTCTTTGGAGTATAATCTGCTTTCTCTAAAGAATTCACAACTGGGTCAGCTTTCCATTCTAATTTTTCATTAATGATGCTTACACCATCTCCACCAGTTGGTTTATAATTCAGATTTTCACGAGTATTTATCTTTGGTTGTGCCTGCAACGTAGTTCTTCCAACTGATTCAGTGTCAGTATCAAGTGTGACATGACCAGATTCATCGATGACTGTACTGTCATAAACTCCAAACTGTATCCGTCTCTTCGAAGGTTTCTTTGGAGTATAATCTGCTTTCTCTAAAGAATTCACAACTGGGTCAGCTTTCCATTCTAATTTTTCATTAATGATGCTTATATTTCCGCCAGTTGGTTTATATTTTATATTTTCACGAGTATTTATCTTTGGCTGTGCCTGCCATCTTGGAGGACTATTTATAATTACAACATCACCTCCTGACCTGACATAATCTTTATTTTCAAGTGAACCAATTTTTGATGAAGCGTGCCAATGAAGTCGTAATGAGGGAATTTTTACGTTTCCTCCACTAGGAGTGTGTGTAGCATTTTCTAAAGAGCCAACCTTTGCTTGCGTCATCCACTGAGGCCTTTCATTGATGATAGTTACGTAACCACCGCCAGGAACATGCTTGGTATTTTTCAAGCTGTTTACCCTTGGAGAAGTTTCCCAATTTAATCTCTCAGAAAACACAATAGGATTATTAGTCTCTGGTTGATAGTGTACATTGTCAAGTGAGCCAACTTTGGGTCTAGCATCCCATTTTAATTTGCGGCTCTCAATTTTTACCTTGCCACCACTTGGTTGATATTCTATATTAACAAGCGAGTGGATTTTTGCTCTACCCTGATAATGCACCCTGTCATCAATTATGTAAACATTTCCTCCGCCTGGTACATATCCGACATTGTCAAAAGAACCAACCTTAGGTGTTGCATCAAAATGCAGTTTTTCATCATGGATCTTAACATTACCTCCTTGAGGTTCATAGTCCACATTGGCAAGTGACCTGACTTTAGGCACAGCTGTCACCTTTTTATTTTTCACAATAACTATTGCTCCTTTTGGTGTCATTTCATATTCCTCAAACCTTCCTTTCTGAGTTCGCTTTTGAATATATTTTGGTAGCCGAATTCGACGAACATCAGCATGGCCACTTTTCTCACTAAGTAGTCTTGCACTTTTCATATGAGTATCAACTTTGGGTTTTCCTTCCCAATGTAAATTCTGATGTGGAACAACAACATGGCCACCTGATGGTTGGTGGTGATAATTTTCAAGAGACCCCACTTGGGCTTCCGCGTTCCATCCCAACTCAATATGGGGAAGGTCAGTTTTGCTCCTTTCTGTCATCATTTTAATGTTCTTACCTCAAAAACAGTTTTAATGGAGAGTTTTGGTTGCGAAAAGCTGCATAATTCCAAATGTAAGTACCTTTTCAGTTCTATAAAGATTTCTTGGAGAATATAAAGTCATGGTAGTTTTTCTCATCATATTCATTTCTAGACCACAACACATTTGTGATATGCAGCAACATCTGATATAACACACATGTAATAAAAAAAAAGTCTCTACTGCAGTTTAGATTTCAGCTTTTCCTTATACAGTGAATACACGAGAAGCAGGTGACATTTTGAAGTATTTAAAATATTTTTACCCCAAAATTGACACTTTTATTGAAATTTGATGACAGATATATTTGGAAGAACAGAATTTACTTATAAGCCTGTGTTTGAAAGCTATTTACCAAGACAAAAGCACTTTTTGCTTAGATGAAGAATAAAACAGAACTGGCAAAAATAATCAGCAAGTCCAATTATGACAATATATCCTTGAGATGGTCAATTGTAATTATTATGTTGTTCATTCATAACATCACTACTTCATTCTCTCATTATTTCTGGTGTCCCTTGTGAGGGAAATTTTACATTTGAAATGAAGAATGAAGTTTGAAAAAATAAAAACCAAAACATAACAGCTGATGTCACAAAACTACCCAGTCTATGATTTTCACAGAAATAAGTGATGTGAACTTGTAGATGAATGATCAATCAAACACCATCCAAGTATTAGGGAAAACTGAAATTCTTGCTCATGTCGATGAACAGTTGTGAAGCCTGGCAGAATTTTAGGTGCTATAACCTTATTAAAGTCTCAGAGAGGAATAACCGAATAAACTTGTTTGAAAATTCTGTCTGTCATGTAAACAAAGCATGTCTTCTAAAATCTTCATAAGTCGTAACTAGGTAAATAAAAATTTCCGGGCAGTCATACGTTTGTCATAATTAAAGTATACTTGGAGATGTCTCCAAGGAGGGACAATCAAATGTATGATCTGTAGGTATAGAATATCAAATCACAACAGAAAATGTCGGCACTTTTCAAAGTTGACAACCCAAAAGAGCTGTTAAAATTTGGTATAGAGAGGCACTACACTGACATGTACTGTGCAACTACATTGGTTTGCTTACCTGGTGTTGGCTTTTTAAACTGTCAATTTAATCAATACTCTAATGTCATTGACAGACTTTCACAAAAACCCATAATACAAAATCAATACTTAACCTGTAAATAATATTATATCTACATATAACTGTCTAGCAACTACTTCATACATGGCTAGGTTCCTTTAAAGAGAGGTATTCACTTAGATACCAAGAGTGTTTTGAAAATGGTAGGTGAAAGACAAGTGATATATTCTATATGATAGGACTATATGAGAAAAATACCTACCTTTAATCTCCATGGGGTTGACTATTGTCAACTTTTACATAGTACACAAATAAAATTATTGCTTCTTTTCAGATTGGGCAGATTTCAATTTCTAGTCTATGCGTACTGGCTATATCTGTGAAGCCAAAACGGAGGGATTTCAAATATAAAGTGTGGCAGGGGGAGCCAAGACATTTTTAGTAAAAGTCTGCCCCTTTGGGGTTTGGGGAATTTAAATACAAAGATATCTCACTATAAAGTCCCTCAGTATACTGCAGCCCCTGTTATAATGCTGGTATGGTCATGGATCCCATTAAATTAATCAAAGTCTGTTTTATCATCATAACTTATGTCAATTTATTTTAGTTACTGGCTCATGAGAAAGAACTATAATGTAATTTTACACAATTAAACACAGCCTTGCTAGAACACCCCTTGGTATACTGCTCTCTCACTTATAACACAGCCTTGTTTTTATTCTGTGCAGTACTTGGTTACCACGGTAAATACATATCATTCTGTGCAGAACTTAGTTACAATGGTAAATACATATCATTCAGTGCAGTACTTAGTTACAATGGTAAATATATATTATTCTGTACAGTACTTGGTTAACATGGTAAATACATATTATTCTGTGCAGTACTTGGCTACCATGGTAAATACATATTATTCTGTGCCGTACTTGGTTACCATGGTAAATACATATCATTCTGTGCAGTACTTAGTTACAATGGTAAATACATATATTTCTGTGCAGTACTTGGTTACCATGGTAAATACATATCATTCTGTGCAGAACTTAGTTACAATGGTAAATACATATCATTCTGTGCAGTACTTAGTTACAATGGTAAATATATATTATTCTGTACAGTACTTGGTTAACATGGTAAATACATATTATTCTGTGCAGTACATGGTTACCATGGTAAATACATATTATTCTGTGCCGTACTTGGTTACCATGGTAAATACATATCATTCTGTGCTGTACTTAGTTACAATGGTAAATACATATTATTCTGTGCAGTACTTGGTTACCATGGTAAATACATATCATTCTGTGCAGAACTTAGTTACAATGGTAAATACATCATACATGCCATAACACAACGTGTCAGGCGAAAAACACCATTTTGGCTCCTAAACCCCACAACACGGTCGTGTTTCGAAAAACACGATTTTCAGCAATTTTAGCGGAAACAAAATCCCCCCCCCCCCACACACACACACAAAAAAAAAAAAACAAAGAAAATGTACATTTCCTGACCACAGTGATATATTCCCGTAATCTGTGGTATGTATAAACAGTAAACAGTCTTGCTCAGAGCGCATGTAAAACAATCCTCGGGGCAGTTTATAGTTGTATGAGAAAACAATTAAAAGGTACGGTGGTCTGAGATAAACAGATACCTTTCTGAGATTTACTGAATTGGCTCACAAATAGCTCAGGTGATGTGTCCTGTCAAATCCTTTGAGCACTGCTGAGGTAGAGCCCATTAGGCTAATTTGCATAGGTAAAGTACAGCAAGTGGAACAACTCAATTTGACTGAAGTTAAGTAGCCTTGAGCAACCACTTTTTGTGCACTTAACGTGAATTTTAACGCGTTTGTTATAATATTGTGAGAATCTATTAAAACAAACCATAGAAAGTGTTTAACTATATCTACTAAAAAGTCACTTGGCACATGACCGGAATGTGCCAGTTAGGTCAAGGTATGGATATTATTAGTTCATAGCATCTCCATGATTTTGAAAAAAAAAAAAAAAAAAAAGATTTAAATATGAAAAAAAAAAAATGCTGTTAATTCTATATGTAGTTTGTGCACTTACATTACTGCTTGCTTGTTCTTTACCATATAAATACATGACTCAATAGAATGAGAGAGACAGACAGACAGACAGAGAGAAATTTAAAAATAGACACCGGTGAATGGATACACATTTTATTATAATAGATTCAATGTCTTTTGATGCAGAATATACATTTAGAGTGTAAATTTTTCTTATGTTGTATAAGAACCCCACATTATTAAAATCAAATATTTACATTGGCTATCATTTTGTATAAATATCCAAATTTGGTTTTCCTGTTCAAGATATGTAAACAAAGTCATCATGTGATCGGCGGTGCTATCTTTAGCATATAATAGAAAATTCAAGACTAAAATGTCTAACAAAAATAAGGCATTAGTGAAAATATAGATTTTCATTATGACTTTTTTAAAATTACATGAAATTACCTGTTTAAATGTCATTTGGTCTGATTGTCTATTTAATTCAATGCTGTCACTCTTGAAGAACGCTGGTGACACAGTTGATGACGTCATTATCTCGAAACAAGCGCGTTAGATCGAGAGAAACATACATCAAACAGATGTGTGTCGAAAAACAAATGTTATTACACATCACTGACTGCATTGAATGTGAATTTTGAAGCCATCTTTATTCAAGTTTGTGATCAGCGGCAACGTCTCTTTGAAGTCGGATTTTTACTATATATATAAAATTCAAAACGTGATTATTTCGGTAGGTTGAACAACAGCACCATTCAATATCTAATACAATGTTGCACCTACGATCCAAAGGTCAGGGAACACTGTGTCCCTCACCCTCCAGATTTGGGAGACACAAACATTTTAAAGGGACAAAGGAAAATTGTAGTACATAATGCACTAGAAGTGCTAAAAAAATGAGATAATCTTATCTGCTTCGACAATTTTGCCACCTTGACGTTCTCATATTTTCCTTGGACATTTATATGACTGCAATAAACGTTTTATCAGATGATCAAGTAAATCATGAAAACAATAACATGTTTGAATATCTGCTTAATCTAAAATGAACTGCACCATGGAGTTTTAATAATTTAAAAGTATTAAATCATTAATCAAATGACAAATTGTGTATTTGCATAAATTAGTACCTTTTTTCATTAATTCAGCCTGAGAATAAATTAAATCTTCACTGCTGTAGGTGTGACTTTAACCTCGAAAATACATTACAATAGCGGCGGTCAAAGACTTTTAGCAACTCGGCCGACTACCACAAACCTTGAATGTTTTCATTGCCAGATTCATTGTTTTGAAATGGATATGGATGCCATCTTACAGGTCTTATCACTTTTAGCGACTTTGGCCATTGCTTGCGCCAACATAGACATAGATGCACATTCGCGAAGGAAAAGTGTAGACATATTTGTGAACAAAATTACACTTGCATTACTGTCAAACCAACTACTGAACTATTGAAAGCAGCAAAGGCTGCATGTATTTAAAACTAGCCCTATTAAATGTGTGTATCCAATATACAATGTCTTCGTATTCAACTCTCTATATGACATTCAATATATACATCTAATACACACTGGCTTTAATTATGATATGACAAGATAGCTGCCATGTAAGAAATTAATCAACTGTGACAATTGTTTGGATCTTTACAAATCAACTTTACATTAATATCTTCAAATCTGTCAATAGGTAATTATAAGGGACAACAGAATCATTGATATGTTACAAGCTGTTGTGTTTTTATGATCAACTGCTAAAACACCATGAAATACATTGTTACAAGTTGCTGTGTTTTATGATCAAATGCTAAAACACCATGAAATACATCGTTACAAGTTGTTGTGTTTTATGATCAAATGCTAAAACACCATAAAATACATCGTTACAAGTTGTTGTGTTTTATGATCAAATGCTAAAACACCATGAAATACATTGTTTTTAAAACTCGAGAATATGAAGAAGTAGGAGAAAAATAAAAAACAAATGGGTTTCAGTAATGTAGAGCTCTTATATGAGATGACATTGTCATATCTATCATTCAATCCTGGAAAACTTTTGTGTAGTGATTCATCATGAACATTCAACCTGGCTGGACTGGTGATTTGCCAAGACATTTAAAAGAACACATAATGTATATGTATATGGCTAATTGTTGATTTTAAAACGATTTGTTTTTCTTAAAAATTCCTGCCTGCAGTGCAGGTTGATTTTTTTAGTAACTATAAAGTCCCAACTAATGATCACTTGTTTGTATCTCTATCACCCCATTTTTTTTGTGGATAAAGTAAAGCATAGGTAAGTAAAGCATAGATAAGTGAAGCAGAGGTGGATTCAGGATAAGACAAAGAAGGAGATTAAAAAGTAGGTTGAATCATCCTAATTTATTATTAGTACACAAAGAATTTATGAAAACTGTAACTATTTCTTGTCCAAATTTTTGCACTGATAACTATTTTCCTATTAAAAAATGTGCAAATTATACTAAAGAAAATATACTGATCTCATAAATATTTTTAGGATACCATCTGAAGGCAGAAGGAACGGGGCTGAATCGGCCACTGTAAAGGAGGCACTCTACAGATATTATGTACTTCTGAGAGAGTGATATGTGTAAGGTGAAGTTGTTTGAATAAGCAATATGCAACATGCACAATGAAGAGAATGTTGGCATACCTCTATGCTATTTTCATGTGATGTGGCTGAAATTTCTTTACATATTGTACTTGTGGAAATTGTACATAATCTAAGCACAAAAATGGCTGTTCCCATGTGCTCGAAAATCCAGCCTGAATTAGTCCAAAGTGCACTACTTTTAGCAGTTATCGAAATAGGGAAAACAAATTTTGCCAGAGTAGACAATACCAACTTCTGAAAGTACAATGAATGAATTACAAAATATACAAAAAGTAAAAAAAGTTATTGGCTCTTCTCTTTTTACAATTTATCCTTGAAGTCCAGGTAGTGAAAATGACCAAGTGGATCTAGCAGTTTTTCGATAGGTGCACATTTGAAGTAAGACCAAGCTGTATACTCTATAACTCAAATTGCATCCATCAATCATACACCAAAAAATTAAAAAAAATAAAGAGAATTAAAAGTTCTTTTAATAATACCTAAATAAAGAGAATTAAAAGTTTTTTTAATAATACCTAAGATATACAAGGTATTTTTTCAAGGTATTTTTTTTAAATAGCAAGGATAACCAGTGAGGAAAACCTGGGAAATTCTTTTTCTTTAAAAACTGAACCCTATGCAAAATATGAAACTGTACAGCGCCACCAAAACCTGAAGATGACTGATAGATGCTTACGGCAATTACATCCATTTAAATGACTAAACAAAATGTTGATGATATAACAGGATTGACAACACAAAGCAGACCATGTGGATGCTACATTCCTTAACAATCGCTGCAAAAAAGAAATGAAACTAATCAGAAAGAAAAAAAAAGAATGTAAGAAATGCTATAGAAATGCGCTCATAGAATACAAATTCCCCACCATACTGCTTGAGATATTGACCTAAATGCAAAGTTATCTAGATACACAAATAATACCAATGCAATCATAACATCACAATACTGGCAAAGGGCTAATGAACTTTCCCACAGGAAATGTTTTAGGGTGAAAACAAATTTGTGGTTCTGGTAATGCTGCCAAAGAAAAAAAAAAGAAGAAAAAAAAAAAAGGTGCCAAAAAAAAAAAAAAAAGGATAAGAAGGTCAGTATACATTTTTGTTTTTTAATTACTTTTTTTTGTCCAGCTCATGTTAGTTTATGTCACAGGTTCCAATTTTAAGTTGCTGGATCGGAGGTGAAAAACTGGGCATGATCGGTACCGATTTTATTGTTGTGTATAGATAATAATAAGTTATTGGAGTCTGGCACTGATTTTAATTAAAGCTACTGATGAGTTTTGTGTATAGAAAGTTTGATGAAGTTTGGTTGAAGAATGAGATTTCAACACTCACGAAAGTGACGTTGCCGTGTACTTCTTCCACTTGATTAAGCAACACCATCAAGTGTTACATGACCAGATTCATCGATGACAGTACTGTCATAGGCTCCAAACTGTATCCGTTTCCTTGTAGGTTTCTTTGGAGTATAATCTACTTTCTCTAAAGAATTCACAACTGGGTCAGCTTTCCATTCTAATTTTTCAGTAACGATGCTTACACGGTCTCCACCAGCTGGTTTATAATTAAGATTTTCACGAGTATTTATCTTTGGTTGTGCTTGCCATGTAGTTCTTCCACTTGATTCAGAGTCATCACCAAGTATCACATGACCAGATTCATCGACGACAGTTCTGTCATAAGCTCCAAACCGTATCCGTCTCTTCGAAGGTTTCTTTGGAGTATAATCTGCTTTCTCTAAAGAATTCACAACTGGGTCAGCTTTCCATTCTAATTTTTCATTAATGATGCCTACACCGTCTCCACCAGTTGGTTTATAACTAAGATTTTCACGAGTATTTATCTTTGGTTGTGCCTGCCACGTAGTTTTTCCACTTGATTCTGTGTCATCACCAAGTGTCACATGACCAGATTCATCAACGACAGTTCTTTCATAAGCTCCAAACCGTATCCGTCTCTTCAAAGGTTTCTTTGGAGTATAATCTGCTTTCTCTAAAGAATTCACAACTGGGTCAGCTTTCCATTCTAATTTTTCATTAATGATGCTTACACCGTCTCCACCAGCTGGTTTATAATTAAGATTTTCACGAGTATTTATCTTTGGTTGTGCTTGCCATGTAGTTATTCCACTTGATTCAGAGTCATCACCAAGTATCACATGACCAGATTCATCGACGACAGTTCTGTCATAAGCTCCGAACCGTATCCGTCTCTTCGAAGGTTTCTTTGGAGTATAATCTGCTTTCTCTAAAGAATTCACAACTGGGTCAGCTTTCCATTCTAATTTTTCATTAATGATGCTTACACCGTCTCCACCAGCTGGTTTATAATTCAGATTTTCACGAGTATTTATCTTTGGTTGTGCCTGCCACGTAGTTCTTCCACTTGATTCTGTGTCATCACCAAGTGTCACATGACCAGATTCATCAACGACAGTTCTGTCATAAGCTCCAAACCGTATCCGTCTCTTCAAAGGTTTCTTTGGAGTATAATCTGCTTTCTCTAAAGAATTGACAGCTGGGTCAGCTTTCCATTCTAATTTTTCATTAATGATGCTTACACCGTCTCTACCAGCTGGTTTATAATTCAGATTTTCACGAGTATTTATCTTTGGTTGTGCCTGCCACGTAGTTCTTCCACTTGATTCTGTGTCATCACCAAGTGTCACATGACCAGATTCATCAACGACAGTTCTGTCATAAGCTCCAAACCGTATCCGTCTCTTCAAAGGTTTCTTTGGAGTATAATCTGCTTTCTCTAAAGAATTGACAGCTGGATCAGCTTTCCATTCTAATTTTTCATTAATGATGCTTACACCGTCTCCACCAGCTGGTTTATAATTAAGATTTTCACGAGTATTTATCTTTGGTTGTGCTTGCCATGTAGTTCTTCCACTTGATTCTGTGTCATCACCAAGTGTCACATGACCAGATTCATCAACAACAGTTCTGTCATAAGCTCCGAACCGGATCCGTCTCTTCAAAGGTTTCTTTGGAGTATAATCTGCTTTCTCTAAAGAATTCACAACTGGGTCAGCTTTCCATTCTAATTTTTCATTAATGATGCTTACACCATCTCCACTAGTTGGTTTATAATTAAGATTTTCACGAGTATTTATCTTTGGTTGTGCCTGCAACGTAGTTCTTCCACCTGATTCAGTGTCACTATCAAGTGTGACATGACCAGATTCATCGATGACTGTACTGTCATATACTCCGAACCGTATCCGTCTCTTCGAAGGTTTCTTTGGAGTATAATCTGCTTTCTCTAAAGAATTCACAACTGGGTCAGCTTTCCATTCTAATTTTTCATTAATGATGCTTACACCCTCTCCACCAGATGGTTTATAATTAAGATTTTCACGAGTATTTATCTTTGGTTGTGCCTGCAACGGATTTCTTCCACCTGATTCCATGTCACTATCAAGTGTGACATGACCAGATTCATCGATGACTGTACTGTCATAAACTCCAAACCGTATCCGTCTCTTCGAAGGTTTCTTTGGAGTATAATCTGTTTTCTCTAAAGAATTCACAACTGGGTCAGCTTTCCATTCTAATTTTTCATTAATGATGCTTACACCGTCTCCACCAGTTGGTTTATAATTCAGATTTTCACGAGTATTTATCTTTGGTTGCGCCTGCAACGTAGTTCTTCCACCTGATTCAGTGTCACTATCAAGTGTGACATGACCAGATTCATCGATGACTGTACTGTCATAAACTCCAAACCGTATCCGTCTCTTCGAAGGTTTCTTTGGAGTATAATCTGCTTTCTCTAAAGAATTCACAACTGGGTCAGCTTTCCATTCTAATTTTTCATTAATGATGCTTACACCGTCTCTACCAGTTGGTTTATAATTCAGATTTTCACGAGTATTTATCTTTGGTTGCACCTGCAACATAGTTCTTCCACCTGATTCAGTGTCAGTATCAAGTGTGACATGACCAGATTCATCGATGACTGTACTGTCATAAACTCCAAACCGTATCCGTCTCTTCGAAGGTTTCTTTGGAGTATAATCTGCTTTCTCTAAAGAATTCACAACTGGGTTGGCTTTCCATTCTAATTTTTCATTAATGATGCTTACACCGTCTCCACCAGTTGGTTTATATTTTATATTTTCACGAGTATTTATCTTTGGCTGTGCCTGCCATCTTGGAGGACTGTTTATAATTACAATATCACCTCCTGACCTGATATAATCTTTATTTTCAAGTGAACCAATTTTTGATGAAGCCTGCCAGTGAAGTCGTAATGAGGGAATTTTTATGTTTCCTCCACTAGGAGTGTGTGTAGCATTTTCTAAAGAGCCAACCTTTGCTTGCATCATCCACTGAGGCCTTTCATTGATGATAGTTACGTTACCACCGCCAGGAACATGCTTGACATTTTTCAAGGTGTTTACTCTTGGAGAAGTTTCCCAATTTAATCTCTCAGAAAACACAATAGGATTATTAGTCTCTGGTTGATAGTGTACATTGTCAAGTGAGCCAACTTTGGGTCTAGCATCCCATTTTAATTTGCGGCTCTCAATTTTTACCTTGCCACCACTTGGTTGATATTCTATATTAACAAGCGAGTGGATTTTTGCTCTACCCTGATAATGCACCCTGTCATCAATTATGTAAACATTTCCTCCGCCTGGTACATATCCGACATTGTCAAAAGAACCAACCTTAGGTGTTGCATCAAAATGCAGTTTTTCATCATGGATCTTAACATTACCTCCTTGAGGTTCATAGTCCACATTGGCAAGTGACCTGACTTTAGGCACAGCTGTCACCTTTTTATTTTTCACAATAACTATTGCTCCTTTTGGTGTCATTTCATATTCCTCAAACCTTCCTTTCTGAGTTCGCTTTTGAATATATTTTGGTAGCCGAATTCGACGAACATCAGCATGGCCACTTTTCTCACTAAGTAGTCTTGCACTTTTCATATGAGTATCAACTTTGGGTTTTCCTTCCCAATGTAAATTCTGATGTGGAACAACAACATGGCCACCTGATGGTTGGTGGTGATAATTTTCAAGAGACCCCACTTGGGCTTCCGCGTTCCATCCCAACTCAATATGGGGAAGGTCAGTTTTGCTCCTTTCTGTCATCATTTTAATGTTCTTACCTCAAAAACAGTTTTAATGGAGAGTTTTGGTTGCGAAAAGCTGCATAATTCCAAATGTAAGTACCTTTTCAGTTCTATAAAGATTTCTTGGAGAATATAAAGTCATGGTAGTTTTTCTCATCATATTCATTTCTAGACCACAACACATTTGTGATATGCAGCAACATCTGATATAACACACAGGTAATAAAAAGTCTCTACTGCAGTTTAGATTTCAGCTTTTCCTTATACAGTGAATACACGAGAAGCAGGTGGCATTTTGAAATATTTAAAATATTTTTACCCCAAAATTGACACTTTTATTGAAATTTGATGACAGATATATTTGGAAGAACAGAATTTACTTATAAGCCTGTGTTTGAAAGCTATTTACCAAGACAAAAGCACTTTTTGCTTAGATGAAGAATAAAACAGAACTGGCAAAAATAATCAGCAAGTCCAATTATGACAATATATCCTTGAGCTGGTCAATTGTGATTATTATGTTGTTCATTCATAAAATCACTACTTCATTCTCTCATTATTTCTGGTGTCCCTTGTGAGGGAAATTTTACATTTGAAATGAAGAATGAAGTTTGAAAAAATAAAAACCAAAACAGTATCAGCTGATGTCACAAAACTACCAGTCTATTATTTTCACAGAAATAACTGATGTGAACTTGTAAATGAATGATCAATCAAACCCCATCCAAGGATTAGGGAAAAACTGAAATTCTTGCTCATGTCAATGAACAGTTGTGAAGCCTGGCAGAACTTTAGGTGCTATAACCTTATTAAAGTCTCAGAGAGGAATAACTGAATAAACT
This sequence comes from Margaritifera margaritifera, assembly GCA_029931535.1. Classification (NCBI taxonomy): domain Eukaryota; kingdom Metazoa; phylum Mollusca; class Bivalvia; order Unionida; family Margaritiferidae; genus Margaritifera; species Margaritifera margaritifera. The sequence goes on from JAQPZY010001563.1 coordinate 3,837,735, forward strand.
TATTTGAAAATTCTGTCTGTTATGAAAACAAAGCATGTCTTCTAAAATCTTCATAAGTCGTAACTAGGTAAATAAAAATTTCAGGGCAGTCGTACTTTTGTCATAATTAAAGTATACTTGGAGATGTGTCCAAGGAGGAACAATCAAATGTATGATCTGTAGGTATAGTATATCAAATCACTACAGAAAATCTCACAAAATTCCACAATCTAAAATCAATACTTAACCTGTAAATAATATTATATCTACATATAACTGTCTAGCAACTACTTCATACATGGCTAGGTTCCTTTATAGAGAGGTATTCAGTTAGATACCAAGTGTGTTTTGAAAATGGTAGGTGAAAGACAAGTGATCTATTCTATATGACAGGACTATATGAGATAAATACCTACCTTTAACCTCCATGGGGTTGACTATTGTCAACTTTTACATAGTACACAAATAAAATTAATGCTTCTTTTCAGATTGGGCAGATTTGAATTACTAGTCTATGCATACTGGCTATAGCTGTGAAGCCAAAACGGAGGTATTTCAAATATAAAGTGTGGCAGGGGGAGCCAAGACATTTTAGTACAAGTCTGCCCCTTTGGGGTTTGGGGAATTTAAATACAAAGATATCTCACTATGAAGTCCCTCAGTATACTGCAGCCCCTGTTATAATGCTGGTATGGTCATGGATCCCATTAAATTAATCAAAGTTTGTTCTATCATCGTAGCTTATGTCAATTTATTTTAGTTACTGGCTCATGAGAAAGAACTATAATGTGATCTTACACAATTTAACACAGCCTTGTTAGAACATCCCTCAGTATACTGCTCCCTCACTTATAACACAGCCATGTAAGAACATCCCTCGGTATACTTCTCCCTCACTTATAACAGCCTTGTTATATCTTCCCTCATTATACTGCTTTCTCACTTATAACACAGCCATGTAAGAACATCCCTCAGTATACTTCGCCCTCACTTATAACACAACCTTGTTATAAGATCCCTCAGTATACTGCTCCCTCATTTATAACACAGCCATGTAAGAACATCCCTCTGTATACTGCTCCCTCACTTATAACACAGCCTTGTTATTATTCTGTGCAGTACTTGGTAACCATGGTAAATACATATCATTCGGTGCAGTACTTGGTTACCATGGTAAATATATATAATTCTGTACAGTACTTAGTTTCTATCGTCAATATATGTTCCTGTTGGATCCCATTGTTTCATTTCTCATTTCTCTCACTGGATCTTTTGGGGGTAAAAAAAGCTGAGTCTAAAGGTCAGGAACATGGGTCCTGAACCTTGGTCTTAAGGAATTTTCAGCACTGGATTTAACTCATTTTTTTTTCTGGGTGGAAACCATTTTTCTTCTCTCTGTCTCAGTGACCTTGGCCATTACCTATTTACCCCAAAATCAACAGGTGCCCTTCTTGTCTTAAATGCACACCATCTACAAAGTTTGGTCATAGTTCATGGCATAGGTCTTGAGTTATTGTGTTGAAATCTACAAAGTTTGGTCATAGTTTGTGGCATAGGTCTTGAGTTATTGTGTAGAAACTTGAGTTATTGTGTAGAAATCTACAAAGTTTGGTCATAGTTTGTGGCATAGGTCTTGAGTTATTGTGTAGAAATCTACAAAGTTTGGTCATAGTTTGTGGCATAGGTCTTGAGTTATTGTGTAGAAATCTACAAAGTTTGGTCATGGTTTGTGGCATAGGTCTTGAGTTATTGTGTAGAAATCTACAAAGTTTGGTCATAGTTTGTGGAATAGGTCTTGAGTTATTGTGTAGAAATCTACAAAGTTTGGTCATGGTTTGTGGGATAGGTCTTGAGTTATTGTGTAGAAATCTACAAAGTTTGGTCATGGTTTGTGGCATAGGTCTTGAGTTATTGTGTAGAAATCTACAAAGTTTGGTCATAGTTTGTGGCATAGGTCTTGAGTTATTGTGTAGAAATCTACAAAGTTTGGTCATGGTTTGTGACATAGGTTTTGAGTTATTGTGTAGAAACCTTTTCACTTCTTGAAGTCTCTCTGACCTTGATCTTTGACTTCGAGTCCCTCTGATCTTGATCTTTGACTTTTAATCCCAAAATCAATAGGTGTCTTCCTTGACTCGTATGCAAGCCATGTACAAAGTTTAGTCAAGGCATGTGGTACAGTACTTAAATAGTTTTGTGGAAATCATTTTTCCTTCTTTCAGTCAGTGTGACCTTGACATTTAACCTTTTGAACCCAGAATGAATAGGTGTCTTCATTGTCCCAAATGCAAGCCATCCACAATGTATGGTCAAAGTAGGTGATATTGAATTGAATGTATCATGCAGAAACCATTTTTCTTATTTGAGTCACTGTGACCTTGACTTTTGGACCACAAAATCAATACGTTTCTTCCTTTCCCTACATGCAAGCTACTTACAAAGTTTGATGGTGGAAAACTTTTAATATTGTGCAGAAACAAAATAGGGAACACATGAATGGATGGATGGACGGATGGATGGACATCATCATAACATGATACGTTCCACCTTATTGAAGGCACATAAAAATGAAATGAAATTCAACAAAAGATCCAAAACAATGTCCTTTATAACACATTTCCTTTATATGGAGGGACTTGCTATGACAGGTTTCAATGCATGTGTATAGTCAGGCAGCTGTCAATCTAAATTTGCAAACAGAACAAAAAAAGGACCCAAACTATTCACTGATCTGCAATCATTCAATGGTCCTATTTTCAAAAAGATGAATTTGAAGTTATCTTGAAATTCTTTTGACGTAATATTTATGCAAGACTCATGTCAAAAATGTCATGTTACACAAATGAAGGTAATGTACCCCACTTTAAGGCCAGGATATACAAGTGTATATGCAAGTCACCTTAAGAAAAGGTCCTTTATTAGCAGCGTGTCCTATGAATGAACTAAAATAGATATTATACTTAGATTGAACCAATTATGGAAATTCAGCTGTCTAGTAGCAGAGCCCTAGTTAAGAAAAATCTCAAAGTTATAATAATAATAATAATAATAATAATAATAATAATAATAGTAATAATAATAATAATAATAATAGTAATAATAATAATAATAATATTGATTTGATTTAAATAGGGTGACATAATTAGTTGCAAGGGACTAATCCTCCATATGGCACTTTATTATTTGCATATTTACATTGCACATACATGTAGTTGCTTATGTGATTCAAGGTGTATTCTATTTATAGCAAGAGATTGTCAAAGTTCTTGGTTGTGGAGTTTAACCTAAAATTTTATGCTAAAATTGTTTTGAGAATATGGGGTCTGGTTTGAAAGTGACCCCTGGACTCAATAACTAGATACATGTATAACCTGAGCTGTATGAAGGCTAATAAAGTGTTGCCTCGTCTACATTAAAGGTACTGACATAGCTACTCAACATCCAGATGCAGTAGTGAGAAAATATGTAAACAGACAAGCCTTTTTAAAGCAGCCATCTATGGAAAGTAATAACAAGCCCCTTTCAAAATTGGTGGTTGAGGTTGATTTAGACAACAATTTCTTCGACATACTACCCACACATATATATCCCTTTGACATACTTTCCACACATATTTAGCCCTTTGACATACCACCCACACATATTTATCTCTACGACATACTACCCACACATATTTATCCCTTCAACATACTACCCACACATATTTATCCCTTTGACATACTACCCACACATATCTATCCCTTTGATATACTACATACACATATTTATCACTTTGACATACTACCCACACATATTTATCCCTTTGACATACTACCCACACATATTTGCTCGATATACTATCCACACATATTTATCTCTACGACATACTACCCACACATATTTGCTCGATATACTATCCACACATATTTATCTCTACGACATACTACCCACACATATTTATCCCTTCAACATACTACCCACACATATTTATCCCTTTGACATGCTACCCACACATATTTATCCCTTCAACATACTACCCAACAGATTTATCCCTTTGACATACCCATACACATGATTCTATTGGCGGTAGGCCAAAAATACCATTTTAAAGGCCGTCTACCGCACATACCGTTTAGTAGTTAAAATCTACCACTTTTGAAAATTAAAAGAAATATAAATTTAAAAAAATTATTAAAAAAACTCAAACATGGTATTTTTACGCGTTTTATTAACACATTAGAGAAACCAGCCAGAACCTGTCTACTCGGAACCGGAAATGTTCCAACAGTATCACGACCAGTGTGATGACAGATGTACACAGCAAGCTGCTAATTGATTACCTAATTGTTGGAATTTAAGGCCAAATGCGGGATATTTTTTGAGGTGTTATAAGTAATAAAGGAATAAAAGGTTATCCATGATGTCTTCTGAGCCTCTGATGAAAATTGGCCGACCCTTGGCAGAGGGGAGATTAAATGAAGAGACCGACCATAAAAAATGATTTTGGCAGAGACACTAGAGTAAGTATTTTGATTTTTGTCTCGTTTAATTGTTGTTGTATTGTTCAAGATGTTTTAAAAAAACAGCTCTTACATTTTTTTGTTCAATTCATGTCAAAATGCTGATAAGTGTGCTTTCTCCCAATGCTAAAAAACCACCAGCTAAGAAATATTACCAGTTCAACAATGCTTGGATATCAGAGTTTAAGTGTGTGGAGGTGAGTAGCAAAGGTCCAGAGTTTGCATTGTGTGTTTCAAAATGTATGCATCTTTTGTATTTCATAAACTATTTGAAGTTTTCATGCACATAAATTAAGTTCAAGTCCTAGATAAAATATATCAGTTAAAAATATATTACAAGATAATTAATTTTAAAGTTTGGATAAAGTATTCATAAAAGCATAAATACATCATGTATTTTTTTCATTTTTATTTCAAGTCTAAATCAATCCTTATCTTTTTTTTATTTACAGTGGTGAAACTTGCCAACAGATTTTTGGATCTGAGCCATGAAGAGAAGAAGTCCTTGAGGATGATGCTCAGGAATACATCTGAAGTCCAAGTCATGAACTTCCTCTTCGGGTTGAACATAGATTGGAGGAGTATTGGAGAGTAATCAGCAACTTTACAATCCCAGCAACAGGAAAACTGAAGTTAGAACTTCTCTGCAGGCACAGCGTGGTTGCCCTGTCATTACAACATTCTAATGCTGATAGAGAGTGGACATTGTCCATTCTTCACAAAATACAAAGTGATTCAGGGGGAAATCTGGACCATAGAACTATTGACAGCCTCTTAAGTGTGAAGCTTAATAATCACAATGAATGTGATCAGTGGTCACTAGACAGTGATTTTGTGCAGGAAACTAAAAATGCTATTGGATTTTATAAAAGAAAAATCTTTGCAGTGAACTATCGGATAAACAACTCTTCCATTTTCATTATTTGAGCGTATACTGACTCATATTAATTATTATTGTAACATTTTCTACCAGAATCACATTTTATTCATGTTCAAACTTGCTGTTTTATTATAGCACAAAGAGAATACATATTATGGCACAAAAAAGCACTTGTTTTCATTCCCTTGAAACGTAAAATTTATGCCGATAAAAAATTTACTAGTTTAGAGGCCAATCTACTGATCTAAATTTGTAAATCTACTGGTTTGAAATCCTGGTTCTGTCACATGTATGCATACTGCCCACACATTTTTATCCTTTTGACATACTACCCAAACAGATTTATCCCTTGAACATACCACCCACAGATATTTATCCCTTCGACATACCACCCACACATATTTATCCTTTGGACATACTAGCCACACATATTTATCCCTTTAATATACCACCCATACCTATTTATCCCTTGGTCATACTATCCACACATATTTATCTCTACGACATACCACCCGCACATATCTATCCCTTAGACATACTACTCACTCATATTTATCCCTTCGACATACCACCCACACGTATCTATCCCTTAGACATACCACCCACACATATCTATCCCTTTGCAATATAGCTGAAGAATATATTCAAAAGATTTTATTTTTCAAAATCACAATTTGCACCTTATTTGCTAAGTTACTTCGTAATGCAAAGTTTTGCAAATACCATCTTCAGTTAATTTTCCTTTTACAAAGCTTGAGCAAATACGTACTTAGAAAAATAATTCCAGTTAAATAAATTAGACTTAGCTACAGTCCGCTAGCAAAGGTTTTTCAAACAAGGACCTAAACATTTTTTACACTGCAATTATTTTGCAAACACAGACTCTGACAGTCACAAGTTTGATGATTGACATTTTGAACCCAATGGCTAGAAACTTTAGTTGTCAGCTACTCATCTTAAGGCACAATACCAAATATAAAATATCCTCCTCAATATGTTTAGATGGAAATTCATGTTACCAGAAAAAATGACAGTATGTGATAGTAAAGGTGCTTCAAGAATAAAAGAAAGTTTTGGTTTGGTGTTTTATGTCACAGCAACACAAGTAGCTTATTTAGTGCCAAAGCAACTGGAGTAAAGTGTCTTGCCCAAGGATGCACCATGGTAGCTGACCCAGGCTGATTTGATGTAAGGATTAAAACACACACCCTTTCGATCTTGAGTCTGGTACATACATGTGACAGAACAGAGAAGTCTGCTTAGAACCCATCGGGAGATTTTCAAAAGAGGTATGATTTTCAGTGAGAATTGCGAATTTTCATTGTGGCACATGTCTTCGACTTTCTTATCCCAATGAGGACTTAAAGCTTGGGTCACTGTGAGTTTTTTGTCCGTTTGTATGAGAACTTTTGTGTGATTTCCGAGTCAGGGAATATTATTTTTACTAGATCTGAAAAATGATCTGCTACCGTAAACGAGAGATAATATTCGGCTATAAAGTTGGCAAATAGTGTCTCCGCAGGTATATCTTTATCCACATTTGATACAGATTCTGCAAACATGGATTTCAGTGAAGGTGTATTTGTTGTCGTGTTTAACATGCTTTAATATGCTGCATGATACGTAATGTCATTCTTGCCACTGTAGCAGATATTAAAATCTGCTTTACGGGAAAGGCAGAATGCATAATTCATGTCCTTTGAACTTGATTCCAACCAATGAAATTCCCATTTCCATCCATCATTGAATTTGTTGTGATATTTCTGTTGCTTAGATTTTGGCATTTTAGCATTGGGAGATATATAGTGCACCCTTAGACATCTCTACAAATTGTAAACACCGAAGCCAAACCAACCCTGTTTTATACTGATTGAGCTCTTTAGTAATCCAACCATAATCAATTAATCTCTTTAATCCTTTTGGAATTACTTCGGATTATACATAGTATATAATCCATGTAGACAAACTTCAAACACTGAAGCCAACTGACTCTGCCAACAGAATCAAAGGGATGTTAATTGTTTTATGCTGCTTGAAATTATGAACAAAATCGTCTTGCCCTGCTTAAGCCAGTTCACAGTCACGTGATCACAGGTAGTATTACCATAAATATACTACAATGGAACCAAGGTGTGAATAAACTTGAAAAAATAAAAAATTGTCAATAATTTTGGGTACACAGGAGATTTCAGTGTGTAATGGGTGGGATGGGAGACACCCCTCATCTTAGGAGGAAAATCCTCCCATCCAGGAGGTTCATGTGTATGCTGGCATGCTAACCACTGAACCATTGCAGCTCCTGTCTCCATTAATTAGTCACCTCTTATGAAATGCAGGAGAGTACATCGGGCCTATTCTATATGTACATTGGGCCTATTCTACATGTACATTGGGCCTATTCTACATGTACATCGGACCTATTCTACATGTACATTGGGCCTATTCTATATGTACATCGGGCCTATTCTACATGTACATCGGACCTATTCTACATGTACATCGGGCCTATTCTACATGTACATCGGGCTATTCTACATGTACATCGGACCTATTCTACATGTACATCAGGCCTATTCTACATGTACATCGGGCCTATTCTACATGTACATTGGGCCTATTCTACATGTACATCAGGCCTATTCTACATGTACATCAGACCTATTCTACATTGCTGACCTAAAGTTTTTTTTTTTAAGTAGAGTTCAAGAATTATTTTTAAAAAAGTGAAAAAAATCCAAACATGTACATATACCTTCCAAAAAAAGTTGTGACGATATTATTTGGCTTTGATTATTAATGCATACCAATAATGCAAATCTATGTAATCTTTGCAACCTCCATTTGATTTACATATATTTTCTATACATGTAACCAATGAACAGAAAGTAGTAGTAGTAGTAGTTGTTGAAGGGTTTAACAGCACATCAGCACAATACTAGCTATATGGTGTGAATTAAAAGTAAATTTCTAAAAATGTAAATATAAAGAATTGCCAAAAAAAACCCCCAAAACCCCAACCCTTAAACCAAAAACAACTTCGAATATAAAACCTTCTAAACATCCCCATAAACACTAAGTACTAAATTCTAAAAGATAAAAGGTGAAGATGTTAAAATTCTGTAAAAGGTAAATAAAATGCAAGATTAAGGTAAAACATTTAAAATCCCATACAAATATGGTAAAAATTTGTTATTCATAAAAGTGAGCTAAAAGGTAAATGTGAAAAAGGCATTGATATAAGAAAATATCTATCATGCTAATTTACATCAGAGAAAAAAACATGTTCAATACATGAATAATAAATAGCTTTATAAATATATAAAAAATAAAAAATAATATCAAAATCACATATTCACATACCCTAAATGTAAAAGTTGGACGAGTTACGTTGACTATATTCTGTACAACTGAAGAATTAATTGTGCCACCTGGCTGATTGTTTAAAAAATTTGTTTCACAGTACCGGGTATATCTCAGTTGTATTGTAATGAAAAAATGTATAAACTTCAAGTTTAGTTCCCAATTATATTGTTTTAAATGAAATCATAGAAAATAATTGATTGCTGGATGCTGAAAAATTAATTGATACTGTTTCAGCCAGAGTAGACATGTTTGAAAAGAAACATTTTATTTATTACTTAGGGAATACATTTTGTTTACGGTTATCACTTTTTGGCTTTGTTTGAACTATAAAAATGTTATACTGTGGAAGCAGTTTCTAATGCAGTGATTCAAAGTTGCTACCATGATATTTCATATAAAATACAGCTAATGTGTTAGAATAATTTTAGAAATTGTTACTTAAATGGAAGTTTGAGATTTTTCTAACATTGGAACTTATTGATAGCCATTTACATGTACACATTTTATTGATAGCCATTTACATGTACACATTCTATTGTTAGCCATTTACATGTACACATTCTATAAAGCAGATGACTTGTATTTGAGGTCACGATTTCCTGTCAGGCCCTGTAGGGGTGGGGGTGGGGGAGGCTTTATTTAACCCAAATTGTTTGTGTGTATGCAAAAGACATGCAGCAAAGCTCTAACACAATGTTTTCAAATTAATGGTGGCTGGGTTCTGTAGCAATGGGATTGCAAAAGGGTAAATGTGGCTGTGCTCAGTGAATCTAAATTTGCAAAATATTTGTTGCAAGTATTTGCAGAAAATCTACAGCAAATGCTTTCTTAGCTATGCACATTCACCATTGCAAAGTGTTTGCAAAATAGTTGCAGCATATCATTCCAAACTATAGACTGCCTGTGTAGTCATCTCATTCCTATCAGTCTTATTTCCAGAGTTTCTAACTCCTCAAGGTTTTCATGTTTAAGCTAAAGATATTCTAAATTCATTCCTACTGTCGATATTTCATTATTTTCACTCTTGCGATGAGACTTCAAAGCACTTTTATCTAGCTGAGGTTACCTAAGCTTTATACAAGTCCCTAGTTATATTATGATGGGGACTTTTGAGATAAGGTCAAATGCTGAGACGTTTTCAGCAGAGTTGCCAGGTCATGGCAATTTTGTACTTGGCACTAGTTCTATTGTATTTCTTCATCGATTTTAACTAAATAAAAAATAATACTGCATTCTACAAGTAATTTTCTACTTGTTTTGTGTGATCTTGGGTGCAACAGGGCCAGACACGTATCATTTTGAGACTTTTATTTTCAGTCACTGATCAGTATGTAAGTAGATGGTAATGTTCCCATCATCAGTATGACTTAAGGTAACCTCTTCCACCATTGATCCAACATTGTTTGACAAACACAACACATAGCTCTTTGTTTATCACTTAACCTTACCCATCAATTATCCAGTTTTTAATACCATTGTTGTCTAAAGACACCACAACTTGTAAAAATTGTACAAATATACATGTAATTGTAGAATGCCTCATGGAAGATTGGTCAGTTGACCAAATGAGCTTCTTTAAATAAAGTCATTATTATTATTATTATTACATGTATTATTATTATTATATATGCAGCATGTATTGCACATATTGTTATGGCAATCTTATTTGAAAAAAAGCTTCTCACTAAAGGACACTTGACCACCTATTTTTGCTAGCCTAAACAGCCCAGTCAAAACAACATCTATTCGTTTACATCATGAGGTGTTTACAATCCCAAATAAGGTTGAATACTAATGAGCACGTAAGTGACCCAACCAAAAGTCTTACTGAATAGGTAAAGTGATCCAATATGGAATTAAAATTCCAGAAAAATCATCTTTCTTTTTCATTAGATCTTTTATTTTTTTCTTGATATTTATGTCAGTAAATTAATGCTTTCCAATGAAAGGCAGACAAAAAAAGCCCCAACTGTAAACTTGGTTGTATCTGTACAACATATTAAGAAATATAATTTGTACAATCTTTTTTTTAACGAAACATATTAAGAAATATAATTTGTTGACAAATATTCTACAACTATATTTTTACACTTATTGCAGTTGCAGTTATATTTTATCAAAATAAGATGCTGTCTTTTGTATTTTATGCATTTGCTATGTAATTAAAGCAGACTAAGTTCTCTCCCTTTAACACTCTTGAAAACAGAAAACAATACTTCAGTAAATACATCTCCATTTTGTTTCAAACAATTGAAAACTAAAAGAAACAATGATCTATAAATGCAAAATCTGACTGCATTTCTGAGACCATAAACAAAAAAGATAAAATGCAAACATAAATAGAATGCAAATGGAATGCAAACAGAATGCAGATTTAGTACAACTACCCATTTCAGGATTTGTATAACATTCGGAGCAGAAGACATTAGATTTGGGATTGCAAGGAGAGGCATGTCTGGTTTCAAGAGAGGCCACCGCATGGTCAGAGGCTAGCTTACTGAACACCAAAATAGTATATTTTTACAATTTTGTCTCCCTCATGAGAGACCATCCATTCTATAAGACCACCTTTGTAGTTCAATCCATGGCTAGTAATAATTTAGGGGCACTAGTCAAACTTTGCTTGTAACTAGTCTGTCAGACTAGTGATAAAAAAAAAAAAAATTTAAATAAATAAATAAATGGATACAATCAAGTCTGTTTAGTCACGGCAAGAAACTGTAACAAGAGTACCTCAAAGGGACTAATACAGTAGTTGGTGAAAACCCCATGTCAATATGACCATCCTTTCAGGGGGAGTAGTAACAACAATATTTTCATGACAGTCATCATGGCAGCCATATTGGATGTATGACTGGCACCATTTTCATTTAGGACCAATCATAAGAAGTCTATGAGCCTGAAGATCCAGTAGACCCACCACCATCAAATGACATTAATGGCATTGATACCAGCTCACCTACTGAAGCAGAGGTCCAAACCAGTCAGAGCCTGAAGATCCAGCAGATCTGCCACCATCAAACGACATTAATGGCATCGATACCAGTCCACCTACTCAAGCAGAGGTCCAAACAGCCATCAAGGCCATGAAGAGCGGCAAGGCACCTGGTATTGACTCCCTACAGGCAGAGCTTCTGAAAGCTGATATAACCACAGCTGCATATGTGCTGACTGACCTCTTTAGAAAGATATGGGAAAATGATATCATCCCAAAAGACTGGTGTAAAGACCTCATCATCAAGCTACCAAAAAAAAGGTGACCTTAGCAACTGCGACAACTGGCGAGGGATAACACTTCTTTCCATTCCCAGCAAAGTCTTCTGCAGAATTCTCCTCCAAAGGATCGATGCAGCCATAGATGGTAAACTCAGACAAGAACAAGCAGGGTTCCGCAAAGGAAGAGGATGTATAGACCAGATATTTGCTCTGCGCAACATCATTGAACAATGCCTAGAGTGGAATGTGCCCCTTTACATCAACTTCATTGACTTCAAGAAGGCATTTGACAGTGTTCACTGCGAGAGCCTATGGAAGATTCTTAGAGCCTATGGAATACCATCCAAGATAGTCAACCTCATTGGGAAGTTCTATGAACACTTCGAATGCAGCGTCATCCTTAGCAACACTCTTACAGAGTCATTCCAGGTGAAGTCTGGTGTTAGACAAGGTTGTATCTTCTCTCCCATTCTGTTCCTCATCACCATCGACTGGATATTGAGCCAAACAACTTCTGACCATGCCAGAGGGATCCAGTGGACACCCTTCTCAAACCTTGAAGACCTGGACTTTGCTGATGATCTGGCTGTCATCTCATCAAGGCGCTCTCATCTTCAAGAGAAATCTGACAGACTCTGCAAATACGCATAACAGACGGGCCTGCATATCAATGCAAAGAAAACCCAAGTGATGTGCACAAATGCAGCAGCTACTCTTCCAATTACCATCGATGGAGAGGCACTTGAGTTTGTAGACGACTTCACCTACCTTGGTAGCCTAATTAGTAACAACAATGGTGCCAAAAAGGACATAAAAGCCAGGTTAAATAAAGCCAGAGGTGCTTTCAGCAGGCTTCGCCCTATATGGAGATCAAAACAGTACAGCCTCAAGACAAAGATCAGACTTTACAACAGCAGCATAGAGTTGGTACTTTTATATGGCTTCGAGTGCTGGAGAGTTGTGAAGACAGACATGAGAAATGTAAATTCATTCCACAATGGCTGCCTCCGTAAAATCTGCAACATCTACTGGCCAAACAAGATCTCCAATGTGAGCCTATATGAGAAAACTGGATGTAAAAACATTTCTCTGGAGGTCAAGATGCGCAGAATCAAATGGCTTGGACACGTAATGCGGATGCCACAAGAACGGATACCTAAGGTAGCTCTCAGATGGACACCAGCGGGGAAGCTTAAGCGTGGCTGGCCAAAGACAACCTGGCGAAGGACAATGATGATGGATCTGGAAGAGATGGGACTCTCCTGGGGCGAAGCACAAGCCATTGCTCTGGACCGACCCAGATGGCGGAAGATGGCTGCAGCCTTATGTCCCAGTTGGGATGAAAAGGACCCTTAATTAATTAATAATTAATAATAAGAAGTCTATTGGTGAAAACCCCTTGTTGATATGGCCATCCACTTGGGAGGAGTAGAGATAACAATATTTTCAAGATGACCACTATGGTGGCCATACTGAGGGCCAATTTGCATCATTTTCATTTAGGACCAACTAGAAACCATAAGAAATCTACTGATGAAAAACCCATGTTAAAATGACTTTTCATTTACGAGCAACAATATCAAGATTTTCAATTTGGCTACCATGGTGGCCATATTGGACATCAGATTGGCACCATTTTAATTTAGGACCAACAAGACATATTAACAGGTCTTCTGGTGAAAATCCCTTGCTGATGTGACTTTCCAGTTTGGAGGAGTAATGATAACAAGATTTTCAAGATGGCTGCTATGGTGGCCATATTGGATATCAGATTGGCACCATTTCCATTTAGGACTAGCTAGATATCATAAGAAATCTGTAACAATGTCGATATGAATAGCCATCTAGAAATAGCAATAGAAAATTCTGTAAGATGGCCACTGTCATGGCCATAGTTGATGTTTGAGACGCACTATTTTCATTTAGGACCAATTAAACCATGGGTTGAACGTGTGTGTAAACTTTCATTGCAATTCTCCAAGCAGTTTAGAAGGAGTAGTGAAAACAAATTTGTGCTAATGGATGGACGATGGAGACAGACCATCTCATAAGCTCTCCTGGTCTATTACAAGCAGAGCTAAAAATGGCAAAATTCATTTAAAAAACTGCAACTCGCATCACAGGATAGAAGCAACTATGTTCTTGGTCATCGAGATGTTTGACTTTTGCATACAAATGTGATGGCCATGCATCTTAATGACCATGACTAGATTACATGAGATCTGATTCACTACTGCAAATGGCTGCCCACACAAGATACTAAGTTTTGTGATTTGCGATTGTGAATACAGTAATCCGATGTTTTATCTTTGAAATGGGCCTAGAATTAAAATTTACTGCAATAAATGCCCAAATACCATGGCGTTAATCCGGTTAATTTTTAATTATGGGCCGATTTTAAAGACAGAACATTAGATTCTTGTACCACAATGGAGGTGTATCTGACCTAATGTACCACAAAATTCAGGGTACTTTATACTAGCTTTTTTGGGACTACTAAAATCTCTCAGGAACTAGTAATTTTTTAACCTACATTAGTCCCATGAGCTAGTGAACAATTTGTACAGGTGTTGAACCCTGGTTATAACACTGCATACCATGAAACAGGGGACACAGATATTACATGCTGTATGACTGCATTGAAAAAGGATGGATGTGCATCAAAATTGCTCTTTCAATGAGTGCAATTTTCTTCAGAGTGAATGACTTTTTATTAGTTAAACTAACTTCAACTCTTACAAAATTCTTACAGCTCTTCGTCATTACAAGGCTCTAGTTGGCCTCCATAACATCCAAATGCATAATGCATCTAACCATGGTATAGTGAAAATGATATAAAAAAATTTGATGAATGAGTCGATGTGTATTTGTTAAATATATTTGTTTCACTTTACAGTATTTGTGCATTCTATTTTCTCAAAAAATAATGTTTTAAAAAGGAAATAAAAAATAAAACTAAGTTTCGTGTTCTTTTTTTCCAACCCATATTGTCATATATTTAATAGACCAATTCAAGTACAAAGGTTTAATCTTGATCATGGGTTCAATAGTGGTAACGTATTATATCCAGAATCACGTTATAATGATGGGCATAATAAATGGAGAGCTGTACATACACTATATCAACTGCTTAACTCAGAATTCATTAAAATTATACATGTGATGATGACAATAATATAATAAAAAGTCTACTTACATTATGACAGATATATTTCAAGTTGTTAAAAAGGATGAATATCATGCAGTTCTCCTGGAATTTCTTGACAAAATTGAGTTTCTTGAATACAGACGCAAAAACGATTCATTGTTACTATCACCCGTGAATGTTTGTTCATACGGTCCGAACTGAATTTGTTTCCGTGTTGGCCTTCTTGGTGTATGGCGAACATTTTCTAGAGAACCGACAATGGGTGCTGCAGTCCATTGTGGATATTCATTAACAATCTTCACGTTTCCTCCACCAGGCATATGCTGAGCATTATCCAAGGAATGCACTTTAGGACTGGCATTAAATTGTGGTTTTTCATTAAATATGCTAACATTTCCTCCGCCAGGTTTATGATGTATTTTCTCCTTTGATCCCACCTTTGGCTGTGCTTGCCATCTCGAAGGACTGTTAGGAATGACAACGTCTCCTCCACCTGGCGTGTGATGTGCATTATCTAACGAACCAATTCTAGGTGAAGCATTCCAGAAGAGTCGTGAGGAAGAGATCTTCTTGCTGCCACCTCCTGGAATGTGTCTGACATTTTCAAGGGATCCTATTCTTGCATCTTGCATCCATCGTGGTCTTTCATTGTGAATTACGACACTTCCACCTCCTGGGACATGTTTGGCATTTTCAAGGGATCCTATCTTAGGTTCTGCTTGCCAGTATGGTCTTTCATCAACAATTTTTATAGTTCCTCCTCTAGGTGTATGATTAATATTGACAAGCGATCCAACTTTTGGATCTGCGTTCCACTGGAGCTTTCGATTTAGGATTTCTACATCCCCTCCGCCAGGTACATGTGTCACATTTTCTAAGGAACCAATTTTAGCCCTGGGATCAAAATGGAGCTTTTCATTCATTATATGGACCTTGCCACCACCAGGAACATGTTTTGCATTTTCTAATGATCCGACTTTAGCCTCAGCATTGAAAAGTGGCTTTTCATCGAAAATTTGGACATTTCCTCCACCAGGCTGATGTGAAGCATTTTCAAGAGATCCCACTTTTGGTGCAGCATTTATTTTCTTTGGTTTGGCTATTAGGATTGCTCCTTTTGGAGTATACTCACATTCCTCAAAGCCTCCTTGTCGTGTCCGGTCCTGAACAAACTTAGGAATCCGAATCCTGCGTATGTCTGCATGTGTTTCACTCAAAGGTCGTACAAGTTTCATGTGTTCTTGATTCAATGAACCTATCCTAGCCTTGGCATTCCATTTATGAACCTGGTTTGCAATTGTTACATTTCCACCTCCAGGAACATGGTGGTAATTCTCAAGTGAGCCAACTTTGGCCTGTGCATTCCATGGCATATTAATTGGTGGTAGATAATTGCCGATTCCATTCCATTCCATTGTCATTTTTGCTTTCTTTGATTTTTTCCCTTTTAACACCGTGAATTTGAAGAAATCCTCTTCAAATGAGAGTCGTTCTACACAGCAATCACAGTTAATAGGGAGCTTCAATTAAGATTTTATGATGGGTCCATATTTCTTTTATTCATGCATAAAATTGATTTCCTTTATATGGAAAGTCACTTAAAACGTTTTATTTTATCACACATCATTTCTGTTATTGAGCTTCCTTTGTCATTTTGCAAATGCTATCTCAAGGTGAGTGCAGGCTCAAATTAGGCAATGTATAAACCTTTGACTGATATTAAAAGGCACAAATGTCAGAAAACTGTACATAGAATCAAAATCTTCAAAAATAATTTCAACAAATTTCAATCCTCTTCTATTATTAGCCACTGTTTACAGTACTGTTTCTTGTTAAGTTTGTTTCCATTAAAGCAACTTGTTTTAGAACTTTTCTAGATCATAAAAAATTTGGTCACATTTACATGGCTTAGAATCATTTAATCCTCCCTTTAAAATGGCTGCCCTTTGGTAACTAAGAGAATATTCACTTTCATGTTGACACATATCGTGTATTCACCTGTCAAGAAAAATAATGTATATACATGTATGTGGCAAGAATTAGAATTTTCTGGATACATGTGACCTGTAAGGGAGATCCTATTTCAAAAGACCCCCTATGTGTTCATCAGAAATATTGACCCGCAAAGTCCTTTGACTCCACAACACTGCTATAAATACAAATGCATTTAGCTTTGAGACATTACAATAGCTTTTCATTTTCTATTATTCTTTTTACTGAAGTAAAGGAATGTTAACAATTGGTAAGGTTCAACCATTCTTAATATGATCTTTTTGTAATGTACATATGCTGTACTTAATATGATCTTTATGTAATGTACATATGCTGTACTTAATATGATCTTTTTGTAATGTACATGTGCTGTAAACACTCTGAACAAAATTTTACGAGGAATGCAATGGGTATCTTTGAGAAATTAAATTACATTTTCTGTTATCTGATCCACTTCAAAAATTTTAATGGACAATGTCAAATTATAGCCAATTATATTGATTACAATTTCTTTTTAATCTATGGAATAAAATTTTTATTTTGCCTATTTGCCTCTCTGTTGGCACATGTTTTAAAAGACACAATTGTGATGAAATAAAATCAAGTTTACACTAATTTTCTTATTCACATAGCTTAGAGCTGTGGTTTTGCTGACCTAGTGTATATTATGACCAAAGGCAAATCAAAGTGAGTTACTTCCCCTGCATATGTGTCTGTTTATGTTTCAGGTATGATTCTGTCATACTCTTGGTAAATAGGAACTTTTTATATTATATATTGTATTTCTATGATATGAAATATTTATATTTTGTACCTAATATTCCTTTTTAAAAACAATTATTGGAATTTGTATGATTATGAATTCAATCTAATTATCATCATGATCATCTGATGTTGATGGTGATTACTGATGAATTTTGGATATCTTGTTGTTTGATGGTGTTAACATTTACTAGTCTGAATTATTATTACCAAACATTTGTCAAAATCATTCTTTAATTCATACTTATCTCGAGACTAGAATTTCTTTTTATTCCAAAATTAATATAAAAGTGTTTCCCTACAAATTGTTCACTGTTAAACCACAGTTTAAAGAAACTACATTTTTTTATAATAATAATAATAATAATAATAATATTGGTCGCACGTGAGTTTAATCCAAATAAGTAAGTAGATTGATAGATACTGGGATAAATACATTTAGAACCATGTACTTTTAAATATTTGACATTAATTAATAGAGATATGAATGAAGAAAAAATATGAATCTGTCATAACTGTCATGTGACAGATATAAAAATGCCAATCAGCATACGATTGTCAATATTTTATTGTTAAAATATATTCCATTAATTCATTTTGAATCTTTTCCATTATAAAAAATTAGATTTTCTAACATAAAACATCTTAATATGAAAACTGTTTTAAAGATTACGAGACAATACTGGGGGTTATTTGTTTCTAAAATAGATATACCTTTCTGTTGATTATGGTAAGACCTATGTTGAAATGTGGTAATATAACAATTCAAATGCAGTGCAGTTTTCATAAAAGAAAAAGAACCAAATTTGAAGAAAAAACCCACTGACGATGGCAAAAATCAACCACAAACCAAATATTAGGGAAAAAGTGTAAAAATAAAAGCTGCTTTTGGTATTTCAAAATTACATTGGGTTAATGTGAGTGATATTAATCAGCTTTCCAGTGGTGCCACTGGGGTATGATCAGAATTAATGGGAATGATACTGACAAATTTTTCCAGTGGTGCCGCTGGGGTATGATTACAGTTAATGGGAATGATACTGACAAGCTTTCCAGTGGTGCTATCTAATCAGAACATAACTGATTAAAGAAAGCCATAAAAATAAACTTTTTGCATACATCTTTTTGTACTTATTACGGGTACCGGAAAATAAAATGTAAATGGTGGGTTTATATTGGCTAAAGTTCAGAACATCCATATATCTATCTACCTACCTACCGTACCTACCTCTATATCTATCTACTGTGTATCTATTGCCCATCTATATATTCTCTACCCATTTATTTATTCATGAATTCATTCACAAGATTTATTTATTTTAAGGCATTATAATTACACTCAGACAAGAACGGTTAACTGCTGGTTCACAAAATACCGTATATACTGGCATATAAGTCAGATCAAACTGAATACTGCATAGACCCAGAATTGCCATTTCATAATGTGCTGGCAGATCTGTGTCTATGCAGTTTGTTAGAAGTAATCAATAGAACAAGCAAAACAGACTCTGATCTGATAGCACATTACGTGATGTCAGATCAGGGTCTGTTGCTTGCAGATGGACTTGACTTATATGCTACCTTTCAATACATAAACTATGAAATTAAAATTTTGTAAACAAATACAGTGCTTACTCATTAGAGTACAGATGACTTAGCGTACTTCAATAACAAATGGATTCTACTTTTTTCACCTCAAGAAACCTCTACAAAAAACATTAATGACCATTTTTCCCCAAGAAGGTAAATTATACGATTCCATTCAGCTCCTGACAAAAAGCTGTTTTCTTTACCAACAAAGCGTTTGTATATATAATACTGAGTGCACTTTTCTGTCTAATTCTCAACGCTTAATGCTTTTATGTACATTGTACATAAAGATATAACTTTGATTAATTCTCAAGCGATGTTCAAAATCTAAATCATTGTCAACTTATCTTCTCAATTTAATGAAGAAATTATTGAAAATAGTCAACAGTGTGTGGTTGTACTGTTCTGTTCATTTCCAATTAAAGGTCTGTGTAGAAATCAAGGTATACAACCCCAAACATCTTAACAATATTCCTACATCTCCAAGGTACTGATATAAATGCCTACCCTATCATTAATAGAATCATTAAGCTAAGAGGTACAATGTTATGACTTCATTTCAGAGCACAGAAGATGTCAATCAACTATTACATAAAAGACATTCAAATGGCCTGTTGACTAATACTGTCATCCAGTTAAGTGTACCTTTTCTGCTCTCTATGTTTCGATTGGTCAAGCAGCATCACTACTAGAGTCAGTGGATCATCCACACAGTTTGCACAAAAATGTATTCATATATTTTCAAACCCTGATAACTTTTTAAAACTTATTTTAGTCTCCAAGTTCCATGAAATTTTCCCCACATATCATATACTTTAAAGACCTCTGTCAACTGACACGCTGATTTATGTTTTTTTTGTTTTAAAAGAAAAAACCCACCAAACTTCAAGCTGAAGGTAAATTATTTAGTGGCTGAAAAATTATTTGATTTTCCGAGAGGTTAACTCAAGTCTTCATATCATCGGTGAGGCGAATGGAAGATGATTCAAATCAGAAAACCAATAAGCAGAGTACTCACTCATTATAATGCTGTCCATGTGAGCCACAGAGTATAAAACCTTATAGGGGAGGACACCTTACAATGAGGTAATAAATCAGTACTTTTTGACCACGGTCCATGTGAGCCATAATGATGTTATAATACAGTACTCCCTCGTTTAACTACCATCCATGGGAGCCAAAGATTATACTACCTTATAGTTGTACCAACTTATAATGATGTAATAATACAGTACTCCCTCGTTTAACTACCATCCATGGGAGCCAAAGATTATACTGCCTTATAGTTGTACCAACTTATAATGATGTAATTGCACAGTACTCCCTCATCAAACACTGTTTTGGGGAGCCATAGAATATGCTACCTTAAAGTGAGACATTGTATAATGCCATAATAGTACAGTATACTGCCTTGTAAGTGAGATCACCTAATAATACTGTAAGAGTACAGTACTCCCTCATTATAACACTATGTGTGGTAGCCATCAGTAAATCACCTCATAGTGAGCCACCTTATAATAAGGTAATATTCCTGTATTCCCTCATTATACTACACCACCTTATAGTGAAGTACCTGATACATATAATTTTACTACCACTTAATGCCATACTTGCCTTGTAACAGGAACTGTGTTATAATGAAGGGCCTTATAGTCAGAGTGCTGCATTTGGTATATTTATATTTAGTGATAGAGTTAATCAATAAAAGATTTCATTTATAGTATCAGTGGATCCAATGTGGCATGGATTTTAGGTACAATTTGTAAAAAAAATATACAGCGCTTGTGTTGTTTTGTTTTGTTGTTATTGGTTTCATTTGTTACAAATTTTGAATCTCTCGTGTAAAAACCGTACTTGCACGAAATTTGAAAATATTGGTTCATAAAATTAATAAAACTGCAAGAAGAAAGAAATGACTGGAATTAGACCTACCTACCTACCGGGTAGTAACAAAAATATCTCCTGATGGAGAAGATGGACTAGAGGGAACACACACAATTTGTTTGTGCAAACTTATGTCCAAGAACAACTTAAGACTCTGAAACCCAGTACTCCAGCAAACGTCAGCATTCACACAGCAAGCAGTGTATGAATTTTATTTTTACATTATCAATTACTAGGTAAATTATACACTGAAAACCTATTTAAAGGACATTTTAGAGCATGAAAAAAAAAAAAAAAACCAAAAAAAAACTAAAACATGCTGATGTCACAAAATTACATGTGAAATTACATGTGTCAAGTCAATTGAAACCAGCCTGTTCACCCAAGAACATGTGCTAAATTATGTCCAGGCAAAACTAATATGATGACCTATGAACCCTAATTAAGCATTGCTAATTTGAAACTTCGTCAACCTGAAACATTTACCCACACTAATGCTTGACTTACAGTATAACTCTTATTTTCATCCCCAAAAAAGTAATTGGTTGAGGGAGGAGAACAAGCATCTTTACTAGAAAACTTCCCAAATATACTGGATAAGAAAAAATATTATATTTACCTTCTGTCACCTAAGCATTATCTGAACTGTCTACCTGGCTTTGTCCAGGCGCAATAAAGAGAAAACCAGTACACCTCACTAAACTACTTAACTGCAGCCATATGAATGGCAGAAATTCTTGATCCTCAGTTTAGACACTTCACTGGCTCTTGAACTGATATATGCAGCTATTTAACTTGCATACTTATGTAAACTAAGCACAAGTATTGCTAAGCAATCTGGAGATCATACCAAGGGATCAAAGCTTTTAGTTCAAGCTTGAATTAGAAGAACACCTGCATAACATAATCAGATCTTGTATTTACATTTTTGGGGATGGAAAATGTTTTTATCTAACTGGAAACACCACGGGCCTCATTTTATTTCTTGCCACAGTCAAACATGTGTTATTACAGTAGAACCTGTCTTGAAAAACTACTGCTATGAGACCACCTGTCTTGGGAGATCAGGTTCTCAAAGCACAGATTGGTTGATTATATAGTGTTATGAACTGTAATGAGAGACCGCCTGTCTTGAGAGACCATACTTTTATGGCAGAAGGGGTGGTCTTTCAAGACAGGTTCTACTGTAACTACCTTTTCTAACAGACCACTTTTCTACTATGAAAAACAAGAGTATTGTGAATGGCACATTATACACCTACCCTATACTTAATAGTACTCAATGTAGATATACTACCTACCCTATACTTAATAGTACTCAATGTAGATAACTACCTACCCTATACTTAATAGTACTCAATGTAGATAACTACCTACCCTATACTTAATAGTACTCAATGTAGATAACTACCTACCCTATACTTAATAGTACTCAATGTAGATAACTACCTACCCTATACTTAATAGTACTCAATGTAGATAACTACCTACCCTATACTTAATAGTACTCAATGTAGATAACTACCTACCCTATACTTAATAGTACTCAATGTAGATAACTACCTATCCTATACTTAATAGTACTCAATGTAGATAACTACCTACCCTATACTTAATAGTACTCAATGTAGATTACTACCTACCCTATACTTAATAGTACTCAATGTAGATAACTACCTACCCTATACTTAATAGTACTCAATGTAGATAACTACCTACCCTATACTTAATAGTACTCAATGTAGATAACTACCTACCCTATACTTAATAGTACTCAATGTAGATAACTACCTACCCTATACTTAATAGTACTCAATGTAGATAACTACCTACCCTATACTTAATAGTACTCAATGTAGATAACTGTGAATGGCACATTATACACCTACCCTATACTTAATAGTACTCAATGTAGATAACTGTGAATGGCACATTATACACCTACCCTATACTTAATAGTACTCAATGTAGATAACTGTGAATGGCACATTATACACCTACCCTATACTTAATAGTACTCAATGTAGATATACTGTGAATGGCACATTATACACCTACCCTATACTTAATAGTACTCAATGTAGATATACTGTGAATGGCACATTATACACCTACCCTATACTTAATAGTACTCAATGTAGATAACTACCTACCCTATACTTAATAGTACTCAATGTAGATAACTGACATTTTTGTGCAGAAACCACTTTTTTTCTTTCAGTTTCAGTGACCTTGACCTTAGATCTTCTGACCTCAAATGAATAAGCTTCTTCCTTACCCCAAATGTAAGCCATCCACAAAGTTTGGTCCAGGTTTATTTTGTAGAACTAATGTTACTATGAGGAAACCATTTTTCTTTTTTGCTATTACAGTGACCTTGGCCTATGACCTGAAAGTTAACAGGCTTCTTCCGTACCCCAAAAATAAGTCATCCACAAGGTTTGGTCGAGGTCTGTGATATAGAATTAATGTTATTACATGAATGAGGAAATAATTTTTTTTTGTTTTGCTATTACAGTGACCTTGGCCTTTGACCTCAAAGTCAACAGGCTTCTTCCTTACCCTAAGTGCAAGCCATGCACAAAGTTTGGTCTAGGTATGTGATGTAGAACTGATGTTATTGTGTGGAAACCATTTTTGTTGTTTCAGTCACAGTGACCTCCTTTATGACTGAATGAATGTAACTTCAACAGCTGCTTCTTTGTATTCAATAGGTTACAGTTTGCAATAAAAATAATAATCAAACTTTTCAAAGTTAAAAGCTGATAGTCATTAGAAGGAGTAGTGCTGAATTGTTAGACTGCAATGCCTCATCATTTTATCATATAAGCAATTTGGATAAATCAGGTTAGAGGAGATGTCAAGAATGTTTGAGGGTATGGGAGACCAAAATCATGTTGTTTTGTGCAACACACCATGAAATGGCAGATATGCCAGTAGGAGATCCAGACCCAAATTCTAGGTGCTAATACTGTGGATCAGTGGACAGTTTAGTCCCGTCATAAAATAATATATCCTACCTCAACTTATCTTATTTCTGCAAGTATTGAAATGAGCTTTATAGGTCTAGCTGATCATGGAACATATCCTAATATGCATGTAGTTAAGTGAGGTATGTCACCCCCTTGTTAGTATGTTTTTTTTTTTTATTGGAGATCAAAATCTTGTTTTTTGTGTGACAAGCAGTGAAATAGAAGGTATGCCAATAGGGGATCCAGACCCAAGTTCTGGGGTGCCAAGACTGGGTATCAGGAAAGGGGTTTACCTGCTCCTAACCCCACACATCTAGCCCTGGGTACCCCTTTATCCTAATACACCATAATTCTCCAATGATAAGCCCATCACCAACTCTCACAGTAACTCTGGCCAATTTTTCATTTTCTTTTCTGATGACAAGTTCCCTCATTCCTCTGCCCACTTTTCAAAAAGCCTGATAATTATTCTTCCTGAATCTTGTACCAGGATCTAAATCCATTGTTACCCACATCCCACACACTCTTTTTTATGGAGACCCAGTCAGAATACTAGATTTACATGGCAAACATAGAACCAGTCAGAATACTAGAGTTACATGGCAAACATAGAACCAGTCAGAATACTAGATTTACATGGCAAACATAGAACCGGTCAGAGTACTAGATTTACATGGCAAACATAGAACCAGTCAGAGTACTAGATTTACATGGCAAACATAGAACCAGTCAGAATACTAGAGTTACATGGCAAACATAGAACCAGACAGAATACTAGATTTACATGGCAAACATAGAACCAGTCAGAGTACTAGATTTATATGGCAAACATAGAACCAGTCAGAACACTAGAGTTACATGGCAAACATAGAATCACTCAGAATACTAGATTTACATGGCAAACATAGAATCACTCAGAATACTAGATTTACATGGCAAACAGAGAACACTTTTTTGTCTTGCCTACATTAGCAGATAAAAAGACACAATGATATTTTGTTTTTGCTTGTGTTCAAGGTGTCACCTTTGCTGCCAACCATTTGAAGATTTATGTTAAAAACTTTGATTTATTGATATATTGACTGATGGATGGATTGATGTTAATGGCACATCAGCACATGAAAGACTATTATAAGCCAAAGTAAATGTAGCAAAATGTCTCACCAACAGACACATCACCACAGCCAATATACGTTGGTCTTGGCTGGATTCAAAACTGCAGTTACCGTATATACTCGCGTATAAGCTGGGTCCAAATGTAAACAACATAGACCCTGATCTGCCGCCGCATAATGCGCTGGCAGATTAGGGTCTATGTTGTTTGTTCTACTGATTAGTCTTTGCAAACTGCATAGACCCTGATCTGCCGGTGCATTATGCAACAGCAGATCTGGGTCTATGCAGTTTGCAGTTGGAATCAGGTTGTACGCAAGCATATACGGTAATCACTGACTGTGAGTATACATGATAACGTGCACTCAGTTGTCACAGCTTTCAAAAAAATGTTGAAATCCGCATACATTTTCTAAAGTCATAGTATACATCAGATGACTGTTAGATGATGGAAGACATATACTGATCTATAAGTCAACAGTGACAAATCAATCATAGACATATCTCAACAAATTCTATGCTACTAATTTTATATATACGAAATGAAAGCGAATTTACCTGCAATGATTCATTATCAACAAATGCTTGATTTTTAAGTATTCCTAAGCATTAGGTACAATGCAAAAGTGGCATTCATCACAATAACTGAGCACAGAAACCGAAGATTAATATCTCTGATATTTAAAACCTTACTTCCTGTAACCGACTGTGGTATGATTGAAGATGGATTAAACCAGTGGCTCCCTATATAACTTTATCATCAATACGTTTTGCTTTTGTTCACGCCGAGGAAATGGGAGCTAAGTGCCTTTCCCAAGCACACACCGAGGTAGCTTACCTGGACAGGTATTGAACCCACGACCCTTGGATTATTAGTCTGATGCTCAAGCAAGTGAGCTACCATGGCTCCATTGTCAATATGACAGCAGCTAAATGTTGCATTTGGAACTATAATTAAACACTTGGTCTGTACAAGTGGATTACAACTTTAATCACATAAATGAAGTGGATAAAAAATTTGTAACAAATGCAGATATGAGACATTTTTCGGTCGAAGACAATGTGAATTGTAACATTAAAAAAATTGTCAATTTTCATCTTATCTGCCGAAAAAAAATTGTCTTACCAAATAAATTAATTTACTTGTACTTGTTGAATGAATATGGTAATGTGAAATTCAGTAAATTATCATTTCTGTAATGCAACATTTGATAAAAAATAGTATCTAATTATCACAATCAATATATACTCATGTGTAAGTTGGATTCAAGGGCAAACTGCATAGATCCAGATCTGCCATCACATAATGTGTTGGTAAATCTGGATCTATGCAGTTTGTTAGGCCTAATCAGTTGGAGCTGGACCTGACATATAAGTGAGTATATTAACATACACTCTCTCCCCCCCCCCCCTCTCCCTCTCTCTCTTGACTTACAAGCTCTCAGTCTATATGTAAAATTATGGGTATATTTTCCTTGAAGGTCAAGATCAAATAGGATTAAAAATCAGTTGGAGTTGTACCTGATTTATTAGTGAGTGTATATTGTATTAGTACACACACACACACACACACACTCTCTCTCTCTCTCTCTAGATTTACTACCTCTTAGTCTATAGGTAAAATTATGGGTATATTTTCCTTGAAGGTCAAGATCAAAATGACACTTAATGTCAAATCACATCTATTAATGTACTATAAAATAGGATTTATATGAATTAAAGTAAATTGTGCATCAAATTAAAAATGAACTGGTCTAGAGAATATAAATGTACCACCAAGTACTTAAATTGAAAAAAAAAAACAAAAACATCAGCATTGCCAAGGCACAGAATCTACTGCATGTCCATTTTATCTATAAATTGAGTCTCTTTGGTTTCTATTTAATACTTGTATACATTACAAAAGATTAATGCAAACAGAAAATGCATTAAAATAGTATTTGTATGTACCAGTACTTGTGGAATCTGGTTTCTTTTAAATTCAACAATGGTTGGAATTTATTAAGGAAAAGCATCTTCATCTACAAACAGAAATCAGGGTAATTTACCCCCCCCCCCCCCATATAGCTTACAAATCAGATGCAACTTAAAACTGCATAGACCCAGATCTGTCATCATATTATGCACTAGGAGATCTGGGTCTATGCAGTTTGTTAGGAGTAATCAGTAGAACAAACAGCATAGACCCTGATCTGCAAGTATATATGGTAATCCATTATACGTATCAGATCTATCACGGAATTTTTCTTCCAATTAAACATCAGCAAATTAATTGTAGGGCAGCACCAAACAGTTTCATATGACTGACCATGGGGTCAAGTTTTAATTAAAGAAACATCCATATTTTATCTCCATAATTCTCCTTCATTTACAGTGGTGTCAAGAATGCATCATTTTTTTTTGTATACACATGGGGATGATCCTAGTGCAGAAACACATTTGTGCTAGCGTGGTTTGAGAAGACGTTTTACATCTACAATGTGCATCAGTGGCTGCCAATTTTCTCCTAGCTATGTTTTTGTGTTCATCATACAATGTGCATCAGTGGCTGCCAATTTTCTCCTAGCTTTGTTTTTGTGTTCATCATACAATGTGCATCAGTGGCTGCCAATTTTCTCCTAGCTATGTTTTTTTGTTTATTATTATTTCGATAATAAGTAACTTTGTTGGAAATAGGTCCTTCATGATCCACTTTCGTCTTAATTAAAGTATTACCTTATATATGAAATATTTCTGATTTTGCTTAGCACAAGTTTTTTTTTTTACAGGGTTGAAAATCTCAAGTTTTAGGGATATTTAAGCATTGTGTGTGTGTGTCTGCAACTATAAAGAGGGAAATCACAAAAGGATAATTTTTATCATGCCAATATTTTTACTGATTTGGTTTCTCCATCCTCTGACGAGTTTGAAAGTATATATATGTTAGTGGTTAAGGAGTTTATTTTGATAGCAGGTGGTTTCAACTGCAGCCTTATTAAAAAAAACTTGAGTGCTGTCTAGATTTGAGTGCTGTCTAGATTTGAGTGCTGTCTAGATTTGCAGGTGATAGAGTTGGATGATAATGTTGCCAAGGAAATAACATCTACTTACAAGCTAAATTACACTCCAGCTTTTTTCAAAAATATTGAAAATTCCTCTTGCTGCAGAAGATGATAACAGTAGGGTATTAAGGTCAGATTATAAACTGCATTTATTTTGCTTTAAAAATAAATGGCAAATGAAGAATGTCTTATCTAACTGACATACTTAAAATTCCTTCTTAATCTGTTATCAAGACTGCACAGCTTCTGAATGTGTTTTGGAGGTGGAATTTGCCCTCATGTTGGTCTATTGCTAACTATCACTAAGGAATATTTACATCAACTTTCTATCTGAAAATTTGTTAATCTGTGAATACCTGTACTACATTTGCTATAATAATAAGTACCATATATACTCACATGTAAGTTGGATCCAACCAAAAAATGCATAGACCCAGATCTGCTGTTGCATAATGCGCTAGCAGATCTGCATTAATGCATTATGTTAGGAATAATCAGTAGAGTAAACAATGTAGACCCCAATCTGCTGGTGCATGATGCTACATCAGATCAGGGTCTGTGTTGCTGGCAGTTTGATCTAACTTATATACAAGTATATATGGTAGTTTTATAATGATTCAAAGACAGCTTTCAGTTTATAATTTTTGGTGAAAAGTTAAATACACCGCTCCCTCGATAACTCGCGCACAACGGGGCCAAAAACATAGACTGCACTATAAGCGACAGCGCGAGTTACCGAGGGACCTCAAAAAAATTAAGAAAGGGATGCCATCCCCGCTGGATATCGAGAAAACCGCAGTGGGGGTGCGGGTGGGTAACGGGGCTGTTTAATGGCGGAATACTCGTTTTATAATTACATTGGGAATAATTGTCAATAAAGAGCTTTTTCTAATGTAGTTGTTTGCTTTTCTGTATAAATTACCTTTATTTTCAAGATAACGAACCTCTGAAAGATCGTTAACAACATTAGTCCAAGCAGTCTGAACAACACGTGTACGCGATACATTGTGTATTACGTCACTGCTTTTTGTTGTTGTTGATTCACAACTAAACAAGATTCCTTTTTTTTGTATAGTACATATAGTGGGAATACCATAAATACTTTCATACAAGTTGGATTCAACTGCATAGAACCAGATCTGCCATCGCATAATGTGCCAGCAGATCAGGGTCTATGTTGTTTGTTCTACTGATTAGTCCTTACAAACTGCATAGACACAGATCTGCTGTTGCATAATGTGCCAGCAGATCAGGGTCTATGTTGTTTGTTCTACTGATTAGTCCTTACAAACTGCATAGAACCAGATCTGCTGTTGCATAATGTGCCAGCAGATCAGGGTCTATGTTGTTTCTTCTACTGAATATTCCTTACAAACTGCATAGACCCAGATCTGCTAGCGCATTATGTGATGATATCAATGTTTTCTTTTTTTGTCAATTATTTTCTGGTACATTTAATAATTAGGTATATCAATGTTTTCTTTTTTGTCAAAACTTGTTATTCCTCCTTTCAATATGTTATATTAATTTTCACAAATGTATGGTCGCCATGTTCATTTAGGGGAAAAATGTCCAGCAAGAGATATTAGAATTCTGAATCCCTGATACATCTTTAGAATTCTGAATCCCTGATACATCTCTCTCTCTCTCTCTCTCTCTCTCTCTCTCTCTCTCTCTATATATATATATATATATATATATATATATATATATATATATATATATATATATATATATATATATATATATATATATACTAGTATATCTTACATTATATTGGTTTTATAGTTGGGTCAAGAGCCTCAATGTTTGACACTTTAATGGTTATCAATGCTTGTATTTATATTTGAATAGTGAAAAGTAAAAACAGCCAATTCCAATGATGTCAACTTAACTACTGCTTTTCTGGTTTCAAGCAAAGAAAACATGTACCGTACTAGCTGTCTTGGTGAAAAAGACCATTTAAATGCCATATATACTCACTTGTAAGTCAAGTCCTACTGCAAACTGCATACACCCATATCTGCTGTTGCATTAATGTGCCAGCAGATCTTGGTCTATGCAGTTTGTTAGGAGTAATCAGTAGAACAAACAACATAGTCCCTGATCTACTGGTGCATTATGCGATGGCAGAACATGGTCTATCTTGTTTGAAGTTGGACTTGACTTACAAGTGAGTATATATAACAAGGGAGTACTGTGCTATTACCCCATCATAAGGTGGTCTTACTACAAGTCAGTATACTCTATGGCTCCCATACAGCATTATAATGAGGGAGTACTGTATTGCTTTGTAAATCTGTCAAATACCCAATGCCAGCAGATGAAAAGGCTTTGAAGAAAAGAATAGTGATCGAAGAGGTCCTTTTTTATACATTTTTAAGGGATATTTAAGCATTGTGTGTGTGTGTCTGCGACTATAAAGAGGGAAATCACAAAAGGATCATTATTTTAGTGAATAATGACTATAGAGATTTTTTTTAAAAACAACAATGGTATATGACGACTGTGTAAAAGTATATTATCTTTTATTTGAATTTATTCCTTTAGATTCTGTTCAGGATCTTCAAAGATAATCTTTGTCATCAATCTGATATCACTAAGCGGCAGAATTAGTGCTCAAAGATGTGTCTAATTTATTTTGCAGGTGATGAAATGAAATGTTAAGAGCACCGTATATACTCATGTATAATACTGGACCTTCTGCAGACTGCATGGACCCAGATCTGCCATCGCATAATGCACCGGCAGATCTGGGTCTATGCAGTTTGTAAGGACTAATGAGTAGAACAAACAACATAGACCCTGATCTGCCAGCACATTATGCGATCAGGGTCTATGTTGTTTGCATTGGACCTGGCTTATACGCGAGTATAGACAGTCATAGGAAATCTGATTCCTAATAAAATCTAATAGTAAATCATTTTTTTTCCCCAGTACACTAAAATCCTCTACTTTGAAAATTGAAAACAATTTTCAGTCCCAAATTTCAATTTTACACTAAAAAAACCAAACATAAAACACAAGAACACACCAAACCTGGAAATGTATTTTAGCTGGTAATTCCATAACATGTTGATATTTATGGTCCAGAAATATCCTGTGGTCATGCATTAATTAAAACACACCTGAAACGTGCTGGGCCAGATTATATACTATTAAAAAATACTGTAGTAGGCTTGATGGTGAATCAAAATGTCCAAGGACATGTGCGGTAAAAACAATATTCGACACATGCACTGACTCATATTTGGGTCGACATTAGACTACTGTAATACATAGTCTTTGCACATTAAAGAAAGGTCAGCTTTTAATGTCAATTGTTAATAACTAAATGCTTGTAAATAAGTAAATTAAGAAAGATTATGTTTATCTTATCAAATTGTTATTGATGCTATTTGTTATTGATGCTATTCATTGTATGCTATTTGTTACTGATGCTATCCATTTTTGATGTTATTTGTTATTGATGCTATTCATTACTGATACTATTAATTATTGATGCTATTTGTTATTAATGCTAGTTGCTATTGATGCTATTTATTATTGATGCTATTCAATATTACTGATATTCATTATTAATGCTCTTTGTTTTTGAAGCTATTCATTATTGATGCTATTTGTTATTGATGCTATTTGTTTTTGATGTTATTCATTATTGATGCTATTCATTATTAATGCTATTTGTTATTGATGCTATTCATTTGAAAATAATTATCACTATAACTTTTTTTTATACAAAATAAAATTTAAATAAATTTAATAACCAGGCATCTAGCCTTGGTTTTGCACATAACAGTAAAGTGGGAGTTCATGCTTCACTTGTAGAACTTAGGTCATATATCCATCAAGCAAATGTAAGAACAACAAGTTTCATACCTAGTCATCATAATATGTACGCCACTCTGCATTTAAACAGTAATGTGAGAGTTACTTCCCATGCAAAACTTTGTATGTGTATCTATCAAATGCATTAAGTACAAGTAAAGTTTCATACCATTTTTTCAATTTAATACCTCAACTCTGCACTTTAAAATTTATTTTTAGCATACATTTTATGAGCTTAAACCTCATCATAACAAGCACACATCGGCGATGTCTTATATCTGTGTCGGAAGCTCTCCACTTTGGGGGTGCCTTTCCTACCCCAATATGGTTGTGCTGACTAAATTATATGTAAGATCAGACTATTTAGCCCACAAAAATAAGTACAATAGTAAGCAGTAAGTACAATAGTAAGCAGTAATGAGAGAACAGACATGCAAGGTGTCAGATACAAATAAATCATGATTTTCATGGTAGCTTTTAGCAGCGACTTCTCTTAAACAAGGCATGTTGGGATCAAGATAGGTGCGCTTACAAATGGATATTTTAGGCAAGTTTTGACCTTAACTTCATTTGCACTCATCAAATGCTGAAATTAAACTCATCAATCAACATGTTTGGGCTGAATCATTCCTCAAGTTCGCAATCCAACATGTCAGTATAAACCACATCATCGATGCCACATATTAATTGATGACAGAATTCTACTTGATGTTACTTTAATTAAAAAATGGAGTTAGCACAGAGAAATAGCACTGTCCAAGGGCATTACACCTAGATCATAAAGAAGAAAGAAGAGAAACCAAACGAAAAACCCTCCATTGGAATTTAAGACTCACTCTTGAATATATCAGTACAATTTTTGAAATAACAAGTCACCAGATTTGCCAAAAGTAAAAATCATACATAATGCACTCTATAGTTTGTGATTCTGACGAGCCTCCACCCATATTGCATTCAAATTTGGAAGTGCATCGTATGATCATAAACACGGCAATATTACTTTTTGTTCAGGAGGAGTAGCAATAACAAGATTTTTAAGATGGCCATTGCAGTGGCCATATTGGACATCAGATTGGCACCATTTTCATTTAGGATCAACTAGACATGTTAATAAGTCTTTAAGTGAAAACCCCATGTTGATATGACCATCCATTCTGGAGAAGTAGCAATAACAAGATTTTCAAGATGGCTGCTGTGGCAGCCATACTGGCCATCAGATCAGCACCATTTTCATTTAGGACTAACTAGACATCATAAGAAGTCTTCTGGTGAAAACCCCCATGGCTATATGACTTTCCATTCATCAGGAGTAGCAATAACAAGATTTTCAAGATGACCACAGTGGTGGCCATATTGGACAGCAGATTGGCACCATTTTCATTTAGGACCAACTAGACACCATAATAAGTCTTTTAGTGAAAACCCCATGTTGATATGACAATCCATTAAGGCGGAGTAGCAATAACAAGATTTTCAAGATGGCCTCTATGGTGGCCATACTGGATATCAGACTGGCACCATTTTCATTTAGGACCAACTAGACATCATAAGAAGTCTTCTGGTGAAAACCCTGTCAATATGACTTTCCATTCAGGAGGAGTAGTGATAACAAGATTTTCAGGATGGCCACTGTAGCAGCCATATTGGACATCAGATCAGCCTCATTTACATTTACCCTTACAGAAATAGCTTATTCTGACTTATAGGTGATGTATGCTTGACTTATATGGGACTTACAAGTCACTTATAAGTTTCTTATACTTTGCATATGTAATGAAGTAAGTGAAATGTTAGTCTGTACAAGTATAGTATAAGTGAAACAATACTGATCTA
The DNA here is from genome assembly GCA_029931535.1 of Margaritifera margaritifera. Classification (NCBI taxonomy): domain Eukaryota; kingdom Metazoa; phylum Mollusca; class Bivalvia; order Unionida; family Margaritiferidae; genus Margaritifera; species Margaritifera margaritifera. The sequence continues at coordinate 3,871,835 of JAQPZY010001563.1, forward strand.
TGTTTCACCTACATTTCACTTATAAGTGACGTACAAGTCATTTATAGGTGGTATAAGTCTTTATCAGCTGAGTATAAGTGAACTGTAAGTTTCTGATTAATAGTTTACTGCAAAATTACAGTCTCAAGTGCAAGGTTTACTGCAAAATACAACCCAAGTTCAACAAAGGTGCTACTATGATTTTCTTTCAAAATTCATAATTTTCCATCAGATTTATCAATTTCAGTATCATATCAACAACAACAAAAAAAGAATTTCATCATGTTTTATTTAAAATATTTTAAATAAAACTTACAACTTTGATCGATCCTGAGTATGAAAGCTAGAAAAAAAGCAATGTTTGAGTGTGTGTGTGAATGTGTAAATTGCAAAATGGAGACATGAGTGAGCATACACAACCACACACTGCAGGCACACCTTGTAAGCAAAGACCTTTCCAGCATCCAACAATAAATTATTTTCTATAATTTCATTTAAAAGAATATTATTTGGCACCAAACATTCAACTGTGTATATTCTAATGACATAATAGAAAATAATTTAATTTTGGATGCTAAAAAAATTATTTGACATCGAAAAGATGTTTCAATGGCAAAAGTCTGGAGCTGGAAAGATTTCCGGGGTGAACCCTATCATAATTTAGACTTGGCCACACTTCCATTTCTAGAATTTAAACCATGGTGGTCTGCATCTACCGGTATACACTAACTTGTTCCCTTTGTTTTGTTCGCTCTTTTTGCTTTCCAGCATCATGCAGTATACTCAAATATCCTAGGGTTCACATGCTGACAATTGAATTTTGGACAGCCTTCAATTACCAACTGAAACAGAATTACCATCAGATTCTGAAAGAAAATTACACTACCGCCCATGAGTCGAACCCTGCTTTCAAATTTGGTTGTAGGGGCCTACTTGATGACAGATTCTGCCCGAAATGTATGTATGACAGAAAAACAGTATTTATTACTTGGGGAATAAATTATATTTATAGTTATCACTTATTTGTTTTATTTCAGTTAACAATTTGATATTGAGCAAGCTGTTTTAAACGTGGTGATTCAAGGCAGCATGCAAATGTATTGGAATCATTTCACAAATTGTAATTTAAATGGAAATGTATGGGATTTTTTTATAAGGTCAGAACTTATAGGTAGCCATTTACACGCAAACATTGTATCAAACTGATAGCTATTTACATGTCAAACTGATGACTTGTGTTTATATAGGACACAATTTCCTTTCAGGGGGATGGGGGTGGGGGGAGGGAGTGGCTTTAAAGCACAAATTCAATTAATTTAGCGGGAATTCGCTCTTATCTCACATATAAGCATAGTAAGTGAACGACTTACATTTCACTTTTAAGTGAAGTATACTTCACTTATAAGTTCACCTATATGTCCCTTATAAGTAAGCTACAAGTGTAGTAAGTGAATGGCTCACATTTCACTTATAAGTGACCTATAAGTGTAGCAAGTAAATGGCTCACATTTCACTTATAAGTGACCTACAAGTGTAGTAAGTAAATGGCTCACATTTCACTTATAAGTGACCTATAAGTGTAGTAAGTAAACGGCTCACATTTCACTTACAAGTGACCTACAAGTGTAGTAAGTAAATGGCTCACATTTCACTTATAAGTGACCTATAAGTGTAGCAAGTAAATGGCTCACATTTCACTTATAAGTGAAGTATACTTGATTTATAAGAGAAATGCCTAATTTGCATATGAAATGCCTTATTTGCATATAAAGTCCAAATCTTTCACCTATATGTAACTTATAAGTGACCTAAAAGTAAAGTGAATTGACAGTTACAAGCCCTTTACAAGTAATGAATATAAGTGATCTATAAGTCACATACAGATTTTTTCCGTAAGGGTAGGACCAACTAGACCATGGCATGAATGTGTGTGTAAAGTTTCATGGCAATCCTACAAGTAGTTTAGGAGAAGTAGCAATAACAAACTTGTGCTAATGGATGGACGGATGATGGACAACAGACGATCCCATAAGCTCTTCTGGTCTATGACCAGTAGAGCTAAAAATGGGAGCCATTGATCTTATCACAGTTTGCAAATTATCCAGGTGCAAATCAATGTTGGAATTGTGGATAGATGTTATCACATTGTTAGCAGGTTTGCGAGTTATCCAGGGGTAAATTAATGTAGGAGTTGTGTATAATGTATATGGCAAAGTGTAGGAGTTGTGTATAGTGTATATGGCAAAGTGTAGGAGTTGTGTATAGTGTACATGGGAAAGCGTAGAAGTTGTGTATAATGTATATGGCAAAGTGTAGGAGTTGTGTATAGTGTACATGGTAAAGTGTAGAAGTTGTGTATAATGTATATGGCAAAGTGTAGGAGTTGTGTATAATGTATAGGTAAAGTGTAGGAGTTGTGTATAGTGTACATGATAAAGTGTAGAAGTTGTGTATAATGTATATGGCAAAGTGTAGGAGTTGTGTATAATGTATATGGCAAAGTGTAGGAGTTGTGTATAGCATACATGGTAAAGTGTAGGAGTTGTGTATAATGTATATGGCAAAATGTAGGAGTTGTGTATAATTCACATGGCAAATCAATGTAGTAGTTGTGCATAATGCACATGGCAAATCAATGTAAGAGTTGTGTATAATGTACATGGTAAAGTGTAGGAGTTTTGTATAATGCACATGGCAAAGTGGAGGATTTGTGTATAATGTACATGGCAAAGTGTAGGAGTTGTGTATAATGTACATGGCAAAGTGTAGGAGTTGTGTATAATGTACATGGCAAAGTGTAGGAGTTGTGTATAATGTACATGGCAAAGTGTAGGAGTTGTGTATAATGTACATGGCAAAATGAATGAGTGATGAGAAGTCTTTCCACTTGTAGATAAATCGATTCTCATATTTGTGTTCATCAGATATGAAATTTATGAAACTGATTGAAATACACTGTCACTTGCTGTTAGCCAGAAGCTTGTGGTGTACACTGTCACTAACTATCAGCCAGAAGCTTGCAGTGTACACCATGCCACTCAATGTGAGCCAAAGCCTGCAGTGAAGTCATTCACTGTTAGCCAGAATCTTGTGGCATACACTGCCACTCAGCATTAGACAGAAGCTTGTGGCATAAAATACACTGTCAATCATTGTTAACCAGAAACTAGTGGCTTACAATACACTATGTCACTCGCTGTTAGCCAGAAGCTTGTGGCATACAATACAGTATGACACTCACTGTTAACCAGAAGCTAGTGGCATACAATACACTATGTCACTCACTGTTAACCAGAAGCTTGTGGCATACAATACCTTTTGACTTGATTGCTAAATGTTCATATCAATATACACAATGCATTATAAATTTCTTACTCCTAGTGCAAACATGATGCCTTAATAAATGTACCTTTCATACTTCCCATTTGTGATTGTCAATTATTTGCATTGTTATTTGTTGAACACTGTGTACCATAACATGACAAGCTTAAAAGTTAATAGGCTGCAGAGTAATTGTAACTTCAATGTGAAGAACTGCAATCAAATACTACAGGGGGTCATTAAATGAAATGGATCTGACAGGTGAAGAACTGCAATCAAATACTACAGGGGGTCATTAACTAAAATGTATCCGAGTTACATACTGTGCACTGACATAGCTTCATGACTTGAGAAGGAAAAAAATCTCATTCACATAATCAATTATTGAACTAAATTAAAATAACCTTCTTATATGTGTGCGGTAAAGTGTATATATTTATGAATATAAATTCTTTTTTAAAGCCTCTTCAATGCACATTGCATATATAAGCCTCAAGCGCATGGTTTGTATAGCCCCGAGTGTTTTTTTTTTCCCCCAAGGATTTTACATAAAGTTGTCAAGGGCTTCCAAAAGTTTTCAAGGAGTGTTTTTTCTTATGGACACTAAATATTTGGTACATGTTTTTGTACATGTTACAATGCATACATACATTGGTAGACAAGTAGAAGAAAAAACATGACTATTTAGAGTACAACCACAGCAAAAGGGAAGTATTGCATGCCATGTCATGTATAATTTTTTGATCCAACCAATTTTACCCCATTTATTTACTTATTCATTCTTTTTGGATATATGCAAGAAACAAAAATTCTAAATTTAAATAGTGATGTATTTTACTCAGTTTTAAAGTTCTGTATTTCTTCAAATAAAATCAAAGATAAAATCATCTTCTAAATTCAAGGAGTTCTCAAGGCAACCCCTCAAATTCAAGGTTGTAGAAACAATGATGCAGAGGCATATATACAGGCTATTCTGAGTCAGAAAATGGTTCACACTGGCAAGGAAATGCATAACAAAATTCTAGGAAATGCATGACAAAATTCTAGAAAATGCATGATAAAATTAAAAACATAAATGATATTAATAGGCCCAGCTAGGATATTTATATTTTTAACCAAAATCCAATCACCAAAATGATAAATATAACATGAAGATTATCTGACACAATTGCAGTCTTCATGCACCCTTTGCCATAATCAACACCTTTTGTCATAAATTAACAGCTTTTGTCATAAATCAACACCTTTTGTCAAAATCAACAGCTTTTGTCATAATCAACACCCTTTGTCATAAATCAACATCTTTTGTTAAAATCAACACCTTTTGTCATAAATCAACACCTTTTGTCAAAATCAACACCTTTTGTCATAATCAACACCCTTTGTCATAATCAACACCTTTTGTCATAATCAATACCTTTTGTCATAAATCAACACCTTTTGTCATAATCAACACCTTTTGTCAAAATCAACACTCTTTGCCATAATCAACACCTTTTGTCATAATCAACACCCTTTCTCAAAATCAACACCTTTTGCCATAATCAACACCTTTTGTCATAATCAACACCTTTTGTCAAATCAACACCCATTGTCAAATCAACACCTTTTGTCATAATCAACACCATTTGTCATAATCAACAATGCTGGCAGATTAGCATTTGCTGCTGAAGGATTATTAAGAATATTTTGTTCTTCTTATAAACTTTCACTTTTTTTCTTTTTGTACCATTTTTCCAAAAGGTTGTTAACTCAGAAAAAATGATGTATTCTTCTTCATATAAAAATGTATCCTACGTTACATTTTAATACCTGATCTAAAAATGCATCCTTCACTACATTTTAACACACCTAAAACGTATCCTTCACTATATTTTATATACACAAAAAATGTATCCTTCACTCCATCTTAATACCTGACCTAACAAATGCTTGTACAACATATTGCCCATTTTCAGAATTTTTCAATGCAAGAGTCAAATTCTGCAAGGCCTCTGTAACATCATAAATTTCCAGAACTTTACAAGATACATTGTAAAGTTCCAGGACTTTTTAAGACATATCATAAAGTTCTAGGACTTTTAAAGATGCATTGTAAAGTTCCAGGACTTTTTAAGACACATCATAAAGTTCCAGGATTTTTTAAGACACATTATAAAGTTTCAGTATTTTATAAGACACATCATCAAGTTCCAGGACTTTTTAAGACACATCATAAAGTTCCAGGACTTTTTAAGACACATCATAAAGTTCCAGGACTTTTTAAGATGCATCATAAAGCTCCAGGACTTTTTAAGACACATCATAAAGTTCCAGGACTTTTTAAGACACATCATAAAATTCCAGAACTTTGTAAGACACATTGTAAAGTTCCAGGATTATACAAGATACATCGTAAAGTTCCAGAACTTTATAAGACACATCGTGAAGTTCCAGGATTATACAAGACACCTTGTATAGTTCCAGGATTATACAAGATGCATCATAAAGTTCCAGGATTATACAAGATACATCATAAAGTTCCAGGATTATACAAGACACATTGTAAAGTTCCAGGATTATACAAGATACATTGTAATGTTCCAGGATTATACAAGACACATCATAAAGTTCCAGGATTATATAAGATACATCATAAAGTTCCAGCATTATACAAGATACATCGTAAAGTTCCACTACTTTATAAGACACATCATAAAGTTCCAGGATTATTACAAGCTACATCATAAAGTTCCAGGATTATACAAGATACATCATAGAGTTCCAGGATTATACAAGACACATCGTAAAGTTCCAGGATTATACAAGACACGTCATAAAGTTCCAGGATTTTACAAGATACATCATAAAGTTCCAGGATTATACAAGATACATCATAAAGTTCCAGGATTATACAAGACACATCATAAAGTTCCAGGATTATACAAGATACATCATAAAGTTCCAGGATTATACAAGATACATCATAAAGTTTCAGGATTATACAAGATACATCATAAAGTTCCAGGATTATACAAGACACATCATAAAGTTCCAGGATTATACAAGATACATCATAAAGTTCCAGGATTATACAAGATACATCATAGAGTTCCAGGATTATACAAGATACATTGTAAAGTTCCAGGATTAAACAAGACACATCATAAAGTTCCAGGATTATACAAGACACATCATAAAGTTCCAGGGTTATACAAGACTGTATAAACCCTGCATAAGAGAAGACTATAAATAATGTATCAGAATAACATTTATCTAAAGTTTTAGAAAAGTAATGGAAAATAGCCATCAGAATAATGGCTGATTCCACAGAATTACTGTAGCTATTATAAATGAAAAATAGCCATCAGAATAATGGCTGATCTCCAGACCTACCATAGCTATTACAAATGAAAAATGAAAAACCAGAGCTAGTACTGATGGGTGCATTACAAAGGGCCCCACACTCTACAATATGCTTGGTGGGACTTAAACTGAAGAATTCTGAATGGAAAAACCAAGTTTGGAGATGGACAACTCTTCTAAATGACACTGAATGATGGAAATCCAATTCATTCAATGTCTCATTAATATAAAGTTTCACTTAGGTTAAAATGCAATATTCCTTAGCAAAGTTATGCTGTGGAAAGCAAAGTGATGAGAATGGGCAATTAGGGGACACAACTCTTCTAAATGTTAATGTGGTGCACTTGAAATTAGACTCATTCACGGTTTCATCAACATAAAGCTGCATGCCAAATTTGGTTGAAATGCAGCAATGTGTAATAAAAATTATACTGTGGAAACCAAAATAAAGAGGATGGGAATCAGGGGCCATAACTCCTGTAAGTGATGTCGTAGTATCCTGAAAATCAATCTAACTCAAAGCCCCATCCATCTAAAGCCTCATGCAAAAACTGGTCGAAATCCAAAAAATTTTCAGGAAGTTATCTTGCAGAAACCAATGTGGGGAGGATGAGCAATCAAAGGGGCATCACTCCTAAAGGAGACGAATTTAATACCAAATTGATCAGAATATGTTGAATGCTTTTCTTGAACTATGCCATTACATGCAACATCCCATATGAAGATCTGAAGTTAATTGTAAAGGGCCATAACTGTATCCAAAATGGAGTTAACAAGACAAAACCCATCATCTAGGTCTATGAGACAACAATGTACACACCAAATTACATCAGAATATATTAAATGGTTCCTGAATTATGCTGGTTACAAGTATCCGCTTTAGTGGAAATGTAATAGTGATGGAAAAAGGGCAATAACTTTCTCAAAACTGGACCTGAAAACTCAAAACCTTTAAAATGCACATCCAAATGGAATAGGCAATTCACCTACCAAATGGCATCCAATTATGTGCAAGGATGGCAGAGCTATACTTGTAATAAGAGGTGTGAATGGATGGACAAAATGACTGACTGACAGATGAATAGATGGAAAAGCTGATTAGTATAGGACTCCAGCATCTTGATCCAGGGCACTAATTAACATAATCTGACCTCAAATGACCTTGACTTGCAATGGTTTGACCTGATATATATATATATATATATATATATATATATATATATATATATATATATATATATATATATATATATATATATATATATAATGCATAAACCAAATCAAAATCTGAACTCCAGTCATCTTCAGTTTGAATGTTTGACCCTCCATGAAATGGAAAACTCTCCATACAATTCAGTTGGAGTTGGGGGGGGGGGGGGGGGGGTAAAAAAAAAGTACTATTTTCAGTGCCAGAAACCTTGATTGTTGACCTATCAGCACAGACAATTGATTTGGAATTGCTAATCTCCAAGTGTAGTAAACCTATGAAGTTCGATGAAAACTTGGTCGATGTAAATTGAGAAATTATGGTGAAACAAGGAATGCAATATCATGTCCAGTGATCCTGACCTTTGACCTATCAATCACAGACTCAGTAAGGAGCTGCCCTTCCTGAAGTGTAATGCAACTATGAAGTTGATAAATACTGGGCGCAGGAAACTTAAGGAAAGTGGACTTGTTATGTTGAACCCAAAATGATTATTTTAGCTCCAGTAAATTTTACTTTTGTCCTCAGGCCTGAGAATCAACAGAAAGGTGCATCTGACCAAGTGTAGACTATGAAGTTTGATAAAAACTGAATGCAGGAAACTCGACTAATTGAGAGGAACCCCCCCCCCCCAAAAAAAGAAGAGGTTTTAGTGACCTTGACCTTTCACCTTTTGGCCTCAGAATCAATATGGAGCTGCCCCTGCCCAAGTGTAGTCTACCTATTAGGTTTGATGAAAAATTGTCCAAGAAAACTTGACTCCTCTTGCAAATCACATTTTCAGCTCCAGTTACTATGACCTTGGTGCAAGCAACCCCACAACACCAAGGACCTAAATTGAGATCAATTACATATGATCAGTGCAGGATACCATTTCCAAAACAAATACTTTAAAAAAATAATTTGCTTACTCTGGTGCTATTTTATGGAATGAACTCCCCATAACCATTAGATCAGAAACAAATCTAAATGTGTTCAACACAAAATTGTATAACCATTATTTTGAAGGGCAGTTGTCATTTTAAATATTGAAATATTGAAATACATGCTCTCCAGTTTGCTCTGTTAATGCATATCATATATATGTATATGCTTTTATACTTAATATATCCTGAGGGCCTCAGGGGAGAATAGTATATTATACTAACTGAGATACCCTCATAAAATAAAGTGTTTATTATTATTATTATTATTATTATTATTATTATTATTATTAATAGGCTTCTGTCTCTACCCATGGTTAAAGCACACAAGGTTAGAGGAAAAATTACCACAGCAAACTAATGTTATGTTATGGAAACCACCTCATCTATTAATGCATAGATGGACAGACAGATGGATGGACATTCTTATTGCTGTATTCCAATGTACCTTTAGTCTGGAGGGATAAGAGAGAATGTTTTACTAATATTTATACCTTTCATTCTAGAATTATAAAAAAATCTAGACCATTCAGAGAAAGTTACTAATGTAAACAATTGTTTTCTAATAATTTTATGATAAATCTATGTCCTAATGATTTGGGACCATTTGAGTTTCATATAAAGAGTGACCAGTCTGGGCTATGTCCTAATGATTTTGGAACTAGTTCTGCATAAGGGGTGACCAGTCTAGGCTATGTTCTAATGTTCTAATGATCTGGGGTCTCACTGAATAGTTTCATATTTTGACCCCCCCCCCCTAATTTTTAAGAAAGAGGGCATGGGCCTGAAAAGCATGAGCCTTGTGTTTATAAATTCACACAGAAACTAAATCTGCAATTTGGTTTACATTTACTTTGAGTTAGGCTTGAAAATGGGTTACATTTACTTTGAGTTAGGCTTGAAAATGGGTTGGCTTGTTTGGTGACTGTATGTTACAGTTAGACTAGCATTGGAGATCAAATGTGTAACTTGGGCTGCAAATGAACAGCCGAATTGGTTTATGTATTTATGCATGTCCGCTACAGCAAATTGAGATAGTTAAGGGTGGTTAGAAGCATGCCAATTTGTTGTAATACCAGTGAACTTTAAACTTGCATGAGGCCGATACCGATTGTTTTAGCCATCTTGTCACAGGAATATATTAAAAATAGCTCTTTAACGTCAAAAATGAACGTAAGAAAGAGGGGTTTGAGGTAGTGTTGGTTAAGTGTAAAAGCTATCGGTTGTACAAGGAATTAATCTGAATACCTTAATTAATATCTGACAAGCATGCTTTCCACAAAATTCACTGGTTAGTTTTTATTTGTATCTCTAATGTAGAAAATATTCTCATTTTTCTGCAATGTGTCTTAGTCCGATGAAAACTCACCAGAACAACTGTCCAGTGAGACCTTAAGACTGGTTCTATATAAAGTGTGACCAGTCTAGGCTATGTGCTAATGATCTGGGACTGGTTCTGCATAAAGGGCGACCAAGTTAGGCTATGTGCTAATGATCTGAGACTTGTTGAATGTCTGTATTAAGGGTGACCAGGCTAGGATATGTGCTAATGATCTGAGACTCGTTGAATGTCTGTATTAAGGGTGACAAGGCTAGGATATGTGCTAATGATCTGAGACTCGTTGAATGTCTGTATGAAGGGTGACCAGGCTAGGATATGTGCTAATGATCTGAGACTGGTTGAATGTCTGTATTTAGGGTGACAAGGCTGGCTATGTGCTAATGATCTGAGACTGGTTGAATGTCTGTATTAAGGGTGACCAGGCTAGGCTATGTGCTAATGATCTGAGACTGGTTGAATGTCTGTATTAAGGGTGACCAGGCTAGGCTATGTGCTAATGATCTGAGACTGGTTGAATGTCTGTATTAAGGGTGACCAGGCTAGGCTATGTGCTAATGATCTGAGACTGGTTGAATGTCTGTATTAAGGGTGACCAGGCTAGGCTATGTGCTAATAATCTGAGACTGGTTGAATGTCTGTATTAAGGGTGACAAGGCTAGGCTATGTGCTAATGAGTGAGGCCTTAAGACTGGTTCTGTATAAAGGATGACCAGTCTAGGCTATGTGCTAATGATCTGGGACTGGTTCTGCATAAAGGATGACCAAGCTAGGCTATGTGCTAATGATCTGAGACTAGTTGAATGTCTGTATTAAGGGTGACAAGGCTAGGCTATGTGCTAATGATCTGAGACTGGTTGAATGTCTGTATTAAGGGTGACAAGGCTAGGCTATGTGCTAATGATCTGAGACTGGTTGAATGTCTGTATTAAGGGTGACCAGTCTAGGATATGTGCTAATGATCTGAGACTGGCTGAGCTTCTGTATAAAGTGTGACCGGTCTAGGCATGGTTGCACACCTCTATTTTTTTTTCCACAGCAAACTGTGAATTCTTAGATTGTTGGTTGCTTTTGTTTTTGCTTTGGTGTTTAATGGCACATAAGCACACTGAAAGTTACATAGTGCAGAGGAAATTTGAATAAAGTGTCTTGCCTTGAGACACACCACAACAGCTGACCTGGACTGATCTGGGCATGATTTGAATCTGCATCAACTGACATGCAAGTCTGGCACTGAGCTACTAAAGCTCCCTAGATTGTTGGTTGCCACACTCATGTTACAAAATTTCCCCCGCCCAAAAAGAATTTATACCTTAAAAGTACATGTTCATTAATTTTATTGAAAGATGTAAATTGTATCTATATGTATAGCCATGACATGGGGCTGACAATTATCTGACCTGGTTGATTTTAATGAGAACATTGAATCACTAATATAAAATGAGAACACTGAATCGCTAACACAAAAGAAGAACACCAAATCCCTAATAAAAAATAAGAATACCAAATCCCTAATATAAAATGAGAATACCGAATACCTAATATAAAATGAGAGCACTGAATCCCTAATATAAAATGAGAACACCAAATCCCTAACATAAAATGAGATCACCAAATCCCTAACATTAGATGAGAACACTTAATCCCTAACACAAAATAAGGATATGAATCACTAACATAAAATGTGAACACTGAATCCAAATCCCTAACATAAAATGAGAACAATGAATCCCTAACATAAAATGAGAACAATGAATCCTTAACACAAAATGAGAACTCTGAATCCATAACATAAAATGTCTTTGTCATAAATGCCATTTCTCTCAGAGGCACATGTACAAATTTGTTAAAAATGTACTTTTACCAAACCATGAAAACTGATTCACATAAAAATAAATTAATTTCCTGCACTTGAAACAAGAAATAAAATCTTATGAGAGAGATCTCTCATATAAGGATTGAACAACCCCCATTCCACCCACCCCCACATAAAAAGATTAAATTGTGTCATGATCATGACTAACATCAACCAAGTTTACAAGAACTGTTGCATTACTTTAATCAAAGGATATTATTACAGGCATGTCCATGTGTAAAATAATTACATGTATTTGTTATTAATGTTACTGTACTCACCTGCATTGATTACTCAATGTGGAGGTTTTACTATAAACATTATTTCATCCTCAACCATTCCAGTCTAAAATACAGTGTGTGTAATAATACAAACCTGATTCCCAAGCCATAATTTGACCAATCATTGTGTAACCTTGCACCTGAACGATGTACAAAAATATCATTTATCAGTCAATGATCTCACCTGACAACAGCCTAACTATCTGCAATTCAATGTCATCACATTGTAATATCATTAAATCACCATGGTCGTCACTGTATTTCAAACATAAAGCTTTACAAAACTCACAGATCGCATCTGAAATAAATTATGATGGCTTCCTTTCTGTTTGAGTAAGGGCTTTGTGCAGTACGAAGTTTTTTCATATTATCTCAGACAATAGTATTTGTGCTAAAGATAATGGGTATTCAGATTTACCATATAAACCTTTATAAATGTTTCAAGCTAGGCTTAAAACTGAATCCATTTCAAGCTAGGATTAAAAAAGGATCAATTTCAAGCTAGGATTAAAACTGAATCAATTTCAAGCTAGGATTAAAACTGAATCAATTTCAAGCTAGGATTAAAACTGAATCAATCTGTAAATTGTTTTCAAAAATTTAAATCTAATACTGATATGACTTATTAAATCCATGGCAGGAAAGATACCCTTACAATTGTCCCCATAAAATCTTAGTATTAGTTGGTGTCTGACTGTGAGAGATTTTTGCACGTGATATAGAACTTGTATGTATGAAAAGTTCTGTACGATTATCAATAGACCGAACAACATTTATCTGCAGGTAGAAGAGTTACGTTCCTTTACATAAAGTCAGAAGTCCATTCGAATAAACATATGTTGTGCTCAGTAAGGTGTTCATTCAGATTCGTCCTAAAAATTATTTAAGCACAAAAAAAAAAAATCCATGAATTTGGTTTCAATTTACAGTAGGCATAAACTTTAATATAACATACCTAAAATCTGCATTATTTCTACATGTTATTGTCAAAATTCCTTCTAAATGGAGACTGTTTTACTCCAAATGACCTCTAACCTTTTGAGCTCTTTAATGTGTAAAAAAGCAACATTGTAATGGCAAAGTGTCAATTCATCTATATTTACAGCTCAGGGGAGCAGTGGTAGCTTAGTTTGTACAGCTTCGGATTCACAATCCAAGGGTTGCGGGTTCAATACCCACCCAGGTCTGCCCAGGTCGGCTGCCTCGGGGTGTCCTTGGGAAAGGCATTTAGCTCCCATTTTATCAGTATGATATAGCCTATAATGTGCTGTTAAAACAAACAACAACAACAAATATTTACAGCTCAAAATCTGGAGTCTATTTTATAGCACTGTTTTCAATGTGACACACATTTAATGAGCACAGAATCATATTGTTATTGTTTGTCTTTTTTGGGTACAGTATTCAAAAACTTTTTGTGATGCATTTAGAATATCAAAATGTCTTTTTTGGGTACAGTATTCAAAAACTTATTGTGATGCGTTTAGAATATCAAACTGTCTTTTTTGGGTACAGTATTCAAAAACTTATTGTGATGCGTTTAGAATATCAAAATGTCTTTTTTGGGTACAGTATTCAAAAACTTTTTGTGATGCGTTTAGAATATCAAATATCTTTTTTGGGTACAGTATTCAAAAACATTTTGTGATGCGTTTAGAATATCAAAATATCTTTCTTGGGTACAGTATTCAAAAAAATTTTGTGATGCGTTTAGAATATCAAAATGTTTGTAATAAAACTGAATAGTACTATTGTAGGGATGCATACGATATATTTGTCTAGATCGCTCTAATGACTATTGTACGGACGCATACAATATATTTGTCTAGATCACTCTCATGACTATTGTAGGGACACGTACGATATATTTGTCTAGATCACTCTCAAGACTATTGTAGGGACACATACGATATATTTGTCTAGATCAGGCTCAAGACTATTGTAGGGATACATACAATATATTTGTCTAGATCACTCTCATGACTATTGTAGGGACACATACGGTACATCTATCTAGATCAATCTAATGACTTGTGGGGACAAATACGCTATATCTATATAGATCACCCTAATAACTTTTGTAGGGACACATACAGTACATCTAGATCTATCTAATAACTTTTGTAGGGACACATAAGGTACTTCTGGATCACTCTAATGACCTTTGTAGGGACACATACGGTACATCTAGATCAATCTAATGACTTTTGTAGGGACACATACATACATCTATCATCATCTCGATCACTCTAATGACTGTTGTAGTGACACATATGGTACATCTGGATCAATCTAATGACTTTTGTAGGGACACATAATGTACAACTATCTAGGTCACTCTAATTATTGTGATGGATTTGATAGAGTTGTAGCACAAATGAGCTAATGGCAATTTAAATCAACACTCTTAGAAACTGATTACTCATGTAGCAACTAATTGAACATACTATTTTACAATAATCATATATGCTTGGCCACTTTCCATCACAGTTGGTCAGATATTGAAAGGCTTCTATGCTAGGCCACTTTCCATCAGAGTTGGTCAGATATTGAAAGGCTTCTATGCCAGGCCACTTTCAATCAGAGTTGGTCAAATATTGAAAGGCTTCTATGCCAGGCCACTTTCCATCACAGTTGGTCAAATATTGAAAGGCTTCTATGCCAGGCCACTTTCCATCACAGTTGGTCAAATATTGAAAGGCTTCTATGCCAGGCCACTTTCCATCAGAGTTGGTCAGATATTGAAAGGCTTCTATGCTAGGCCACTTTCCATCAGAGTTGGTCAAATATTGAAAGGCTTCTATGCTAGGCCACTTTCCATCAGAGTTGGTCAAATATTGAAAGGCTTCTATGCCAGGCCACTTTCCATCAGAGTTGGTCAAATATTGAAAGGCTTCTATGCCAGGCCACTTTCCATCAGAGTTGGTCAAATATTGAAAGGCTTCTATGCTAGGCCACTTTCCAGCAGAGTTGGTCAAATATTGAAAGGCTTCTATGTCAGGCCACTTTCCATCAGAGTTGGTCAAATATTGAAAGGCTTCTATGCTTGGCCACTTTCCATCAGAGTTGGTCAGATATTGAAAGGCTTCTATGCCAGGCCACTTTCCATCAGAGTTGGTCAAATATTGAAAGGCTTCTATGTCAGGCCACTTTCCATCAGGACTGGTCAAATATATGAAAGACTTCTATGCCAGGCCACTTTCCATCAGAGTTAGTCAAATATTGAAAGGTTTCTATGCCAGGTCCATCAGAGTTGGTCAAATTCTGTTAGCTCATTGTACCTGGGAGATTATTTTCATTTTCGCTTGAAATGGGGCTAGGAGACAAAGTTTTGTTGTTACTTAAAATTAAAACCAAGCATCTGTCTGATTCAGAGAAACTTTCATATTGCCTGATGCTAAGATATGTACAATAAGTTGTTCTTGATTGGCTACTTAGTCCGAGCATGAGCAGATCAGTGAACAAAACAAATTGACTTTTGGAGGGGGGAACCTACAATTTTTTTCTCCCGACCCCCTTTTCTCCAAATCTCCAACTCACCCTACATTTTGCAAAGGTTTGTTTGTTGGTGTGCTGTTTGGACCAGTCTGCTTTAGATCTAGCAAGAGGAACTCTAACATCCTGACACAAACTCTGGTTCCGAAACCAGCAAATTTTTTGCCTAAATAAAGTCTGGTAAAATTTTTTCCACATTTTGGCTTACTTTTAACCTGATTAGAACATGTTCATTATACTCGTGTATAAGCCCGGTCCAAATGCAAACAACATAATGTGCCCGCAGATCAGGGTCTATGTTGTTTGTTCTACTGATTAGTCCTTACAAACTGCATAGAGCCAGATCTGCTGGTGCATTATGCGATGGCAGATCTGGGTCTATGTAGTTTACAGTTGGTATCTGCTTATACTAGAGTATATACAGTACATTACTTGCCATCATTGTCAAGCTTCATCTTTCCCCTTTTCTCAAATACCACCTGGAGCAACGGTACTACTTTATGACACAAAAATGTGGCATTTGGCTTTCACGAGTTACCGGTAAGCGGTTTTTGAGATTATTTTGTGTAAATGTTTTTCCAGTTTTAGTAATGGTACCATATTTGATGGTGAATTGGTCAAAATCTGTTAAGTGAATTTTAAGAAGTTATTACAAATTTTTCTATTTTCAGCAGCAGCAGCCATATTTGATGGTAGATAGGCATCATTAAATCTAACTTAAAAGCTGTTGTACTAAGATACTTTCTGTCAAATTTAGTCAAAATTCTTTTCAGTGACTTTTGAGAAGTCAGTCAAAGGATTTCTATTTTTATTAATGGTGGCCATAGTGAATTGGCATGATCTGCATAAGTATGAAAGTGCTGAATGCCAGAATGCTGTCTTTCACATTTGGTCAAAATTCTGCTGAGCAGTTTCTGTTAAAAAGTCATTTTAAGCTTTTTTATACATGTAGTTTTAGAAAATGGTGGCCAGATTTGATGATAGTTTGTCATCATTTTTATAAAACTGAAAGCCATCTATGCCATGATGCTTTCTCCAATTCTCTTGAGTGGTTTTTGAGACGAAGTCATTTGAAGGTTTTTCTATTTTTGGTAAGTTAGGCCATTTTTGATGGCAGACAGCATCATCTGGACAGATTTGTAAAACCTTCATGCCAGGATACTTTCTGTCCAATTTGGTCAAATTCTATTAGGAAAGTGTTTTAGAAGTTGATTTTACGTTTTCTACTTTTGGTAATGGTGGCCATATTTGATCGTAGATTGGCATAATTTGTATAAAATTGAAAGTCATTTATGCTTTCCACCAATTTGGTCAAAATCTGTTGAGTAGTTTTGTAGTAGAAGTCGTTTTATAGATTTTTCTCTATTTATTAGTAATGATGGCCATATCTGATGGCGAATCCACATGATTTTTTAAAACAAATTTGAAAGACTTTGAGCTTTCTGTCAAATTCTGTGGAGTGGTTTTTGAGAAGTAGTTTTTGGATTTTATTGTTACTACTGGTGGCCATATTTGATGACAAATTGGTGTCATTTGAATAAATTTGAAAAACCCTCAGGCCTGGATGCTTTCTGTCAAATCTGGTCAAATTCTTTTGAGCGGTTTTTGAGAAGTTGTTTAAAATCTTTTCTATTGTTAATAATGGTGGCCATATTGGGTGATGGAGTAGCATCCACTGAACAAATCTGAAAGATCTTGATGCCAGAATGCATCCTGTAAAATCATGTGCGAATTGGTTAGCTGTTTTTGAGAAGTTGTAAATAACAATTTTGAACGGACTGACGAGAAATGATGCACGACGGACGAAGGACCATACAATAAATTCACTTGGCATTATGGTCAGGTGAGTTAAAAATGCGGTGTATAGAAAAAGGCCCTGTAATTAAGCTTATGGATTACAATGGTCCTATATAAATAAAGGTGTATTTACAGTGCATGTTAGTAATTACAAATTTACCTGACTACCGATGACCATTGTGTAATTGGTAAGGTAACTTAATAGAGTACATAAGTTGGAGACATATGGTAAAGGTTTGTATCCTGTGTTCTTTTTGTATACACTGCCAGAATGATAAAGGTTAGGAGGCAGATAAGAAAAACTGCTGTGTTTAACTGCCTGAATGGAATCAAACATTACCTCTCATGTATCCATTAGCAAACTGAACTCTTTGACATTGTTACCAATATGTTTTGTGAAATTGAAAGCCATAAATATGTTCAAGGTACTAGTTTTCACAACAATGCAATATACACTTAAGTCTTGCCCGCAACTGATCCGTTTTTTTGTTGTTGTTGCAATTGAAAGCTACTTACACACCTAATTAGCAACTTTTCACAACAATGGGCTACCTGCTAAACCTACCCCCATTTTTTTTTTTAATATCGCACCTTTTGATGAGATAAAGGTTCGATTTTGGAGAGATTTAATTACCTGTGACTTACCTTCCTAAAAGAAAATAAGTTCCTTTCAATGACAGAAGGCTGTGATAAAGAATGACAAAATGACAGAAGGCTGTGATAAAGAATGACAAAGTGTTTTGTGGATTTGTTTCCATGATATAATCAATTTGTAAATTATCAAAGGGATTTCTCCTGTTAAAGCAATATGGGCTAATTAAGTTACTACAAAGGGAAATTAATGTACCAACTCAAATGCATAGGGAATGTAGTACATTTTAAAAGATGGACATAAACACTGTGAACTTGAAAGTTGCTTTGAAAATATTTTTTTAATTTTTGAATAAACACTATTTCAGTTTAATAATTACATGGTTCAATTTTAAACATGTATGATCATATATATACATGCATTACAGTAAAACCTGTCTCGATATACCAATGTTTTGGAAGATCACCTGTACAAGACTATCATGAACGCCACATTATACGCCAGCCCCGTGTTTAATAGTCCCCTATGTAGGCACATTATACGCCTGCCCCGTGTTTAATAGTCCTCTATGTAGGCACATTATATGCCTGCTCCATGTTTAACAGTCCTCTTTGTAGGCACATTATACGCCTGCTCCGTGTTTATTAGTCCTCTATGTAGGCTATGCCTGCCCCGTTTTTAATAGTCCTCTATGTAGGCACATTATATGCCTGCCCTGTGTTTAATAGTCCTCTATGTATACAATAGTAGGGCATGGTTGATTCTGGAGATTACTGACCAATGGGTCTCCATGACCTCGACTTTTAGTAGAGGTATGTTATCTTGTACTCAGCTCAGTGTGCATAAACTATTATTTTCTTATAAGACTGACTGTGAATTATGACCTCTAGGCCCCAGAATATGTAGGTTTCTTTATTACCCTAAGTGCAAGCCATTCTCAAAGTTTGGTCAAGGAATTTACTACAGAACAAAAGCTATATGACAAAATCCATTTTTCTTTGAGCAACAATGACCTTGATCTTTGACCTTTTGACCCCCAAATTAATAGGCCTCTTCCATACCTAAAGTGCAAGCCCTCCACAAACTTTAATCAAGGTACGTGATCTAGAAGTAAAGTTATTACACAAAAACATTTTTTCTCTTTCAGTTGCATTAATCTTGACTTTTGACACTCTGACCCCGAAAAACAAGTTTTCTTTTCTTCCCAACATGTAAGTCACCCACAAACTTTGGCAGTGCTCACTCAAGGAATTGAAAAAGTGGGCCCAGTGGTCCCTACCATGTCCAAAAAGTGAGGCCAATTAGAACAAGAGTCCCTCAAAGAGACTGATGCTCTACTGGGTAAAAAGAATTTCCAGGAATTCAAGATAGACCATTTCTTCCTTTTATCTGTCGAGTGTTGAAACCATTTCTGATATTCTTCAGCAATAACAAGATTTTCAAATTAGCTGCTGTGATACACACATTGAAAGTCAGACTGGCACCATTTTCGTTTAGGAAAAAGTGGACATCATTAGAAGTCTTTTGGTGAAAACCTCATGTCATAATGATCATCTATTCAGGGGGAGTAGTGACAACAAGATTTTTAAGACAGTCGTCATGGCAGCCATATTGGATGTATGACTGGTACCATTTTCATTTAGAACCAACTATGTATCATAAGAAGTCTACTGGAGAAAACCCCATGTTGATATAGCCATCCATTTGGAGAGAAGTAGAGATAACAATATTTTAAATATATGACTTTCCATTCAGGAGTAGCAATAACAAGATTTTCAAGATGGCTGCTGTGATGGCTATACTGGACGTCAGATCGGCACCATTTTCATTTAAGACCAACTGGACATCATAAGAAGTCTTCTGGTGAAAACCCCACATCAAATATGACTTTCTGTTCAAGTAGAGTTGTGATCACAAGATTTTTAAGATGGCTGCCATGGTGGCCATATTGTATTTCAGATTGGTATCATTTTTATTTAGGACCAGCTAGACATCATAAGAAGTCTTTTAGTGAAAACCACATGCTGATATGACCATACATTTAGGAGTAGCGTTAACATGATTTTCAAGATGGCTGTCCTGGTGGCCATATTGGATGTTTGATCAGCACTATTTTCATTTAGGACCAATTAGACATCATAAGAAGTCTTTTAGCGAAAACCCCATGTTGATGTGACCATCCATTCAGGAGTAGCGATAACAAGATTTTCAAGATGGCCGTTGTGGCGGCAATATTGGATGTCCCAGCAGCACCATTTTCATTCAGGATCAACTAGACCATGGGATGAATGTGTGTGTAAAGTTTCAAAGCAATCCTCCAAGTAGTTTAGGAGGAGTAGTGATAACAAACTTATGCTAATAGACAGATGACAGACAATAGACCATCCCATAAACTCTTCTCGTCTATGACCAGTAGAGCTAAAAAACAGGTCACAAATACCCTTACCTGTATCTTGTTTATTTAAGAAATTCAAACATGTATCATTATCACAGCCACTTGGGTCGTGGATTTAATAATGTCTGCAAGAAATATTCGCTTTTCCATCATTATATGCTTTGAATCAGTTGCTGTCGCATCATACTACAGCACAATTGTCAAAACTGTTCTTATCCACTAACAACCATGTCCACTGTTCAGATCACGGTTATTTTAGTTGACAAGTAATATGTAGCAAACTGTGCTATAGTCAGACTCAACAATTATTGATTCAATATAATGCTGGAAATTAATAAAATTATGACCCGAGCACCTGTGATCATAGTCAGCCTCTCCTGTCATGAACATTCTGTACTGGAATTTGAATTCCTCATGCTCGAGTAACCATTTCCCTCTAGATCGTATTCTGGATATTTGAGTCAACATTTTTTCCTCCCTGTACACTTCTTTGGAAATAAACGCAGCAGTGTTTTTACTGAAGATTCATCTTTTATTCTTTCCAATTTCTATCAATAATCTCGATTGGTGCCCAAGTTATTAAAAATCAGTAAGACATTTCAGTCAGCCAATGAAATTGATTGTCTAGTGCTTCTTGGAGATAGTGCACTTTATTCAGTTATCATGGGATGTGCTTGATTCAGTCTACAATCAAGCATACCAGTCTTTTATCTTCTTTTTCTAAGGTCTTTTTTATGCAGCCTATAGGCATCATAGAGGAACTTTCTTGCACTAAAGGGTTAACTGCACAAGGGTGCAGCTTAAAATTGCTTTGGTGAAGCTACATGGTCAATAACTGAAATTTTCATGCAGAAACCATTTTTCTTCTCAATCAGTGACCCTGACCTTTGACCCTAAAATCACTAAGGTTCTTCTTTACTCCAAGTGTAATCCATCCACAAAGTTTGGTAACAGTAGATGGTGGAGAACTCAAGTTCTTGTGTAGAAATGAAACGCAACAGACTGTTGGATGCTGGCCGGTGAACAACATCATAATAGACTCCACCCTATTGTAGGTGTATAAAAAAGGATATAATAAACCTTAGACACAAAAAAAAAAAATCCTGCGGTTTGGAGAGGTTCCTTGCAATAATATTTACCCTATTTGTACACTGCGCAAATTTTGTTATGTAACATTCAACAAATATAATAACACCATCTGGTCATGTGTAAAATGTGTGCAACTGTGAACTACAAAGACCAATACTGGTCGTCAAATAATATGCCCACAGATCAGGGTCTATGCTGTTACTTCCATTTATAATTTCAAGTATATTAAGGTACTCTGCTTTTTGTTAAATGAACAATTCCTGTGCAGTTCAAAAGGCCATGATTACTGTGCAGTTCAAAAGGCCATGATTACTGTGCAGTTCAAAATGACAGGATTACTGTGCAGTTCGAAATGATATTACAGTGGAGGTTCAAAATGACATTACTGTTCAGTTCAAAATGGCATTACTGTGCAGTTCAAAATGACAGGATTACTGTGCAGTTCAAAATGACATTACTGTGCAGTTCAAAATGACATTACTGTGCAGTTCAAAATGGCATTACTGTGCAGTTCAAAATGGCATTACTGTGCAGTTCAAAATGGCAGGATTACTGTGCAGTCCAAAATGATATTACAGTGCAGTTCAAAATGATATTACTGTGCAGTTCAAAAGGACACAATTACTGTGCAGTTCAAAATGACATGATTACTCTGCAGTTCAAAATGACATGATTACTGAACAGTTCAAAAGGACATGATTACTGTGCAGTTCAGAAGGACATGATTACTGTCGAGTTTAAAAGGAAATGATTATTGTGCAGTGACATGATTACTGTGCAGTTCAAAATGAAAGGATTAATGTGCATTTCAAAAGGACATAATTACTGTGCAGTTCAAAATGACATGATTACGGTGCTGTTCAAAACAACATTATTATTACTTAATGATGTCATTGATATATGACGTCACTTTGATCTAGTTGAAACTTAGTAGCACTATGAACATTCAGAGAGATCGAACATTAAAATAAGTTAGTTGCAACTTCAGTCTCTTACTAAATAATGAAAACGAAAAATTCTTATACAAATTTAATAATCACAACAACAGTTCTGTGAAAGAAAATGATAAAGTCAATGAAAAGTATATGAGACCTTTGAAAATCATAAGCGATTTACAACCTGTTGTAAATCAAATATGCATACTTTATGTTGCAGAAAGCCAATGTCACCTCAATAACTGTGTTATACTAAAAAATGTAACTCACCAACATACTTTTTTCTTTGAGTATTTTATAATACGAGTATGTAATCTTCAACCTGTGCAAATCTGATCAATCTGTAAATATTCATTTGGCCATTATTGTATGGGTAATTAGTGACATGCTGTTTATTGTATGGGTAATTAGTGACAGGATGTTTATTGTATGGGTAATTAGTGACAGGATGTTTATTGTATGGGTAATTAGTGACATGCTGTTTATTGTATGGGTAATTAGTGACATGCTGTTTATTGTATGGGTAATTAGTGACAGGATGTTTATTGTATGGGTAATTAGTGACAGGATGTTTATTGTATGGGTAATTAGTGACAGGATGTTTATTGTATGGGTAATTAGTGACATGCTGTTTATTGTATGGGTAATTAGTGACAGGATGTTTATTGTATGGGTAATTAGTGACAGGATGTTTATTGTATGGGTAATTAGTGACATGCTGTTTATTGTATGGGAAATTAGTGACAGGATGTTTATTGTATGGGTAATTAGTGACATGCTGTTTATTGTATGGGAAATTAGTGACATGCTGTTTATTGTATGGGTAATTAGTGACATGCTGTTTATTGTATGGGAAATTAGTGACAGGATGTTTATTGTATGGGAAATTAGTGACAGGATGTTTATTGTATGGGTAATTAGTGACATGCTGTTTATTGTATGGGTAATTAGTGACATGCTGTTTATTGTATGGGTAATTAGTGACAGGATGTTTATTGTATGGGTAATTAGTGACATGCTGTTTATTGTATGGGAAATTAGTGACATGCTGTTTATTGTATGGGAAATTAGTGACATGCTGTTTATTGTATGGGAAATTAGTGACAGGATGTTTATTGTATGGGTAATTAGTGACATGCTGTTTATTGTATGGGAAATTAGTGACAGGATGTTTATTGTATGGGTAATTAGTGACATGCTGTTTATTGTATGGGAAATTAGTGACAGGATGTTTATTGTATGGGTAATTAGTGACATGCTGTTTATTGTATGGGTAATTAGTGACATGCTGTTTATTGTATGGGTAATTAGTGACAGGATGTTTATTGTATGGGTAATTAGTGACATGCTGTTTATTGTATGGGAAATTAGTGACATGCTGTTTATTGTATGGGAAATTAGTGACATGCTGTTTATTGTATGGGAAATTAGTGACAGGATGTTTATTGTATGGGTAATTAGTGACATGCTGTTTATTGTATGGGAAATTAGTGACATGCTGTTTATTGTATGGGAAATTAGTGACATGCTGTTTATTGTATGGGAAATTAGTGACAGGATGTTTATTGTATGGGTAATTAGTGACATGCTGTTTATTGTATGGGAAATTAGTGACAGGCTGTGTTGCAACCTTTACTTTGAGATGCAATAAAACCTGTCTTGAGAGACCACTGTTATGATAGACCATCTGTCTTGAGACCAGGTTCTCCATAATTATGTAAAAATGTCAACTTTTCACAAGCGATCATCTTCAAGTAATAGAAAATCTCTGAGTGTGTATTGTACACAAGTCAATACAGGAAGACTATTTGCAGTACCTGGAAGTGATTGTGAATTGATGTGGCTACTGCTGGCCATTGTCTTTACTTTATCTTATCTGATGTAATACACACAATGTGTGATTAAAAAATTATTATTTGAGTAAATTTTGTGAGGTCTAAGTTTATCACAATAAGCGCATGCCAATGATGTCATACAAAAAATGCCCATTATATGTATGTACATACAAGAAGTGTTGCCAATGATGTCATAAAAAAATGCTCATAAAATGTATGTACATACTAGAAGTGTTGCCAATGATGTCATAAAAAATGCCCATTATATGTATGTACATACCAGAATTGTTGCCAATGATGCCATAAAAAATGCCCATTATATGTACAGTGAAACCCCGCTATAACGCGATATTTGGGGTCCATAAAATTCGATCGTGGAAAAAGCGGGATCGCGTTATTGCGGGGTTTACTATATTTTACTTTATTCAGAGAACAATGTATACACGTCTAATGTATAGCATGAATAGGGTATCAACACCGTTTACTATCTGATATCGATCCGTCTTTGTTTTCCCACATGACAACCCTTTGATTGAGCCACGTGTTTGATACAGCTGTACTTGTTCAGCGCCAAGTAACAGAGAGTGGTTATTTGAACTCCCTGTGATCTTGCAGCCCTAGCTCAGTCTCTACATAAGCACCCACATATGACAATCTTTGATCTTGCTGCCCAAGCTCAGTCTCTACATAAGCACCCACATATGACAATCTTTGATCAACCACCACATTGTCTGGTGCTTGGTTGTGTATACAGTTAAAGAGGAAACATAAGTCGGCTATTGTTTGCGCAATGATTGTATACAGGATGAATTGAAGTCCAGCGCACGTGTTGGCGGCTTACATTTTTTGATGTTTATTAAATCGTGAGAATCCTTTATCAACCACCACATTGTCTGATGCTCGGTTATGTATGCAGTTAAAGAAGAAAAACATGTCGGATATTGTTTGAGCAATGATTGTATACAGAATGAATTGAAGACAAACACAAAAAAGACTTACAGGCTTTACTCATGGATCAGTAATAAGTAACAGTTCCGATAATGTTTATTTTGGCATAACACTTCAAGAAATTGGTGAAATTGTTAAATTTCAGAAGCCACGCCACTATCAAATTCATACGTGATCTCTTCCCCAAAATGATAATAAACTTTTTATACACTATTTCTTGTACTTAAAAAAAAAAAAAATTCCGTGTACGAGAAAAGTACATGTACATGTATATAAAATTTCAGGAACCACGCAACAAACGTATTATACTCAAATTCATACGCGATCTCTTCCCCAAAATGATACTGTTAATATACACATTTTATACACTATTTCTCGTACTTTGAAAAAAAAAAATTCATGTGCGAATGAATATATGAAATTTTGGGAGCCACGCCACGATCGCGTTATATCCGAATTCGCGTTATAGCGGGGCGCGTTATAGCAGGGTTTCACTGTATGTACATACTAGAAAGTTGCCAATGATGTCAAAAAAAATGCCCATTTTATGTATGTACATACTAGAAGTGTTAGCTCCATTTTTCTATTTTGGAAGCTCTCTATTTTGGAGGTGCATTGTCTCTCTGAATATGGTCTTGACAAATAAAGCATATGTAAGATTCATTTGTGAAACTGATTTAACTACTAAGTGGTAATGAGACCACAGGCATGTGTAGTAATGAGACCACAGGCATGTGTGGTAAGGAGACAACAAGCATGTGTGGTAAGTTCCACAAAAATCATAACGTTCAAGGCAGATTATATTTAGCAGCTTCCCTCCTATAAGGCATGCATTGATCAAGACATATGCATTTCAAAATGGAGAATGTTTATGCCAGTTTGGTGAAAATTGGTGTTTGCACTTACTGAGGGATGTGCAAGTATTATGTTGAATATGGTATTTATAATTTTCAGTTAACAGTGTAGACTTTTATCTGCGAATACATGATGTGAGAGAAGATCATGGTGTCTGCCAATCACAACTGGCAGTGTTATGCATGAGTAATAAGGTGTATTTGCAGTGAAGACCTTTATCTACTGGCACATGACGTGACAGGAGATCTTAGTCTTTTCTAATCACAACTGGCAGTGTTATGCACAAGTAAATAAGGTGTATTTGCAGTGTAGACCTTTATCTACTGGCACATGATGTGACAGGAGATCTTGGTGTCTGCCAATCACAACTGGCAGTGTTATGCATAAGTAAAAAAGGTGTATTTGCAGTGTAGACCTTTATCTACTGGCACATGATGTGACAGGAGATCTTGGTCTTTTCTAATCACAACTGGCAGTGTTATGCACAAGTAAATAAGGTGTATTTGCAGTGTACACCTTTATCTACTGGCACATGACGTGACAGAAGATCTTGGTCTTTTCTAATCACAACTGGCAGTGTTATGCATGAGTAATAAGGTGTATTTGCAGTGTAGACCTTTATCTACTGGCACATAATGTGACAGGAGATCTTAGTCTTTTCTAATCACAACTGGCAGTGTTATGCATAAGTAAATAAGGTGTATTTGCAGTGTACACCTTTATCTACTGGCACATGACGTGACAGAAGATCTTGGTCTTTTCTAATCACAACTGGCAGTGTTATGCATGAGTAATAAGGTGTATTTGCAGTGTAGACCTTTATCTACTGGCACATAATGTGACAGGAGATCTTAGTCTTTTCTAATCACAACTGGCAGTGTTATGCACAAGTAAATAAGGTGTATTTGCAGTGTAGACCTTTATCTACTGGCACATAATGTGACAGGAGATCTTGGTCTTTTCTAATCACAACTGGCAGTGTTATGCATGAGTAATAAGGTGTATTTGCAGTGTAGACCTTTATCTACTGGCACATAATGTGACAGGAGATCTTAGTCTTTTCTAATCACAACTGGCAGTGTTATGCATAAGTAAATGAGGTGTATTTGCAGTGTAGACCTTTATCTACTGGCACATTATGTGACAGAAGATGATGGTGTCTGCCAATCACAACTGGCAATGTCATGCATAAGTAAATAAGGTGTATTTGCAGTGTAGAACTTTATCTACTGGCACATGATGTGACAGGAAGATCTTGGTCTATTCTAATCACAACTTGATAAGCATCATGTATAGGTAAATAATGGTGTATTTGCGGTACCTGTAAGTGATCACAAGTTAACATGGCTACCAATGACCATTGTGTAAATGGAGAGGTGACTTAAAGCTGGATACATATGGTAATGTTTTGTATTCTGTATTCTTTTTTAATACAAGGTAAAAAGCTTAGTGGAAAAAAAACAACAACCTATGCGTAACTACCTAAATGTCAACCAAACATAACCTCTCAAAATGAACTCTCTGACATTGTTACCAATCTGTTTGCGAAATTGAATGCGATAAACACATTCCAGGTGCAAGTTTTCACAACAATATGATACACTCTAAAGTCGTAACCTCAACTGATCCCTTTTTTTATTCAACTGAAAGCTATTTACAAACTTAATTTGCAAGTTTTCACAACAACAGGCTCTTTCTTAAATCTACTTAAGCTTTACTTTGGTTGAATATTGCATATTTTGATGAGATACAGGTTGGCTTGTGGAGAGATTTAATTAACTGTGACTTGCCTTCCAAAAAGAAAAATAACTGCCTTTCAATGACAGAAGGTTCTGATAAGAAATGACAAAAAGTTTTGTGGATTTATTTCCATGATGCAATCAATCTGTAAATTTTCAAAGGGATTTCATCCATTAAAGCAACATGATGCTAATTAATTTACTACAAAAGTATTCTTACTGTAATGAAATGAAATGTACCAACTCTAATGCATAGGGCATGTAGTACATTTGTCAGATGAAATAATCAGTTTAATTGAAGTTGCTTTGAAAAAATTTTGAATTCTTGAAGAAACACTATTTTAATTTAATAGTTACATGGCTGAATTTTAAACATGATATCTATTTGCACTACAATAAAACCTGTCTTGAGAGACCACTGTCTTGGAAGATCACCTGCCATTTTAAAACCAGATTCTTCATGCACCAATGTAATTGTTATGCAGTGTTACAACATCCATTGATAGACCACCTATCTTGAGAGACCACTTTTCATCGGGGGAAGGGATGGTGTCTCAGACAGTTTTTACTTTATCTTTATTTAAATGGCAAACAAGAGTTCCAAGTAGGTCTGATATCATTCACCTGACATACTTTAGTCTAAAAAGGGAAATGCAGAAATAAGGTATGTGCATTAGGTTGATAGATGCCCATGTCAGCATAATTTCCAGTTATTTTGGTAGAAACTGGTGGTATTTAACATGGTGTTTAACTTTGTTTCAACTTTGAGTAAATTCAGCTGGATTTGAGGGTGCACTAGCATCTTTGGTGTATATCTGCAGGGTGTTGATACTAGGACTCTACCTATCATATGGGTGTGAGCCAAGTTTAATAAAAATATTGATTCAACCAATATAGACAAGAAGTCAAAAATAGGTTTTCCACCTGTTTCCTAATAAAGCCACACTGTTGCTAGGGGAGCCACCCTGAACATAATTTTTACCGAGCATGTTGCAATAAACATTCCTACAAAGTTGATCAAAAGTGGCTATTCTGTTCTCGAGAACAAGTTGAAAATTGGTTTTCCATATGGTTGCTGTGAAAGCCACAAAATTACTAAGGATGCCAGCCTGGACAGAAGTTTGATAGAGCATGTTCTAACAAAACTGGTTTAGCTGTTCTAGAGAAGTCAAAAATAGGTTTTTCACCTGGTTGATATGGAAGCCATACCACTGCTAGGGGAGCCACCCTTGACACCCTTTTATTGAGCATGTCCTAAGAAATATTCCTGCCAAGTTTGATCAAAGCTGACAAAGCTGTTTGAGAGAAGCTGAAAATAGTTTTTCCATCTAGGTGCTAAGGGAGCCACACCATTGCTTTGAGAGCCACCCCAGACATAATTTTGACATATCATTTCCCTAAAACAATTCTACCAAATTTTAACTGAAATATTGACTTAGCCACTCTGGCGAAGATGAAAATAGGTTTATCATTTTGGTTGCTATGGAAGCCATACCGCTGCCACTGGGGAGCCACCCTCAACATAATTTTGGCAGAGCATTTTCTAAGAAGTTTTCCTACCTAGTGTGAAATAAAATGATGTAGTGAAATTTGACATGAAGTCAAAAACAGCACTGCTGATGTACAATGAACAATGGATTCAGGACCATACCACTTTGCCTTGTGACCAGATGAAATACAAATAGGAGCCAGTAGGTTGAACAATTTGGAAAAAAAAACAACAAAAAAAAAAAAACAATAATAAACCTTGAATTATCCATGAACCTGTCAATGTGAGACGGGTTGGATAATCAGGTGTTTGGATAACCCAGTCAGTATATATTAGAAATGTTTTGGGGACATGGTATTGGTTTTGATGAACTTACAATTAAATCAGATGTTTTGATGATTGAGTTTCTATTTTTGAGGTTTCGATGATTGAGGTTCTATTTTTGTTGGTGTTTATTTAGTGATAGGAGTTCCATTCAGAAAGCATCAGACTCGGTTAAATACTGTTTTGAATAAGGCTGCACTGTTTAAAAAAGTTTCTAAATGTGTACATAGTTTACAATAACCCAAATAATGCCACTTAAATGAAATGACCAGAAAAAACTCAACCTTTCCCTCTATCTACCCAATTCCCTTATATAACAACTGACTGCCATTATAATGTGCATACCATGCCTCGCTCCACTTTCATCCCTTTCATAACAACTGACTGCCATTATAATGTGCATACCATGCCTCGCTCCACTTTCATCCCTTTCATAACAACTGACTGCCATTATAATGTGCATACCATGCCTCGCTCCACTTTCATCCCTTTCATAACAACTGACTGCCATTATAATGTGCATACCATGCCTCGCTCCACTTTCATCCCTTTCATAACAACTGACTGCCATTATAATGTGCATACCATGCCTCGCTCCACTTTCATCCCTTTCATAACAACTGACTGCCATTATAATGTGCATACCATGCCTCGCTCCACTTTCATCCCTTTCATAACAACTGACTGCCATTATAATGTGCATACCATGCCTCGCTCCACTTTCATCCCTTTCATAACAACTGACTGCCATTATAATGTGCATTCCATGCCTCGCTCCACTTTCATCCCTTTCATAACAACTGACTGCCATTATAATGTGCCATACCATGCCTCGCTCCACTTTCATCCCTTTCATAACAACTGACTGCCATTATAATGTGCATACCATGCCTCGCTCCACTTTCATCCCTTTCATAACAACTGACTGCCATTATAATGTGCATTCCATGCCTCGCTCCACTTTCATCCCTTTCATAACAACTGACTGCCATTATAATGTGCATTCCATGCCTCGCTCCACTTTCATCCCTTATTGCACAACTGACTGCCATTATAATGTGCATACCATGCCTCGCTCCACTTTCATCCCTTTCATAACAACTGACTGCCATTATAATGTGCATACCATGCCTCGCTCCACTTTCATCCCTTTCATAACAACTGACTGCCATATAATGTGCATTCCATGCCTCGCTCCACTTTCATCCCTTTCATAACAACTGACTGCCATTATAATGTGCATACCATGCCTCGCTCCACTTTCATCCCTTTCATTTGCTGCACATCTTTTACCTCTAACATGACAGGATTCAACTTGTAAGACATGTCTTTGTTGAACATATCTGACACTTTCAGTAACATGTTATGTAAGACATGTCTTTGTTGAACATACTGTATTTGACACTTTCAGTAACATGTTATGTAAGACATGTCTTTGTTGAACATACTGTATTTGACACTTTCAGTAACATGTTATGTAAGACATGTCTTTGTTGAACATACTGTATTTGACACTTTCAGTAACATGTTATGTAAGACATGTCTTTGTTGAACATACTGTATTTGACACTTTCAGTAACATGTTATGTAAGACATGTCTTTGTTGAACATATCTGACACTTTCAGTAAAACATCCCTGGGAACATCGAGATATTGTTTCCAACTACTTATACATGTATGTACATGGTGAGAAAAAAAAAAGATAATGCAACCGTGCGCACTGACTGGACATGCACATAGGATGTTTTTGTAGTTTTGTAGGATCTACAATGACAAAGAAACAATGGAGTGGCGTACAACCTCAAAACAGTGTTTCTTTAAAATGTTACTAACGAAAGGATTTGTTTTGTTTCTGTAGCTTTTAATGGCACTTTCAACACAATATTGGCTATATCATGCTGAGGAAATGGGAGATAAATGCCTTTTCCCAATGATACACTGAGGCAGCTTACAAGGGCTGCCCTGGGTGGGTATCGAACCCATGACCTTTGGATGATTCCTATGCTCTACCAACTGAGCTACTGTGACTCCCAACTACTAAGGAAAGGATCTTTTAATGAACATGTTTCTCGAAGGTAAATAATGTAGTTAAAAGAAATTTGTTTATCAGCATTATCAGTGAATCAACCTGATGTGTAATGTTGTATAGTGTGTGCTACAACTAATTCTCATCAACTTCAACTTTTCCTGACAACAATACATTCAATGTGAAAATAACACTTTAAGAAAAGAATGAATGGAAAACCCTACTAAACAGTCCTCTTAAGCAGGGATGTTGAAATATATAATTTAATTGGTTTGGTTTGTAAATGTTTACGTGTTTAAATGTTACAGCCTTATTCTTGAAGTTAATGTACTGTATTGTTAGAAATTTGTCATACGCTTTTAATTCTTATTTTCAGTTGTATAAATACTATTAATAATAATAATAATAAAAATAATAATAATAATAATAATAATAATAATATTCTTAGGTTCCTAAAATTTGCAAATAAACTTCTGGAAAAAAGCTCCTTGTATGTACAAACAAGAGGCCCAAGCAGGGCTAATATTGCTCATTTGGGTAGTTGACATATGTCAGCTTGTCAATACAAATACACACACATACTGAAAATGGAGAGGAAAAAAAGACTGGCACACATAGTTGTGACATTGTCTATTAATGTTGTTGTTATTTATCTTTTTCCTAGACCATATATATATATAGGATAACTTTCTTGGCACAAAAGGACAAGTCATTTTTAAGGTCGTGGATTTCTTTGCTCTTAGCAATTAAATCTGGAAGTGTATGAGGAAAGCATATTGGGTTATTATATTTTAATTATTAAAAGCTAAAAAATACAAGATATACATTTTAAATAATTTGTGGAGTAATGGCACTGAATATATGCAATGCCTTAAAATAATGCACAATATATGTGATAGCGCATAAATGGCAGATTTTTAAAAAAAAGTTTTGTCTATATTAGTAACAGCAGCCAAATTTGATGGTGGATTGACATAATTTGTACAAATCTAAAAGTCTTTTATGCTAGGAAGCTTTCTATCAGTTTGGTCAAATTCTACAGAGTTATGTTTGAGAAGAAATTGTTTTACAGTTTTTCTTATTTTGGTAATGGCAGCCATATTTTATGGCAGATTGTCATCTTATGTACAAAACTGAAAGTCATCTATGCCAGGATGTTTTATGTCAAATTCTGTTGAGCAGCTTGTGAGAAGAAGTTGTTTAAATGGTTTTCTATTTTTAGCAACAGTTGCTATATTTGATGACAGATTGTCATCATCTGAATAAACATGAAATTCTGTTCTGCGGCTTTTGAGAAGATGTAAATAGCAATTGTGAACGGACGACACATGACGATAGATTATGCATGAGAGATAATGGACCATATCATAAACCAACTTCACTTTATGACCAGGTGGTAACAAGAGTCCCTTGAAGGGACTGACACTCTGTTGAGTGAAAAGAATTTCCAGGAATTCAAGATGAGACCATTTCTTCCTTTTAACTGCCGTGTTGAAACTGTCTCTGATACTCTGATACTCTTCAGCAATAAGATTTTACAATTAGCTGCTGTGGTACACATATTGGATGTCAGCTTGGCACCATTTTCATTCAGGACAAAGTAGACATCATTAGAAGTCTTTTGGTGAAAATCTCATATCATAATGATCATCTATTCAGGGGCAACAAGATTTTTAAGACAGTCATGGCAGCCATATTGGATGTATGACTGGCACCGTTTTCATTCAGGACTAACTAGGTATCATATGAAGTCTATTGTTGAAAACCCCATGTTGATATAGCCATCCATTTGAAGAGGAGTATCAATAACACGATTTTCAAGATGGCTGCAGTGGAAGCCATATTGGAAGTCAGATCGGCACCATTTTCATTTAGGGCAAACTAGACATCATAAGAAGTCTTTTAGTGAAAACCCCAAGTTGATATGATCATCCATTCAGGAAGAGTAGCAATAAAAAAAATTTCAAGATGGCCACTGTAGTGGCCATATTGGATGTCCGAGCAGCACCATTTTTGTTTAGCACCAACCAGACCATGGGATGAATGTGTGTGTAAAGTTTCATGGCAATCCTCCAAGTGGTTTAGGAGGAGTAGAGATAACAAACTTTTGCTAATGGATGGATGGATGACAGATAAGATCCTCCCATAAGCTCTTATCGTCTATGACCAGTAAAGCTAAAAATCAGAGGACAAAAATTAATTATAATTTTTATGAACTGATGGTGTCTCAAAATTTGAGCGCTTAAAAAATAATGTGCTACTATTAGTTTCCTTTCCTCCAAATGAAATCAATGAAATCAGTAACATATCTTGTGTAAACGCATTCTTAACATTACGGTGCCAAAGTTAACTGCTCGAGATTTTACATTCAAGATGGTGCACTGTGTACTTTATTTTCTGGTACCCAGTGTCGAACAGTGTACATCTCGGATTTGCCATTACATAATTGACCAGCAAAACAGGGTTTACTCTGTTCTACTTAGAATAAATCCTGATCATCCATTGTTCTATGCAAGGTATGTCAGTAAGATACATGACAATAAATTCTTGTTCCTTATGAAAATTTATTGAATAAATAGTGCATTTATATTATACAGCCATGACTTCAAACTATGAAAACAAAATCACAACTTTTACCTACTAAATATACCTTATTAACTAGTGTGTATAATTTACATACATAATCATAATGATGTATTGAATCAGTATGAACAATTGAATAAAACAAATACCAGTACTAGTGTGTATAATTTACAGACATAATCACAATGATGTATTGAATCAGTATGAACTATTGAATAAAACAAATACTAGTTGATTCATAAATGTCACATTATCAGGACTTTACAAATTTGATAAAAGTCAGCTTGTCCAGGGACAGCTGACTGAAAAATAGATTTAAGCTTGTCCCAAACTATGACAATATAATGCCACAACTAAATTAAAACATTAGGAAAATACAAATATGGAATGTTTTAAAGAAATTGCATTTTATTTCTTTTACAAATTAGGAACTTTTGTTTTCCTTTTATCTGTCTTTGCACCTTAAAACCATATGCAAATAATTAAAGTAATCAAACAAGGCATATGTAAATAGTACATGTATGTAGAGAAGAAAAGGAAGGTTTAGAATGCACAATTATATAGTTTTTTTTAAAAAAAAGCAAAGACAGACAAATAGATATGTATTGATAGATAAATGGATTCATAGATAAGCATTTTGGAAATATCTAGATTTGAGAGAGAGAGAGAGAGAGAGAGAGAGAGAGAGAGAGAGAGAGAGAGAGAGAGAAGGATGTTTAGGTATAAGAACTTGAACTGAAAAATGTAACAACTATTTTTCTTTGATACAGGTTCATTAGATTTGTTTAATGAAACTACATCAGTTTTCCTTTTCTTTGCCTCGATATATTACCAGACTCACCTCTTCAACTGTATCAACAAAAATGAAAGCCAGACTTTTTGTAATTATTTATTTATACTCACAACTGAATGATTTGCGAACACTTATTTTATCCATTTACTTAACAATTATCACCTAGTCACCCTGAAATCAGTGACATGCATCGAAACAATCTCTCATAAGCTGACTTTTGAGAAAGATTTGGGAACACTTATTTGTATCCATTTAATTATTTGACAAACAAGAAGTATTAATTAGTCTTCTGTAATTATCACATAAACAATAGATGATAAACACCACTATGTGCTAGATTTTCGTACATCGATTGTGGTTTTAAAGAAATCCAAGAGTCTAATCATTATCGACATAATATCATTATTAAACATACCTGTCAAAGAAATCTCACGAGTTATATTAACAATTATCACCTAATCACCTTGAAATCGATGACATGCATCAAAACAATCTTTGAGAAAAACCCATTTTTTTATAATTGGCAAGCTCACTACATATCAGAGCTCACAAAATGTATGTGGCTAGCTTAGGACTTGATAGTCAGCAAATCCTGTATATGTACAAATATTTTGATTAAAATGTAATTGATTAGGTAAAATATAAGTTTTTATTCCCTATTTGTCAAAATTTGCTCCAAATAGTAAATATCCACATTATTATGTCTGCACAAATAAATGCGAGACTGACCTTGATATTGACTTCAAATGGAAATGATAGACTTTGACAGTATCATTTGAAATAAGAAATCAATAGCTGAGAGAAATCGCAGTTATGTAAAATAAGAATGCAGTACGTATAAATATATACTGCGGCAAGATTGCAGAGTATAAAATACTTGCAGAACATAAAGTATTACAAACTAAAAAGGACCTCTCTCTCTCTTCTCACTCTCAATGTTTTGGCCTTGCCCATGGCAAGTACCTTACAAACTTGAGCTTGCCTGAGCCAAATCTGAGCTTGTCATGGGCACTGGGCAAGTGGATTTGTAAAACCCTGATTATACACCCACCCCATGTTTAATAGTCCTCTGTGAAGGTACTAGTAGGGCATGGTGACTCTGGAGATTGTTGACCCATGGGTCTCAGGTCAAGGTATGCAGTCTTGAACTAAACTGTGCAGAAAGCAATAATTTCTTTTTAGACTTACCCCAACCTTGACCTTCGACCTTTAGACTCTAAAATCTGGTAAAAAAAACTATATCTTGAACAAACATCATTGCGCAAAACCCATTTTATTTAGTCACAATTACCCTGACAGTTAGCTTTTGGCCCCAATGTCAATAGTCCTCTTCCTCATCTTAAGTGCAAACCCTCCACAAACTTTGGTAAAGGTATGTGGTCTACAACTAAAGTTATAATGCAAACACCATTTTTCTTCTTTCAGTCACAAACTCTGGTGTAGGTACATGATCGAGAACAGACATTTTTGTTCAGAAACTCTACTGACCACAAAATCAATAAGTTCCTTTCTTGTTTCAAATACAAGCCATACCCAAAGTACGGTCATGGTGTGTTGCATAGGACTTTAGTTATTTTGTGAAAACCAATTTCCTTCTTGGAGTCCCTCTGACTTTCACCTTTGACCTTTAAACCCCAATATCAATAGGTGTCTTACTTTGTCTCATATACAAGCCATCTACAAAGTTTAGTTAAGGCATGTATTAAAGTACTTGCTCAGTTTGTGGAAATCATTTTCCTTTCTTTTGGTCTCTCTGAACTTGACCTTTAACTTTTCAATTCTAAAATGGATATGTGCCTTCCTTGTCTCAAATACAAGCCATCTAAAGCATTTGATCAATGTAGGAGGCAAAAAAAACCCTAAAGATATCATACAGCACCCAGTTTTCTTCTTAGAATCATTGACCTTGAACTTTGAGCTCTTGACACCAAATTTGGTGAAGGTAAATTTATAGTGTGGAAACTATTTTCCTTCTTTAGTCCCTATGATTGTGACCTATGACCTCAAAATCAATACGATTTTTTCTTGACCTAAATGCAAGCTACTGACATAGTTTGGAAGAACTCTAGTTATTGTGCAGATATTAAATAAGGAACAGATGGAGAGATGGTCAGACTGATGGACAACATCATAGCAATGCTCCTCTTTATCTTTGCAAATATCCATTTTAGTTTTACGTTTGAACCCTCCATGCCTCACATCAAACCTTTTGTTGTCCTCTTCTATCAAACTCTCCTAATTGGTGTAAATAAATTTGTGTGTTACAAGAGTCCATATTACCTAAGAAAATGAAACTTCTGATTTAATGTTTTAGTACAATACGTCTTTTCGCAAGTGCATATGTTCAGTGTATCAATCAATGTCCATGTCAACTATATGTATATATGTGGAGTGTATTTATCAATATCCATGTCAACTATATGTATATATATATATATATATATACAGTGTATTTATCAATCTCCATGTCAACTATATGTATATATGTACAGTATATTTTTTAATATCCATGTCAACTATATCTATATATGTACAGTGTATTTATCAATCTCCATGTCAACTATATACAATCAACTCTCATGGCAATTAATGAGATGTCTCTCAGGTTTAAGTGAAAACAAAAGATGATAAAGTATGATTGAAAAGTATAGAATACAGAAAATATTCCATTAAAATAAAACAAAAAAAAATCAAAGTACTTTTTTTAAAAACGGGGAAATTTCACAGGTAAACAGGTACCACCTAATGGCTTCAAGTCTTCCACTAGAAATGTGTCGATATGGCAGATTGGAGACAACTTGGTTCAACAGGCAAGTTCAAGGTCAAAAATGCATGGGCAACAACTCCATCAAATGTTAACTGAAAATGTTGGAAATCAAATTGGCCAAGTTCCTTCTAATACAAAGCATCATACCAAATATGGAATCAACCGATGAAGTATGTCAAAGTGACAAATCTGTAAACATAAGGCCCAAATGGGCCTACTATCTCTCACCTGGGCTTGATGTCACTCACCTGGCTCATATAAAAAGTGTTTATGTGCAGATGTCACTCATAATCAAACCCATCCAAGATCTTGATGATCAAGACTTACACACATACCAAGCTTGATCAGAATCTTCTGGGCACTAACAAGCTTAGCCTATTGGATGACAAAAAGCCCCATTAATATAAGTAGATGTCGCTTATAATAAAACTCATTCGAGATCTTGATAAGCTTGTAACCAAGTTTGATAAAAATCTGATCAGAAATATAGACTCTCGAGTGGTAACAAGCTCAACCAATAAGAGGACAGAATGTCTCAATAATATGCACAGTTCTCACTAGTAATGAAAGTAGTGAGTTTTTTTATGATATAAGCTTATATACAAATTTCAATACAAGTATAATCAGAAATCAGAAATATGGCCTCTAGAGTTGTAACAAGCTCAACCAATCAGATAAAAGCATACCTCATTAATATACTGTATGCTGTTCATCATCAAACTCATCCAAGATCTTGTTGATATAAGCTTACATACTCAGTTTGATCATATTCTGTTAAATATTACAGCCTCTATAGTCATAACAAGCTTGGCAAATCAGAGACAAGAAGTCCACATAGATGTATGGTCACGATCAAACTCATCAGAGATCTTGATGGCCTAAATTTATATACAAAGTGTAATAAAATGTTATCTAAAATACCGAATATATAGTGGAAACAGTCTCAGCCAATCAGATTCCAGATCACCTCATTAATATGTATTGATGTTACTAATTATCAAACTTGTCTGAAATCTTAATAATATGAAATTTAAATAAAAGTTTCGATCAAAGTCTGATTAGAAATATAGCTCTAGACTGGTAATAAACTCAGCCAATCAGATGATAGATCACCTCATTATTCTGCATTGAGCTCATTAATTAATCCAACAACCTGTCTGAGATCTTAATGATATTAGTTAAAATACCAGATTTGATCTAAATCCGACAAGAAATATGGTCTCTAGAGTGGTAACAAGCTCAGCCAATCAAATGACAGATCACCTCATTAACATGCATTAATAAGAAATATGGTCTCTAGAGTGGTAACAAGCTCAGCCAATCAAATGACAGATCACCTCATTAACATGCATTGATAAGAAATATGGTCCCTAGAGTGGTAACAAGTTCAGCCAATCAAATGACAGATTGCCTCATTAACATGCATTGATAAGAAATATGGTCTCTAGAGTCGTAACAAGCTCAGCCAATCAAATGACAGATCACCTCTTTAACATGCATTGATAAGAAATATGGTCTCTAGAGTGGTAACAAGCTCAGCTTATCAAATGACATATTGCCTCATTAACATGCATTGATCTTATTAATTATAAAACTTTTCTGAGATCTTAATGATTTTAGGTTAAATAAAAGGTCTGATCAAAACCCAATCAGAAATATGGTCTCTAGTGTGGTAAAAAGTTCAGTCATCTATATGGAAGATCACCTCATTAATAGCCATGGTGTTCATCATTGAATTTATCTACGATACTAATTATCTAGGCCCATACACCATTTCTGTAAAAAAAAAAAAAAAAAAAAAAGCCTCTAAAATGGTAAAAGGTTTATCCAACCAGATTACAGATCACTTCATTAATCTGTTAAAGTTGCTCACAACTGAATGGCTGTAAGCTTACATACCAAGTTTGATTAAAATGTGATCAGATTTATGACCTCTAGTGTGGAAACAAGCTCAGCCAATTAGATACAAGATCACCTCATTAATATGCCTGGATGTCATTGAAATCCAT
Source organism: Margaritifera margaritifera (assembly GCA_029931535.1). Lineage (NCBI taxonomy): Eukaryota > Metazoa > Mollusca > Bivalvia > Unionida > Margaritiferidae > Margaritifera > Margaritifera margaritifera. Next base: position 3,911,756 of record JAQPZY010001563.1, read on the forward strand.
CTAAGATTTTGATCATCTAAGCTTACATACCAGGTATGATCAAAATCTGATCAGAAATATGGCCTTTTGATTTGTAATATGCTCAGTCAATCAAATGCAAGATCACCTCATTAATATGCATGGATGTTGCTCACAAAAAAATCCATCTGAGATTTTAATCATATAAGCTTACATACCATGTCTGATCAAAATCTGATCAGATATATGACTTCCAGAGAGTTGTAACGAACTTGGCCAATCAGATGCAATATCACTTCATTAATATGAATGTATGTGGCTCACAAACTTTTTTGAAATCTTGATTATATAAGCTTACATACCAAGTCCGATCAAATTCTGATCATAAATAAAGCTTCTAGTGTTCACAAACAGGTGTTGACTGACAGATAATGGATTGAGATAACACCAGACAGATGTGGCAAAATAACCCCTTTTGACTGACAGGACATGATGTGATGGAATGCATGGAAATAGGTAACACTATACACCCATTCCACTGAATATGGCATGGATTGGTAACACTATATACCCATTCCACTGAATATGGTGTGGAAATAAAATAACATCACACTGTGAATCTAAACGACTCATCATCTTCATCTTCTTCAGACATGATTTCCAGTAAATTATGATCCAGTTTACTTTTCCATGTTTTCTTGACCTTAGAATCTGCTTTCCAGTTTATTTTCTCATGAAAAACATGGACATTTCCCCCTCTAGGGGTATGGTCAGCATTGTCCAGTGAGCCCACTTTTGGATTCGCACGTTTGTTCCAGTCAACATAAAAATTGGGTACTTTAAATCTGTTTTTTCTGGGTGTATAATCTGCTTTGTCAAGGGAGTTAATCTTAGGCTCTGACTTCCAGCTGAGTTTTTGGGTCAGAATTTGCACATTACCACCACCAGGTGTGTGGTCCATTTTCTCTAAGGACCCAATTTTAGAATCAGAGGTCCATTTGGTTTTGTAGTGAGGTACTGTAACATTACCCCCATATGACTGATAACTAATGTTATCAAAGGAACCAACCCGTGACTTTTTGTTAATCTTTTTCTTTTTGACCATGACTGGTCCTGATGGGTTATAATGAATTGATGTGAAACCAGCTGTGTCAGCAGTAGCCCCGTACCGTGGTTTAATTTCTGGCAATTTTAAACTTGACCCACTTTCTGGTGAATCTCTCTGGGTTGGTGGATAACTCTTAGATTTTTGTGGAAGTGACCCAATTTTTGCTTCAGCCTCCCATTTCATCTTAAAAGTTGGGACTTTTTTCATCCCTCCTCCAGGAATATGGTCTGCATTTTCCAGGGAGCCAACTTTGGCTTGGACAACTGCATAGCGATTTTTTATTGGGGGAAGATATGGTTCATGAAAAGACTTTTTGGCTGCTCTTTCTATATATTTTCCCTTTGTAGACCAATTCCATGGAGGTTTAATGTAACGATACCTGGGTGAATCATCAGCATACCCATCTTTATTGGCATTCTTAATATCATCAAATTCACTTGTGAATTTTGTGTGAATCGGCCTTTGTTCTATAACCACATACTTGCCATCAGCACGTCTGTGAACTGAAACTAATGGATATTTTCCCTGGAATTGCCGTTTATGTGGGACATACACCACAGTGGGAATAGGCACATCTGTGTCCACAAACTTTCTCTCTTGTGCTGCAAATTGTTTTGGGAGTTTAAGGCGTGGTAAAACCAGCGATGAATCTTCGTCATTAGTATATTTTTCTGTCCACATTGTGCACTTATTGTATGAAAAACAATATTACAAATTTATAAGTCAATCAATATCTCAAATAATCATTAAACTGTTCCAAAATTCCTTTGGAGGTGTAAATTTCAGTCCATTCATCCAATAACTTAATCACACTGATTAGTTTTAATACTTGACATTTTGAATCCTGGACTGAAAAGGACTGTTCACATCTATCAACTCTTCACATTCAGAAGTTAAAGAGAGTCATGAAGAGAAAACATCTATTCATGTTCTGAAGTTGAAAAAAGCCTGAATCACATTACAACTCTAGTCAGCTAGTTCCAAATCAGTCTCATGCTTCCATGAAGAATATCAGCATTCATCACAAAATAATTGTTTATTGATTCCAAATATTCACAATGAAAAATCCTGTCTAAAATAACCAAGGGGTCACTTAATTTAAAATCTCTTCATAGATGTATAAAAAATATACAGCCAGGATTACCTGATAGTATTAGGTCACAAATCTTTTCACCTTGTTAGGTCAGAAAGATTGACTGGTCCACATACTTGTATTATGATAATCCATGAAATATATAATCCACGTTTATTTCGATACCTTTTATATGTAACCCAAAATGTTCAACATTTTTCCTACAAACATCATAGCAGATGAATATAGCACAGGCTCAAGAATTTATGATAACATGTGTCAATTTTCTTTAGTTAAACAATTCTTTTCTACCAAAGTTTCATAAACACCCAAATCTAAAACAGCGCTTATGATCAAAACAGATGAAATTCAATCCTTGTTTTGAAAACCAACATGACACTTTCTTTCCTTCCAATACACAATAAAAGAATAGGAAATTCAATTCAATCCCATTCAAAATCAATCAGGCACTTATGCTTTGGTTAATGCACAGGTAAAACCTTGATACATGAATATACAAGTAAAAATCTACTTATAATTTCAAACTGCTACACACTGACATGTAATGATGATATTAAAACTTATTTGAATGACGAAAATAATCAAAATTAGAAGAAGAAAAAAAAAAGTAATTTTTTTATGCTAAAGCCAAGCAATCAATTAGAATTTTTAATGAAAAACACTTCAAGTGTACATTATCAAATCAAACTACATACATATTGTAACTTTGCCAAACAAATACAATTCACTTTAGAATGCAGTGCAAACTGTAAAATTGTTTACTTTGTAGACAAAACGGTTATCACTCAAATTTCTGGTCTCTGGGTTGTAAAAACTTCTTTCCCATGTAAGTAAAGCTTGATAAAAACACCCATCTCCTAAAAGTAAAGCTTGATCACTGTTTGTCTTTATCCCTAAATTTTCTTGCCACTGGAATCTGTAATTTAAGAAGGTTGAAAATAAAACACTAACATGTTTAAATAAAACTTCCCTTATCAAAGAAGAGCTCTTTCTACTAGTTGGCATGCAGTGGAGTGGTAAATCAACATTTTATGGAGTGCTAGCCATCAGATCACACAAAAAAAGCACTAAACAAAAAATAAAATTATTCAGGGCCTAGATAACTCTCTTTAAATCTTTTTTTTTCTTTCCCTGTTCACATGTAAATATTTTTAAAACATGACTTCTTACTTTAAAATAGTTTTGGCTCTAAATATACACATTCAAGTGCCTGTACGCCAACGGTTTTTCACCTATGTACTAAAATATATGTGTATTGGAATTAGTATGACTATATGTGTATTGGAATTAGTACTAGTATGACAGTGTGTATAGGAATTAGTATGACACTAGCTCAAGGTCTTCACTCGAGACAAATACTAAAATATTCCTATAAAATTTAGCAAATTGTGACTGCCCAACTTACTAAATCGCTCCTCACTACGTATCCATGTAATGAATTTATACCACTTCCAACTTCTTGTTCATTTTTTTTTATACATAAAGCATGCAACTAGTCAAATAGTTCTGAAAAATGTTCAATTAGAAAACTTCACATGTAAATCACATTGCTGATCTATTACAGGATGTTTAAGTTTGTATGTGCCAGTTTGTCACCTGGAGCTGATCTAATGTGGAATGTTTAAGTTTGTATGTGCCAGGATGTCACCTGGAGCTGATCTATTACAGGAAGCTGAAGCTTGTATGTGCCAGGATGTCACCTGGAGCTGATCTATTACAGGATGTTTAAGTTTGTATGTGCCAGGATGTCACCTGGAGCTGATCTATTACAGGATGTTGAAGTCGGTATGTGTCAGGACGTCACCTGGAGCTGATCTAGTACAGGATGTTGAAGTCTGTATGTGCCAGGATGTCACCTGGAGCTGATCTATTAAAAGATGTAGAAGTCTGTAGGTGCCAGGATGTCACCTGGAGATGCTCTAATGCAGGATATGTTTAAGTTTGTATGTGCCAGAATGTCACCTGGAAGATGTTCACTAATATCAGTAGTCAATGTATTGGCCTTTAAAATTCCAATTTAATTTTTTTAAAATCCTTTTGGCGATATTAAAATTGAAAACATTCTTCCACAACAGACATTTACTTTTTTCCAATCGCCAATAATATCTGTCAGATATTTGCAGGAATCATGACTGATAATCACACAAAGTTCTTTCAGAGAAATTTTGGAATATTCCTTCTTACAAATTCCTTATTTTCACTTTTCTTTAATACAGTTTTTTTCTTCACATTTTTTAACAAAATGACAGTTTATTTTAAATCTGTTTTGGGGAATTTCCCATTAAATCCTGCTGAAGTACACTTTTTTACCTACCATCTACGTTAATGCCAAGCACTCAAACAAATTCCCCACCAGAACCATTTACTACAGTCATTTCAAAGTTCACTCATCAAAATAACGGGACATTGTCAGTCGAATTCTGATGCTTCATTTTTTGAACTAAAGAACTGTAATGTTTTGACATGCCTTTCAATTAATACAGTTCTGAACTTACAGAGCCATCAAGCTTTTCCATACTGTTCTGTATGTATTGAGTCCAAAGAACCAAACCTTTATGACTCGAAAGTCCATATAAATCACAAATGTGCTGAATCCAAAAACCAAACCTCCAAGACTAACATGAAATTCTTAGACAATTCTCAGATTGGAAAAACACATTTTAATCTGTATGCAATGAATCTTAATTTCTTGTAAAATGAGGATGTTGAAGATTTCCTTCAGGCTATAATCCTCTGAAATTACTTTAAAAATGTTGATTGTGGTGTTCATAAAATCAATCTCTCTTGTACAATTAATACCTGCTTGCCTCGGTGCCTTTTGTTATTTGTCTAAACCAAATATATCTGTAAACAAATATCCATTTCTGACCAATCGTACACCGGGAATTATTGATATTGTAACACCCCAGATATACACCTCTTCGCCTACTAAACAAACTTTCATTTATGAATAGAATATTTTATTTGCTGCCAAAGAGTTCTGAATGGTTTAATTCAAGGTGCTATCTTTTATCACTTTCCCTATGAAATGTTTCCAGTTTAAACAAGATACATGTGTTTAACATAAACTGGTGTACTGACATGAAGATAGGAATGTTTATTTTATGTATAATGGACATCGTTCTAGCTTGATATATGTATCCCTGTATCAGGCATGCTCTGTTTCAAACAGCATAGATCCAGACCTGGTATCGTATAATCTGCTAACAGATCAGGGTCTATGTCATTTACTGACAGTTTGTGATTTCATTCAAACAGTACAGGCCCGACCTGGTATCGTATAATCTGCTAACAGATCAGGGTCCATGTCATTTACTGACAGTTTGTGATTTCATTCAAACAGTACAGGTCCAGACCTGGTATCATATAATCTGAGAACCGATCAGGGTCTATGTTAATAATTGACAAATCGTGATTTCATTCAAACACAGACCCACACCTGGAATCACATAATCTGCTAACAGATTAAAGTCTATGTTATTCATCGACATATTGTGATTTCAAGAAAACAGCAGAGACCCAGAAATGTTATAATATAATCTGGCAGCAAATCAGGGTCTATGTTGTACACTTACAGTTTAAAATATAAAGAAAATGTACATCAATTTACCAGTGATGGTTAGGCAATACAGCAGATCTGTTGACACTGTTCACAAAGTGATGTACATTACAGTGGTTCTCACTATAATGTGCCTCAGTACAGCATAGTTCTCACTATAATGTGCTTATATAGCACAGTTCTCACTATAATGTGCTCAGTATAGCATAGTTCTTACTATAAGGTGCCTCAGTATAGCATGGTTCTTACTATAAGGTGCCTCAGTATAACACAGTTCTCACTATAAGGTGCCTCTGTAAAGCACAGTTTTCATTATAAGGTGCCTCTGTATAGCAGTTTTCACTATAGGGTGCATCTATATAGCATAGTTCTCACTATAACGTGCCTCTTCACTCTGTACTACTCTGTATAGAATAGTTTTCACTATAATGTGCCTCTGTGTAGCACAGTTTTCACTATAAGGTGCCTCAGTGTAGCACAGTTCTCACTATAAGGTGCCTCTGTATAGCACAGTTCTCACTATAAGGTGCCTCTGTATTGCATTGTTCTCACTATAAGGTGCCTCTGTATTGCATTGTTCTCACTATAAGGTGCCTCTGTATAGCACAGTTTTCACTATAAGGTGCCTCTGTATTGCATTGTTCTCACTATAAGGTGCCTCTGTATAGCATTGTTCTCACTATAAGGTGCCCCTGTATAGCATTGTTCTCACTATAAGGTGCCTCTGTATTGCATTGTTCTCACTATAAGGTGCCTCTGTATTGCATTGTTCTCACTATAAGGTGCCTCTGTATAGCACAGTTTTCACTATAAGGTGCCTCTGTATTGCATTGTTCTCACTATAAGGTGCCTCTGTATAGCATTGTTCTCACTATAAGGTGCCTCTGTATAGCATTGTTCTCACTATAAGGTGCCTCTGTATTGCATTGTTCTCACTATAAGGTGCCTCTGTATAGCAGTTTTCACTATAAGGTGCCTCTGTATTGCATTGTTCTCACTATAAGGTGCCTCTGTATTGCATTGTTCTCACTATAAGGTGCCTCTGTATTGCATTGTTCTCACTATAAGGTGCCTCTGTATAGCACAATTTTCACTATAAGGTGCCTCTGTATTGCATTGTTCACTATAAGGTGCCTCTGTATAGCATTGTTCTCACTATAAGGTGCCTCTGTATAGCATTGTTCTCACTATAAGGTGCCTCTGTATAGCACAGTTTTCACTATAAGGTGCCTCTGTATTGCATTGTTCTCACTATAAGGTGCCTCTGTATTGCATTGTTCTCACTATAAGGTGCCTCTGTATAGCATTGTTCTCACTATAAGGTGCCTCTGTATAGCATTGTTCTCACTATAAGGTGCCTCTGTATTGCATTGTTTTCACTATAAGGTGCCTCTGTATTGCATTGTTCTCACTATAAGGTGCCTCTGTATTGCATTGTTCTCACTATAAGGTGCCTCTGTACATGACAATTTCATTATAAGATGCCTCAATTCCTGAAATCCAACTTCTTCAAGGTCTCACCAATACAGGTGATACAAGCTGAACAACAAGGGCCTTAACTCTGTCAAAATAGAGCAGAGACAAAACCTATAAAAGGCACATCAAGGTCTATGAAACAATGTTTACATCAAATTGCATCAGAATATGTTGAATGGTTCTTGAGCTATGTTGATTACAAGCAATATCCCATGTAAAGATATGAATTCAATCGACAAAGGCCATAACTCTATCCAAATTAGAGTATGTGAGGCAAAGCCCACAAAAGGCACATTGAGGTCAAGGAGACGCTGTTCTTACCAAAATCCATCAGAATATGTTGAATGCTTCCTGAGCTATGCTGATTGCAAGCAACATTCCATGCTTCTATGTGAAGAATTTGCCGAATTTGCCCAACAAGAGCCATAACTCTGTCTACAATGGAGTAGATGAGACTATACACATAAAAGGCACAGGTAAACTCTATGGAACAATATTAAAACCAAATTGTATCTGAGTATGCTGAATGGGTGCCAGTTACAAGCAACACCACATATGAAGTTAATTCTAAAGGGCCACAACTCTACCTGAAATAGAGCTGATGAAACAAAACATAAAAGGCACATCTAGGTATATGCAACAATGTACACACCAAATTGCATCAGAATATTTAGAATAGTCTAAGCTATGATGGTTACAAGGATCTCTTTAGTGGAGATTTAAAATTGATTGAAAATGGGTCATAACTCTGTCAAAATTGGACTAAAAGGCACATCCACATGTACTAGTCAATTCATCAACCAAATTGCATCCAACTGTGTGTAAGGGCTGCAGAGCTATGTTGGTTACAAGAAGTGTGAACAGTTAGACAGATGGAGATGTGCAGACAGACAGACAGAAAAGGTGATTACTATAGAGGTCCCACATTTCAATGCAGGGTCCTAATCAAGATTTTCATGTACAGATTATCTCAAATCTCAACTTCAAGAGAAATTTAGAGAATTTTAGTGAAATATAGAAAGAGGTACTCCTACAGCAGTCTCTTTGGAACATGAAACAAAAAATTAGTTTCAGTTTCTCATCAGTATATTTATGCAAAAGAGCTAAGCGTTGTAGTCATTATATTTACTGTATTTGACATAATACTTGTACATGTCTTAATAAATGAACAACCCTCGGTCAAAACTGTCATAAAAAATAATTATCATGTACACAATTGTCTCTGTCCCCTATGCCATATGAAAGGGAAACAGCTGCTAAAACTTACCCAGAACATCATAATTTTCTTGTAACTTATTACCATAAGTGTTTGCTTTCTACACCTTTACTCTGTGAGTTAAATTGATCTCAACAATGGACAAGGACGTGGGTTTTTTTCTTCAGTGCGACGATGTTGGGAGAGAAAATGCACCTCCAAATTGAAGAGCTCAATACAAAGCTAAAGGAAACTAATACTTCTTGCATGCACAAACACATGATGCTGACTGTAGGTTTTGACATTGTATGCACAAACACATGATGCTGACTGTAGGTTTTGACATTGTATGCACAAACACGTGATGCTGACTGTAGGTTTTGACATTGTATGTACAAACACATGATGCTGACTGTAGGTTTTGACATTGTATGCACAAACACATGATGCTGACTGTAGGTTTTGACATTGTATGCACAAACACATGATGCTTACTGTAGTTTTTGACACTGTCAGTGTGTGCTTGTTATGATGAGGTTTAACCTTGGAAAATTTACACAACTAATGTTTTTTTTTTTAAAAAGCACAAGAATATGGTATGTAAAATAGCAAAGGGTTGAGTTGGAAATTAGATAAACAAGTGGTAAGAAAAGCATGATCTCCTATCCCATGATCCCTATGATCTCATGAAATCCCAGGATCTCCTATCCCATGATTCCTATGATCTCATGAAATCCCAGGATCTCCTATCCCATGATTCCTATGATCTCATGAAATCCCATGATCTTATATCCCAAGTCTTGAAATAAAAAAAAAAAAATCATCCCCTAACGAGTCCAAGAAAATTCTTTCTAGATTAATCTAGTTTAAACAATTTATTTTGAAGGTACCCGAAATAATGATTGATCTTAAATACATGACAAACATTATCCCTAACCTTTAAAGTGCTTTTTGCTGCATAAGTCGTGCCGCAGTAAAGGTCTTGAAGTGCTTGTTTGCAGCACATGTCATTTTTCTGGTAATCAACTGTTTACACATCTGGGTACTTTGGTCTGACATGAATGGTTGTGAAATTAAATTTGACTGGTACAAAGGGCCCTGGAACAAGCATTCTGTCATAGTTTTAACCTTGCCTTCCTAAATTTTTGTTTTAAATACATGCTACCTAGAAACTCAAAATGGGTGACACTCAACATGATTTATCTTCAGATGATGTTTTCATTTGGCAAATACTGGCTAATGATAGCGATGATGACAATAATTCTGAAAGTTTTGTAGTATATGAGACTACTGTAGCTGGGAAAGTGTTACTGGAAAATACCAGTGAGTGATTTTGCGCCCAACAATGATGTTGAATACGAGTCCAATGTACATGCTGGATGGACAAAAACAAACAGCATGCCAATTAAATGTAGAAATGGAGAATACCAAGCCTATAGACCATCTAAGGCTATTTTCTGATGAGGATTTCTTGCATTTTATCATAGATCAAATGAATCTTTATGCAGATCGGAGAATAAATGGGGCAGACTTGACCGACAACAGCTGCATTAGAAACTGGAAGCCTGTCACACCTGATGAATTTAAACTATTGTTTTCATTTTTTATTACTGTGGGTTTGTTGCACAAATCTGATTTCAATTTTTACTGGGCATCTGAATGTGTGATATCAACCCCATACTTTAGCCAAAAAAAAATTAAAAATTAATTGCAATATATTTCTTAATATTCTAAGAAAGTAACACCGAACAGGTAATGAACTTGACAGGTGACTGTCTTTGTAAGCTAAAAAGTGGACATTAGATGACAGACATATACTAGAATAAATAACCAGAAAAATTGCAACGCTTTGTGAACATTTATTACAGACTTTAAGCACTTCAAGGACAATGGAATCAACCCTCACATACATCTAAGATTACTCAAGCATGTGTGAAATGTGCATACATGTTGTATGCTTTCATATGCAGTTTGATATCAACCAGCTGACTGAGAGGTTGATACTTCTCTCGGGAAAATTAGACATTAGAAAATGAAACCCTCCCACCCACTCTTTATTGAATATTCTATAAAATTTTGTATTTTAAATTATGAAATCCTCTTAAGACAAAAAAAAGAAAAAGAAAATTAAAATACAAGATACATTTAGCAGATTTGATTGTCTTTCTTCAATCAGCAATTATGAATATGACAGATCTCAACAGGATTTCCTAAAAAGAATTACATATATTGTACTGATGTCACCAAGTTGCCTTTTTTTATTCAGTTTTAGGTCACTGAAGTATAGTTTATCAGCTAGTAATTTTGAAGTTTTTTGGTTGCAGATTTACTAGACATTTTTAAGAGTTCACATTTTATATAATATACTCCTAATTCCTATGTTTCATGCTTTGACCATTTGTGCATATCTTTATCTTACCTGTTCCTATTATTACTTATGTATATATGTATCAGCATACATGTGCTGTGATACAAATCTGGTCAAGTATTTGTTATCTATTTTAAATATAATGCATAATGAAATTTACAAAGCGTTGTATCTGGAAGAGAGCCAATTCGAACTAGGTACAATATATGACTGCCAGTAAATCATTATCTGTATGGATTGTTCTGTCAAGCTTGAATGATAATTTGGTTTAAATTGTCTCTAAATTCCAGTGTGCAAAAGTAAAACCACTACTGACAAAAGTTCAGTCCTTTTACTTAACAGAAGAAACTTGAGCCACGGTGTGATAAGTGTACTAAGAATAAAATACTATCTAAATTGTAGCGCTTTCTTTTGGGTTTGAGAGTAAATCAAGAAATAGAATGACATTGAAATACTAGGTACCTGGATGGACAATGGAGGTGAAATGAGTGCAGTTTTATCCCTTTGCACTTTGCATGAAACAGTTTAGAAAGAAATGTGAACGGGTGTGAAGTACATTATTTTTTACATACTGAATTCATTTATTTATGTAGTACCAATTTCTGTTGACTTCATGGTTGCTACATACTACAAGTTCAAGAATCAATTAGTAACGATTAATCAACTACTAACGATTGATCTGTGGAAACAATCTATAGTGACTCCTTCCCCCATCTATGTGTTTATGTCCTGACACAAATGACACTTGTCTGCTTAACAAGGAAAACTGATTCATATGAATATAATAACATACACTATGCAGCTGGTAGTCAGTATTATGAATTCCCAGTAATGAAGGGAAATAACTCTAATAAAAGTTACTGTAAAAAATAATCCAATCCTCTTCAAGTACAGAATAACTAGAGATATAGGTACAGTACTATATAGTGACTGGAACATGATCTGTTGATATTAGTATGACCATGACTTTTGTTTCCGCTGGATGCCTAGCAGGTCATCTTGTATTTCTGGGCCAATGTGCCATACCAGATTTATCCAATTATAAGACCTTGGTGCCTGTCCAACAAATATTTTGAAAACCTGTGGTGTGTTTGTTTCAAGCATGGTTCTATAACTGTAAATATATGGTACCTTGAATTAGAACAAAGGTATAGAATTAATATGGTGTGTTGGCTTAGAACAAAAAAAACCCCTGATTAAATGAACTGTATAGAGATTAATCATGCCACTTTGCCAAACAAATAGTATTCTAATGCTGTATAATTTTACTGACATAGAAAATTAACCTGACAACCTTTCAAAATGATAAAGGTAAATGGCAACCTGACCATTGGACATTACTGTGTAAGTCAATATCACACAGAACAGTAGATGTAAAAACTAGTAAAAGTTGGTAAAGAATGCAGGGTATGACAAATATTTCAAACAATGACAAATTATACAGATTTTATCTGGCACCATACCATGTGTGGGGTAAGTCAAGAATAAAATTATGAGTGGAATATATCAAGAACAAGAAAACTATGGATCAGGTAAATCAAGAAAAAAAACCCAACTATTTGGTTTGGATACATTTATTCACAGATTATCGATTTTCTTTTCCTTTTGTTTTTTTCTTTAGTTGACTCTTCATAATGTGTCTTAGTATTCAAGAACACAAAAATATAAATTACCTTCAAGATATGATTTAGACATCAGTGCAATTTATCATATTATGGTTACAATCCATATCTTGTAGACTGATCCTGACTTGTTCTATTTCCTGTTTATTTTGTAGACTGTGATGCCCTGACTTGTTCTACTGCCTGTTTATTTTGTAGACTGTTATGCTCTGATTTGTTCTATTTCCTGGTTAGTTTGTAGACTGTGATGCTCTGACTTGTTCTCCTTTCTGTTTATTTTGTAGACTGTGATGCTCTGACTTGTTCTACTTCCTGTTTGTTTTGTAGACTGTGATGCCCTGACTTGTTCTACTGCCTGTTTATTTTGTAGACTGTGATGCTCTGATTTGTTCTATTTCCTGTTTATTTTGTAGACTGTGATGCTCTGATTTGTTCTATTTCCTGGTTAGTTTGTAGACTGTGATGCTCTGACTTGTTCTATTTCCTGGTTATTTTGTAGACTGTGATGCTCTGACTTGTTCTATTTCCTGTTTATTTTGTAGACTGTGATGCTCTGACTTGTTCTCCTTTCTGTTTATTTTGTAGACTGTGTAAAATCATGCCATGTTATACTATGTATTTATGTGTGATTCAGTCTTAAAATGACAGAGAACATGATTTATATTCAAACATATTTGTACTCACTTTACTTTTATGAAAAAAAAATTAAATACATATTATTATTTAACAAATAGGGGTATATAATAAATAAATTGCAGTGTTTGATCTGTTGGATACTGTGGTTTCACCTGAAGAACATGGCCTTGCAATATTGCCCCTTGTACTTCATTCTTGCCCACAATATCCAACAGTACAAACGCTATGATCTACATGATTAAGGTAACCTCTTCTCTGTGCTTACTAACACAATGATCTCCATTTGAGTAACCTCTTCTCTGTGCTTACTAACACAGTGATCTCCATTTAAGTAACCTCTTCTCTGTGCTTACTAACACAATGATCTACATTCAAGTAACCTCTTCTCTGTGCTTACTAACATATTTCAACTCAACAGTTGTTACTTATAAGTTGTATTGTCCACCTGACCGAGTCTTCCTGAAATTCTGAACACGTGCTCATTGTATTTGTTTTGTTGCGAGAGTCATATGATAATACATGATTTCCTCGAGGTCTCTAAATACTGCAAAGGGGATCAGGCGAATTAATAAAGTAGGAATAAAAGATACTTTAATGTATAAAAAAATTACTAACCTTTTTATCTCCCCCTCCTGGCTGATGACCTACTTTGTCCATTGACCCTACTTTAGGCTGTGCTGACTCTTTAAAAGCAAGTTTCTGTGATTCAATCTGAAATAACAGAACAAATCAATTGATATATAAAGATTAATATTTATCATATCACTCAAAAAATTAAAGAAGAATCATTTGATTTTGCATTAGCAAACCTAACTTATGAAAACACCAAATAACACAGACATTATATCGTGTGACTTCGTTTATTTTTTGTGGGTATTAATTTTTGAAGTTTTGCTAAAAATGACATTTATATTGCAGATTTTTGGAAGTGGGTCCTACTGTTTCCATGGAACGATCACTGTACATTGGGTTTCTTTGTATTTTTCAAGTACAATACTGCTAGGAATACAAATAAAAAATGGACAAGCAACGATCACTGTACATTGGGTTTTTCTGTATTTTTCAAGTACAATACTGCAAGGAATAAAAATAAAGAATGGACAAGCAACGATCACTGTAGATTGGGTTTCTTTGTATTTTTCAAGTACAATACTGCCAGGAATAAAATAAAGAATGGACAAGCAACGATCACTGTACATTGGGTTTTTCTGTATTTTTCAAGTACAATACTGCAAGGAATAAAAATAAAGAATGGACAAGCAATGATCACTGTACATTGGGTTTCTCTGTATTTTTCAAGTACAATACTGCCAGGAATAAAAATAAAAACTGGATAAGCGTTGATCACTGTACATTGGGTTTCTCTGTATTTTTTAGTACAATACTGCCAGGAATAAAAATAAAGAATGGACAAGCAAATGCAGTTTAATTTCTTACACACAGTGGTTCTCTGACTCTGGGGTGGATATGAGATAACAGCAACAAAATGCCAATGCTACATTGTAAAAAATTTTAATTTAATATTTTAGTTTTTTGTTCACCATCACAACTTTGTTCCACATGACATTTTGACCATAACTTGTCCATAATAGATATACATTCTGTTAGAAGTTCTTAGTGGAGCAAGCAGACACTAATTTGGAGTTTGAAGTTGCGGAACTGAGCATATAATTGACAATTTTCAGTATATTAGCCCATGTTTGATGTTTGTTTTTTTTAAGAAATAGACATCTATAGACAAAATGACTGTAAAACAGTTTGATTTGTATGTTGAGTGACATATTAACACACACAGTCTTGAAATTTATCAAAACTGTTTTTTTTTCATACAAAATGGGGCAGAAAACAGCCCCTATTCTATACAGCCCTTTGTGGACTAGGGAACAGGTTCTATTGTTTCCACAGAAGAATTATAGTTTGTTTGGTCTTTAAGTTCTTGGTTTGGAGCACCACTGAATTAAAAGAAAATTGGCACCCACAAAAAAATAGTGAATTCCCTGTATATTGTAGATTGATCCTCAAAGCAAGTTTAAGCTATAGCTATTATTGTAAATAATATCTACCAACAAATATTTGTAATAATATATAATAAAAATATCAAAATACTTGACACTGCCACACAAATACTAACAAATATCACTATAACTTGACTAAAAAGAGAACTTGTGAACAGAACATTATACGCCCACCCCATGTTTAAATAATAGTAGATATTATTGAAACGTGTAGGCTCCAGTACAGTATGGTTGACTCTGGAGATCATTGACCAATGAGTCACAATAACCCGAACCTTTGATCTCGGTATGTGGTTTTAAAGTAAAGTTACTGTGCAGAAACCATTATTTTTTTGTAAGACTTTACATGACTCTGACCTCTAGACACCAGAAACAATAGGTTTCCTTTGACCCCAAAATC
The DNA here is from genome assembly GCA_029931535.1 of Margaritifera margaritifera. NCBI lineage: Eukaryota > Metazoa > Mollusca > Bivalvia > Unionida > Margaritiferidae > Margaritifera > Margaritifera margaritifera. The sequence goes on from JAQPZY010001563.1 coordinate 3,927,186, forward strand.
AATAGACCTCTTCCATAAATTGAGTACAAGCCCTCTGCAGACTTTAGTCAAGGTGCAAGATCTAGAATTGAACTTGGCTATTATGCAAAAACCATGTTTCTTCTTTCAGTCAGTTATCTTGACCTTTGACCTTTTGACCACAGAATCAATAGGCTTATTTCTTAACCATCATGCAAGCCATCCACAAACTTTGGTGAAGGTATGAGAACTGAAATTTGTGTGCAGAAACTTTCTTCTTTGAGTTAGTGACCTTGACCTTTGATCCCAAAATAAACAGGCCTATTCCTTCCCCAAAGAGCAAACTATCTGCAAAGTTTGGTCCAGGTATGAGGTGTAGAACTAATGTCATTGTGTAGAAACCATTTTGTTTTCTTTTCAGTCACAGTGACCTTGACCTTGGACCTTTTCATCCAAAATCAATGAGCTTCTTCTTTACCCCAATTGCAAGTTAGAACTAATGTTATTGTGTGGAAACCATTTCTCTTCTTTCAGATACAGTGACCTTGACCTTTGACCTTTAGATAAGCTCTGCCAAAAGGTATGTAAAGAAATTGAGTATATAATTTGCAATGATTTACTAAATATTATTCAACCTATTAGCTGAGAAACTGTGAGGACTTTTATTTTTGTTCCTTCAAGGAAAGGCATTGTACTTTATCTTTTAAGCATATGCCAAGGCAGGCTCAACAAAATGTAGAACCCAGACACACTGTAGCTTCATAACCCATATGGCGAATACAAAAAATAAACCTTTTACTTTCATACATCAAATAAAAATACAATAAAACTTTGATTATCCACATGCTGCTTTTCAAGACTTACCTTCCCCATAATTTATGGTTGTACCTTCCTCATAATTTATGGTTGTACCTTCCCCATAATTTATGGTTGTACCTTCCCCATAATTTATTGTTGTAGGATTGTTAGATTGGGACTGGCAGTAAGCCACTTCTATGGGCTTGTCTAATGTGTCCCCCCCCCCTCCCAACACACAATTTATTGTGTAACAATTGCTGGCTTGGGATTGACAGCGTGTCACTTCATGAGGTTAGTAACATAACATATAAAATAATTCTGAGTCTTTGGTTAGTTAAACTAGAAATATTAACAAGAGTCCCTTGAAGGGACTGAAGCTCTACTAGGCAAAAAGAATTTCCAGGAATTCAAGGTAAGACCATTTCTTCCTTTTAACTGTTGAGTGTTGAAACCATCTCTGATATTCTTCAGGAATAAGATTTTCAAATTAACTGCTGTGGTACACATATTGGATGTCAGCTTGGCATCATTTTCATTTAGGACAAAGTAGACATAATTAGAAGTCTTTTGGTGAAAACCTCATGTCATAATGATCACCCATTCAGAGGGAGTAGTGACAACATGATATTCAAGACACATATCATGACAACAATATATATGATGTATGACTGGCACCATTTTCATTTAGGACCAACTAGGTATCATAAGAAGTCTATTGTTGAAAAACTCATGCTGATCTAGCCATCCATTTGGTAGGAGCAAAGATAACAATATTTTCAAGATAGCCACCATGGTGGTCATATTGAAGAGAGTCATTTTCATTTACAACCAACTAGACACCATAAGAACTCTTCTGATTAAAATCCCATGTCAAAATAACTTTCCATTTATGAGGAGTAGCGAAAACAAAATTTTCAAGATGGACACATATTGGAGACGAGATAAGCACCATTTTAATTTAGAATCAACAAAACATTATAAGAAGTCTTTTAGTGAAAACCCCATGATGATATCACCATTCATCCAGGAGAAGTAGTGATAACAAGATTTTTAAGCTGGCCACTGTAGCAGCCTTATTAGACACCAGATCGGCACCATTTTCATTTAAGACTAACTAGACATCATAAGAAGTCTTCTGGTGAAAACACTATGTTAATATGACTTTCCATTCAGGAGGAGTAGTGATAACAAGATTTCAAGATGGACACTGTGGTGGCCATATTGGACCCCAGATCGGTACAATTTTCATTTAGGACCAACTAGACACCATAACAAATCTTTTAGTGAAAACCTCATGTTGATACAACCATCCATTTAGGAGAAGTAGTGATAAGATTTTCAATATGGCCACTGTGTGGTGGCCATATTGGATGTCAAATCAGCACCATTTTCAGTTAGGACCAACTGGACATCATAAGAAGTCTTTTGATGAAAACCCCACATCAATATAACTTTCTGTTCAGGAGGAGTTGCCATAAGAAGATTTTCAAGATGGCTGCCATTGTGACCATAATGGATGTCAGATTGGCACCATATTTATTTAGGACCAACTAGACATCATAAGAAGTATTTCAGTGAAAACCCCATGTTTATATGGCCATCCATGTAGGAGGAGTAGTGATAACAAGATTTTCAAGATGGCCACTGTGGCAGCCATACTGGACCTCAGATCAGCACCATTTTCACTTAGGACCAACTAGACATCATAAGAAGTATTTCAGTGAAAACCCCACGTTGATATGACCATCCATTCAGGAGTAGCAGTAACAAGATTTTCAAGATGGCTGCCATGATAGCCATATTGGACATCAAATCTGCACCATTTTCAGTTAGGACCAACTAGACATCATAAGCAGTCTTTTAGTGAAAACCCTATGCTGATATGACCATCCATTCAGAAGGAGTAGCGATAACGATAGATTTTAAAGATGGCCCTGTGGCAACCATATTTGATGTCCGAGCAGCACTATTTTCATTTAGGACCAACTAGACCATGGGATGAATGTGTGTGTGTAAAGTTTCATGGCAATCCTCCAAGTAGTTTAGGAGGAGTAGCAATAGCAAACTTGTGCTAACAGACAGACAGACGATGGACCATCCCATAAGCTCTTCTGGTCTATGACCAGTAGAGCGAAAAACAGTCTCGAAGGGACTGACACTTTACTGGCTGATGAACATGTCCGATCAGCATCATTTTCATTAAAGACCAACTAGACATCATAAGATGCCTTCTGGTGAAAATCCCATATTGGTATGACTTTCCGTTTAGGAGTAGCGATAACAATATTTTCATGATGGTAGCCATGACAGCCATATTGGATGTCAGATCAGCACAATTCTGACTTGAGGCTAACTAGATATCCTAAGCAGTCTTTTGGTGAAAACCCCATGTCAATATGACTCTCCATTCTGGAAGAGTAGCAACAAGATTTTCAAGATGGCTGCCATGGTGGCCATCTTAGATGTGTGTGGAGAATAAATGAGGCTAGAATTTGCTACAAAAGACTGATTCACACACACTTTTTTTTGAGGCAGCAGGATCTTTTTCTCAAGGCAAACTATGTTCTTTCTCCTTGCTAAGCAAAGAAGTTAAATTACGAGTTACACACGCACAAAGCGACAAAATATGAAGATTTCAAGGTGTTTCTGCTGAAAATAAGACTGTACGATTACATGCATAAAACTAATTTGGGGTGGTGGTTGCAGAGAAGCTTTTATCTAGCAAACAAAACTATCACATGGTTTACCAGGAACATTGCACCACACAAACATACAAATTAATATACAACACAGGAGTCAACAAATGACCATTCTGAATTGAGTAATGATTTAATTATTATGCATATACTAAATGATCTTCTAGACTGATTTAGATATTTAATACAAATGTATGAGAATTTTATTCTTTTTTAAAATTGTACAAAAATGTTTTCCATACAAAATGAAGAATAAATGGATACATGACCAAGAATTGACACATTTTCAAATGCCAATATACCTACACTAAATTTTCAAATGCCAATATACCTACACTAAGTTTTGATAAATGTATACATGACCATGAATTAACACAATATTTTCAAATGCCAATATACCTACACCAAGTTTTCAAATGCAATATATCTACACTAAGTTTTCAAATGCCAATATACCTAGTTTTCAAATGCCAATACACCTAGTTTTCAAATGCCAATATACCTACACTAAGTTTTCAAATGCCAATATACCTACACTAAGTTTTCAAATGCCAATATACCTACACTAAGTTTTCAAATGCCAATATAAATACACTAAGTTTTCAAATACCAATATACCTACACTAAGTTTTCAAATGCCAATATAAATACACTAAGTTTTCAAATGCCAATATACCTACACTAAGTTTCCAAATGCCAATATAAATACACTAAATTTTCAAATGCCAATATACCTACACTAAGTTTTGATAAATACAGTCTTAATCAATATGAATTTTGTGAGTAGTCATTTATATAATCATTGTTAAACATTTAAAATGGTGAATGGGGCTTAAATGGCTGAAAATCTCGCCAGAAGTTTAATCTGGTTTCAGTCCATTCTTTCACACCACTCTAAATGCACAACACTGGTCAATGCAAATTAGAGTTTTCATGACTGACCTGGATGGCATCACAGCACTACCACAATGGGCAGCAAAAGATATGAAATTTGTGATGGGCGGTGATGAATTAAGTTCAATAATTAAAAAATTGTCACATCTTTTATGATGTTATCAAATTAAAATGTTGTAGAATTATTTCAATTCATTAGAGAATTGGATAATTTTACTGGTTTTGAAAAATCTAAGCAGTATAATAACTCATGTACATATTCAGCTTATGTAATCCAGCCACCCAGGGTCAGATCCAATTAACAAGTCATGTGACCATTTAACATAGTGCATGAAAAAGCTTATACCGGACTGTATTTCCAAAATGTCAGTGTCCATTCAGATCTTCAAAAATGTCTGCAAAAAGATTTTTGAATGATCACAGTGCGCTGGATTTAATACCCAGCAACCATAAAGGACATATCTTTCTAAACGGCTTCTTCATTTTTGGCACGAACTTTCAAGAAAGCCAAATTATGCTGTACTTTAATGATAATGAGTAGATGCTAGTAACAGAATGGTCACTTTTGCTGACTCAGCAGACCTGTATATATGAAGATCAGATCATACTTTGACATTCCCACCCCCTGGGGTGTGTGAGAGCTTGTCCAACGTTTCCACTTTGGACTCTGCCTCCCACTTTACTTTCTCATCTACAATCTGGTAATAGAAGATGAACAACATTAACATTCACAATAGTCATAAATCTGTCTTGTACATCATGTGACAGTCATGTGATCAGGGCTTCCTGTTGCAGGTAAGTGGCACTCCAAACTCAGATTTGGACCCCGAGTCACAAAACCATCAGAGCATAAAAAACGACTTAAAACTCTAAATTCCAAAATTAAAATTCATACTTCAAGTTTTTCAATATCATTATCAATAACGTTTTTGCTAACATTATTCTGAGCCAAGTTTGAGGAGTTTTAAATATTTGGAATTTGAATGAGAGTTTAATTTTTGTGCTCAGACAGTTCATGACGGTGGGGCTTGGGCCCAATCATCTTCAGCACAGAATCTTAACTCAAAGACTCGTAATTTTTAACATGTTGTATCATTACTGAGAATAATGCCTGATTTATTAACGTTTAGAAGTGGTCTAATATTGCTTGCTATACAGGATTTCACTCTCAAGATGTGTCCTAATTTAGAGTTTTGAGCACAAGTTTGATTTTTCTGTTCATGTATTCCCCCACTTTAATGACTACTTGGTGATGTGTCATGTACCTCCCCCTCCCACCACTTTAATGAGTACTGGGTGAAGTGTCATGTACCCCCTCGCTTAAATGAGTAGTGGGTGAAGCATCATGTATCCCCCCCCACTTTGATGAGCACTGGGTGAAGAATCATTTATCCACCTACTCCAATGAGTACTGGGTGAATCATCATGTATCCACCCACTTATAATGATTACCAGCTGAAGTGTCATGTACCCCCCCTCCACACACACTTTAATGAGTACTGGGTGAAGTGTTATGTACCCTCCTCACTTAAATGAGCACTGCGTGAAACATCATGTGTCCCCCGACTTTAACGAGTACCATCTGAAGTGTCACGTATCCCCCTCTTTAATGAGTACCAGCTGAAGTGTAATGTACATCCCTGACTTTAATGAGTACTGGTACTGGGTGAAGTGTTATGTATCCCCACACTTTAATGAGTACTGGTACTTGGTAAAGTGTTATGTATCCCCACACTTTAATGAGTACTGGTACTTGGTAAAGTGTTATGTATCCCCACACTTTAATGAGTACTGGTACTGCGTGAAGTGTTATGTATCTCCACACTTTAATTAGTACTGGTACTTGGTAAAGTGTAATGTACATCACTGACTTTAATGAGTACTGGTACTGGGTGAAGTGTTATGTATCCCCACACTTTAATGAGTACTGGCTGTAAAGTTACGACATACACCAGTCTTTCTCCTAATATTTTCAAATATGTTTTGACCTGTAATGAAACATCTTATGTCATAACAATAATGAAATTTCTAATATAATTCACAACATAACCGAAAACAATAAAAAAAGAAAAAGAAAAAACAAACATGTAAAAAGTCATGAAGTAACACCTAAAGTAACATTTGAGCATAATTAAGTACAATACTTTCATATTTACTATTTATATTGAGTCAAATCACACATATACCAATCTGTAAATCACATTACATGTATTTTACCCTGTGGAACTTTTACAAATGTAACACAATTAGCATATTGGTGACACAAATTAAAATACTTATATACTTTGTTGCACAATGATATGTCATTAATATATTTTTTTTTAAATTTCAGTTTTCATGCTGTATTTGCCAGCATTGTATGCACCAATTTCTGCAGTTATGAAAAAAATTACAGTTTAGTCAGTACTTAAAATTGTGGATTGGGAATGGAGTCCTTATGTGGATTGGGAAAGGAGTCCTTATGTGGATTGGCAATTGAGTCCTTATGTGGATTGGGAATGAAATCCTTATGTGGATTGGGAAAGGAGTCCTTATGTGGATTGGAAATGGAGTACTTGTGTGGATTGGGAAAGGAGTCTTTATGTGGACTGGGAATGGAGTCCTTATGTGGATTGGCAATTGAGTCCTTATCTTTCCATGTAAGGATTATTGTTCATTAGCTCTTTAAATTTACAAAATCCAGGAAAATTGCTACCCCCTAGTGAATTCATGGTATTACATGAGAATGATGGACTTTTGTTTGCAAAAGGAAGCCTTTAATTACATGAAGCCTGGATTGGAAATAAAAGAATAAAATGTTTGTAACACAAAAATATAAGTTTTCTACCTACCATGATTGGTCCAAATGTATGAACACCTCCCTCCCCCCATAATTACTTTTGTCTCTGTCTGGATAATTGATGTAACAATGAAAAATATCAGTTTTCCCAATTATTTTATCAGAAAAATTATTATCTTTGTATCACAATAGTTTATTGATGAACCTGGAAAGTACCATGATAGTTGGAAGTGGCCAAGATAGGTTATCTAGGTTGCATTATATCCGTGCTTTCCAATAAAGAACACTTACATGATAATGTTTCACTGTTCTTTTACAAATAAAGAATTCTTGCTGTATTTCTGGTGTTTGTTTTTCACACAGTTTGTAAAACATGTACTGCTGTTTGTGACAAGTTTCTGTATAAACTAGTCTACAAATGTGACCTCATTCTAATATTAATATTGTTTCACAATGTAAAGATTGTCTTTGACAACAGAATGTATCAGCAAAATAATATACATCAATTCATATTATATTTTCCATTAAAACTACAAATATGGTAAAAACTGCCCTAAATATGTAATGGAGCCAAACCACTTAGACTGGGTTCAGGAATTTAATTGTGAAATACCATTATTTGTACTCTGATGATAGCATACATGCCATATTCCCAGACAGTGTTGGGGTTTTTTTGAGACTCAAAAAGTGTGTTTTGGGGTCCCAAGGGGGGTCAGTGCGCGTGACCCCCCCCCAAAAAAAAACCCATCATCCAAATGAGAATAAGCTATCTTTTCAAATCAGCCTATAGCAATTGACTGGAAATGAATAAAAGAAAATACCATCTGTTTTCTCTGAAGCATTTAATATACTTACAAACAAAAAAATGGTAGACTTAGCATTGTCAAATCATATCACCTGCATAGATCTTTAAAATGATCTGCTACTGAAAACAGCAGATTGTGCTCAGCAACGAAATTGCAGAAAAGTACTTCAGCTCTAGTTACATTGTCTGTCGACGACTGTGCTATTTAATTTGGGTATTGAGCTCTGCATTTTTGCCGTGTCACGATGCTGGGTGGTGTTGCTATGTCTACGAATGTCATACACTCCAGAATGACTATTGTCAACATGGTGGTTGCAATATGTGCACAGAATAAAATGTTCCTCCTTGATGCTGCGCTTCACAAAGTCAAACTCCGTCAACAAGGGAGTTCTGGAATTTTGTTTTGCTGGGCTTTGCTCGCTTCGGAGATGGCTCCATATTTCCTGAATCGCTACTACGTTTCGACATTTTTCCTTCGAAAATGAATCACACTTGTACACTTTTCCATTTTATATATGGAGTAAAAATCCGACTTCAAAGAAACGTTGCCGGTGATCACAAACTTTAAAAAAGATGGCGTCAACATTCTCAAAGAAACAGTGCCGCTGATCACAAACTTTAATAAAGATGGCTTCAACATTCTCATTCAATGCAATCAGTTTGTTCTTCAACACGCATCTCTTTGATGTACTTAACTTTAACTAGGGTTGTTCCACTTAATGTACTTTACCTATGCAAATTAGCCTAATGGGCTCTCCCGCAGCAGTGCTCAAAAGGATTTGACATGACACATCACCCTAGCTATTGTGAGCCAATTAAGTAAATCTCTGAAAGGTGGCTGTTTATCTCTGACCGCCTTACCTTTTAATTGCCTCTAAAACAGGTGTATAAACTGCCCCGAGGACAGTTTTACATGAGCTTTGAGCAGTACTGTTTATATATACCACAGATGACAGGCATATATAACAGTGATCAAGAAATATACAGGTTTTTTTTGTGTTTTTTTTTTTCTTTTTTGGGGTGTAAATTTTTTTTGTTGTTGCTAAGATTGCTGAAAATCGTGTTTTTCGAAACACGATCGTGTTGGGGGGGGGGGAGGAGTCCAAACTTGTGTTTTTCGCGTGACACGTCGTGTTATGGCAAGTATGTGATAGATATGAAGACTAAACTATGTCCTAAATGAGGTTATCAGGGGGAAATATACCACTAAATGAAACAGAGACTACAAGAACTTGTGAAACTCGCATGTTGGAGATTTTGCCATCTTAATTACAAATAAATGTAAACCCAGTTTAGTTTATTGAAAAAAGGAAAAATGAAGATAAAAACCAGCATACATATTTAAACAGTTTGTACACAAGTTATTCATCTTTAGTGAGAACAGGAAATTATTTTCATGACTGCTTTGTTCCCCTTTGTATGCTCTCCAGCAGTAAATATAAAAGAAGCCAGCAATCACATTTTGGCTCGATGTAACGCTGATGACCATTGATTTACAGTTATCAAAGTGATAAATTAATTCTACCAACTGTCTTAATATGAAAGGTTGTTTTCCCTTTATCATTACCTTTAACAAACTCACTGCTCTCTTTGTTTAGGGAACTGCTTGATAACAGATTGTGAAGCATGTCAGCCATTTTATTGCTGCCTATTGACAAAACCTACAGTTAATCCACATGATAATTAGGGTCATCAAAGCAATTCCATGGCCAAATGGTTGATCACTGAATCACCAGTTTTTTAGTACATGTAAAACTTTTATTACTTTACATTCCAACCAGAATATATTTTTTTTCATTGCCTTTAAAAGAATCTTGGCTGGTGTCTGGATATTTTTTGTACTATTTTAAATTATTACAATATTCGGAAAATATGGTATTCGGAAAATTGGAGGGTCTGGGTATTCAGGTTAATTAAGACAAGACCAAAGTTAAATGGTATCAAAAATTGATCAAAGAACTCAGTCGTGAATGGATAATACTTTAAAGGAGTGAGGGTAACACAGTCATATTCCCTACCAAATGAAACTATGACAATAATACTGATGGGAAGGAGATACAAAATAGAATGCATTTTGCAATTTTTAAAATGGTAATTTCTATACCTATTTTTATGCACATGTAAGGAATATTTTCAACATGCCACAACAAAGGACAGTTTACAAGGACATACTGATGACATATTCACAGAGAAGGAGAAGGATCTTCTAGTCCAGGGGTGTCAAACATATGGCCCGCCAGACTCATTTTTTATTATTATTATTTATTATTATTTATATCAAATCTGGCCTGCCATAGCAAATGAGTTTGACACCCCTGTTCTAGTCAGATACGAAAATTGCAATGATGCTATGTTATTTTTTCATATGTATAATTGTTGCCAATTCAGTTTCCTTCCTAAATTGACAAAATTTTTAAGCTTGATAAAATCTAGTGATTTACAGTGTTTGTAAATCGTATCATGATTTGATGAAAAAAAAGTTATAAAATTTTAGGACAAGAGTGCCTGAAAGGGGCTGACACTGTACTGGCCCACACATATGCATGGCAATCCATGACAAGAGTGCCTCAAAGGGGCCGACACTGTACTGGCCCAAACAAATGCATGGCAATACATGACAAGAGTGCCTCAAAGGGGCCGATACTGTACTGACCCAAACAAATGCATGGCAATCCATCACACCATCACAAGAGTGCCTCAAAGGGGCCGACATTGTACTGGCCCAAGCAAATGCGTGGCAATACATGACAAGAGTGCCTCAAAGGGGCCGACACTGTACTGGCCCAAACAAATGCGTGGCAATCCATGAGAAGCCCATGTCTTTCCTATTTTAATTTTTTTTTCTATTGCTGTGTCTTGAAACCATTCAGAAACTCCAACATATCAAATTCGGTAACAAAACTATTTTCTTATATTTTTAAGTTAACATGCATGTTCACAAGATACGTACTGTACAAATATCTTTGTCGTGTCCTTTGACTCTAACCTATGTTATGGATAGAGGACCAATGAACTTGTCTCAGATACTGTTAAGACATACCCACATGCCAAGTTTGGTTACCTCCTTAATGATTCATTAATATTTTTGCTTGAAAGAAACAAACAAACAAGTTACTGAACTGGCATCATTCAAACTATTCTTGAAATATATTCACAAACTGGGTTTCATAAAAATCATTCACACTTAATTGTTTGTGTTACAATGCTTACAAGCCATCACAGTGTTATAATGCTTACAAGCCATCACAGTGTTATAATGCTTACAAGCCATACACTGATAAAAATCTATGTCAAGACATCTGACATGAAAGTCAGAGTGGCATCGAATTGTTTATTGGTCAAAATACATTTGTAAATAAGTCACTGTGTTCATAACCTCTGTGAAGTACAAACATGCAAGCAGTGAACTTTGACTTGATCTTAAAGTAAAGCAGATCTGGTTTCAAACTTGTTCACAGTATCATGGACATGATGGTGGTTGGATAATAACAGCATGGACATGATAGTGGTCACATCACAATATAATGGACATGGTGGTGGTCAGATCACAACAGCATGGACATGATGGTGGTCAGATCACAACAGCATGGACATGATGGTGGTCAGATCACAATAGCATGGACATGGTGGTGGTCAGATCGCAACAGCATGGACATGATGGTGGTCAGATCACAAAAGTATAGACATGATGGTGGTCAGATCACAATGGCATGGACATGATGGTGGTCAGATCACAATAGCATGGACATGATGATGGTCAGATCTCAACATCATGGACATGATGGTGGTCAGATCACAATAGCATGGACATGATGGTGGTCAGATCACTATAGTATGGACATGAGTGTGGTCAGATCACAATAGCATGAAGATGATAGTGGTCAGATCAATATAGCATGGTCATGAAGGTGGTCAGATCTCAATAGCAATGACATGATGGTGGTCAGATCACAATAGCATGGACACCATGGTGGTCAGCTCTGCACCATTTTCATTCAGGACCAATAACATCTTGCAAGAGGTGTTTTTGTGAAAACACCATGTCAGTGCCACCATTCAATCAAGAAAAGTAGTGATAATAACAAGCTTTTTTGGGAGATGCCCATTATGGTTGCCATGTTGATGATCAGATCAGCACTATTTTCATTGAGGACTAGCTGCTATATTATAGTGTTAATGAAAACTCAACTGCACAAGTTGGTATGAAGAAAGGTTTTTAGAAAAGGACTGTTTTAATTTTGACAAGAAGCTCTTAAATATGATATACCTTTGTATAAAAGGAAGGACTGATTTTTTTAAGAATACACTTAAGAAGGTCTCAGGGAATTTTTTTCCAAGCACTCATTCTTGTGAGTTGCAACATATACTCATCCCTGTGATCACTTAACTAAACAGAGTACACTTACCACTACACTACTTACCCACTTACTAAACAAGAGTCCTGCGAAGAGATTGATATTCTACTGCATAAAAAGAATTTCCAGGAATTCAACTTAAGACTATTTCTTCCTTTTAACTGCTAAGTGTTGAAACCATCTTTGTTATTCTTCAGCAATAGCAAGATTTTCAAATTAGCTGTTGTAATGGACAGATTAGTTGTCAACTTGGCACCATTTTCATTTAAGATCAACAAGGCATCATAAGAAGTCTCCTGGTGGAAAACCCATGTTGATATGACTTTCCATTTTAAAGGAGCAACAATAACAAGATGTTTAAGATGGATGCCATATTTGATATCAGATTGGTACCATTTCTATTTAGTATGAACTAGACATCATAAGAAGTCTTTTGATGAAAGCACAATGTTGATATGACAAGCCATCTAGGAGAAATAGTGATAACAAGATTTTCAAGATGGCCATTGTGGCAGTCATATTAGAAGTTAGATTGGAACCATTTTCATTACGACCAACTAGACATAAAAAAAGGCTTTCAGTGAAAACCCCATGCTGATATGATCATTCATTAAGGAGAAATAGTGACCACAAGATTTTCAAGATGGCCATTGGGGAAGGCATACTGAATGTCTAAATGGCACGATTAGAACCAACCAGACATCATAAGAAGTTGTTTAGTAAAACCCCATGTTGATACAACCATCCATTCTAAGAATTTTAAGTTCATATCAGAACTTTGAAATGCATAAATCTTAGGAAATTATATCAATACCTCAATAAACATTATTCAGCAATGTACAGACAGTTGAATAATTGTTTATTAAATGGAGAATAATAACCACACCAAAAAAGACTTTGCATTGGTTTCCAACTTATAAGGTACAATTATAAGGTGTTCCAAAACACATATAGTGGGCTATTGCTGTGTGTGATGTCCAATAAGTGGGACAAGCTTCAATAAAAATAGGTAATTCGGGAAGGAGTCTGATCAACATGCCAAGAATAAATAGGGAATACATTTCCACACCATGTGTACAGCCTTGTTAACACTGGGATTAAATATTGTTTGTAAAGTCATACTTTAACATTTCCACCACCAGGGATGCGATCATCATTCTCTGGTCATCCAACCTTGAATGGATCTTCCCAAAAAGATAAACATTTTTATAATTATCAATAAACTCAAATTCCTTGGTGACTCCACAACATTGTATAATTATCAATAACTCAAATTCCTTGTTGACTCCATGACATTTGTATAATTATCAATAACTCAAATTCCTTGTTGACTCCATGACATTTGATTATCTTTACAAAACACAAAAATAAGGCATTCTGAGTACTCTGTATTTGCTATAACAGATGATTTATGGCTAACGGTCAGTTTTTAAAAACTTGGAAAACATATTTATATGTAAATATCATCTCTTATAGGACACCATGAATGACTTGTCCATGTAACCATTCAGTGGAATATTGTCAACTTGAAAAAAAACTTACTGCAGTACACGCATAATTTGAAGGAATACTATTGTTCACAACGAGCATTCACAATGAACATAAACCATCATCCCTATTTCACAAGTGGACTTGGCCCTAATAACTATGCTAATTAAAGGTCAATAGGCAGGTCATTCTAGTATATATATATATATATATATATATATATATATATATATATATATATATGTATATATACATATACATACACACACACACATATATATATAAATATAGAGAGAGAGAGAGAGAGAGAGAGAGAGAGAGAGAGAGAGAGAGAGAGAGAGAGAGAGAGAGAGAGAGAGAGAGTTACAAATATACAGTAAACAGAGCAGAAAGTGCTACCCTTGGATTCTATAGGAGAATGCTTTATAACATGAACAGAATTTTTAAATATGAATAAATAATATTATCATACAGGTTTGAGAATTTTAGAGTATGAATTGAAATTCTCTAACCTGTATGATAATATTATTTATTCATGTATATATATAGATAGATAAGTGCCTCTCTCTGCACCATCACTTATAAGTAAGTGCCTCTGCTACATGGCAATTTACTATTCAATTCTGTTCATTAAACCTATGCCAACCAGCTCGGCAGACATTTGTGTATGTTATGAGTCTAAGAAAATAGTTTCAAACAAAATGACCCCATTACGTATTTTGTTGTGATGACTTCCTGAAGTCAATCTAATATGTCTCAATTGTAATTTGAGCTAAGGAAAAATTCTTTGTAAAAGTGTGTTAACATGTGTTTTTTGCAAAACATAAAACTGTCCTCACTGGAGCACTTCCGTTGTCAAATCTTCAGTATCGGAGGTGCGTATTTTTTGCAAGTCATCAAGCTCTTCACTTTTGGAGGTAAGTAAATCTTGCATGTAGTCCGCAATCCTATAATGCCTAAATAGAAGTGATCGGTTTTCAAAAAAACACTGAACTTTGAGAAGTGCCTATGTGGTTTGGTTTGGTGTTTTACATCACAGCAACACATGAAGGTTATTTGGTACTAAGGCAACTGGATTTAAGTGCCTTGCCCTGGGACACATCATAGGCAACTGGAATTAAGTGCCTGCCCTGGGACACATCATGGGCAACTGGAATTAAGTGCCTGTCCTGGGACACATCATAGGCAACTGGAATTAAGTGCCTGCCCTGGGACACATCATAGGCAACTGGAATTAAGTGCCTGCTCTGGGACACATCATGGGCAACTGGAATTAAGTGCCTGCCCTGGGACACATCATAGGCAACTGGAATTAAGTGCCTGCCCTGGGACACATCATAGGCAACTGGAATTAAGTGCCTGCCCTGGGACACATCATGGGCAACTGGAATTAAGTGCCTGCCCTGGGACACATCATAGGCAACTGGAATTAAGTGTCTGCCCTGGGACACATCATAGGCAACTGGAATTAAGTGCCTGCCCTGGGACACATCATAGGCAACTGGAATTAAGTGCCTGCCCTGGGACACATCATAGGCAACTGGAATTAAGTGTCTGCCCTGGGACACATCATAGGCAACTGGAATTAAGTGTCTGCCCTGGGACACATCATGGGCAACTGGAATTAAGTGTCTGCCCTGGGACACATCATGGGCAACTGGAATTAAGTGCCTGCCCTGGGACACATCATGGGCAACTGGAATTAAGTGCCTGCCCTGGGATACATCAGCCAAACTAGACTGATTTAATGGAAGGATTTAAACCTTACCCTTTCGGTCACAAGTATGGTTCACTACCCCTGAGCCATTGCAGCTCCCTCCTACAATGAACCGACGAAATTACTAAAAAATTATATTGCCATAGATATTTTTCAAGTATTAATTATATAAAGTAATTAAATCTATGCACCATACTATCTTCCTTTATAACTAGCTACCGACTCCAAATGTTTCTCATACTATACAGCCATAAAAGCTTGGAAAATATAAAGAAAAATATTTCCAGAAATCCAATGCAGCAGAAAATAGTAGTAGCAGTAGTCATAGAAGTAGTTTAATAAATTCCTAAAGCCAAATAAAAAACAGTTCAAAGAAACCCTAAATGGATGAAGAAGAAAAAGAAGAAGAAGAAAAAGAAAAAGAAGAAGAAACAGAAGAAAAAGTGAATAAAAAGAGAGAACACTGAAGAAGAAGGTTTATAAAATCCCAGAGCCAAAAACATAAAAGAGACCAAAAAATCCCAAGAAGCCTACTATATGGAAGAAGATGACTGACAAAATGCCAATAAACCCGTCACTGTGCCAAAAAGACCCAAGTTTACAGCTGAGGATTACTTCAGCGCCTAGAGATCTCTTGAGAAAAGATGTGGCAAATATAAGACAATATATCAGGCCACTATATTTTATGTTGTCTAGTTAATCTATCAAGAAATTACAAAATTCTATCGAGTAGCTTTGATAAAGAAGTCAAGTACACAGCAAGTCACTACTGTTTTAACATGTGTCCAACAGTGACTAGTATAGACCCAGGTCTAACATTACATAATGCATTAGCAGATCAGTAGACACAGGAACTAATCTTATTAATTAATTTGGTCAAGCACTAGTCACTTGCAGTGAAATTCAGTACAGCACCATTCCAGTTGTTTTACTTCAGGTTACTTGAAAAATAGAGCAGGTTTTGGCAAGACATCTTTGGACAAATTGATTGATTATTTACAAATTGATTGATTATTTACAAAATGAATATTTACTGATCATTTGTCAGTTAACAGAAACTTATGATCAGATCATAAAGTTTTGGTCAGATTTCCAGTAACAGCACAGACTCTGATCTGTCAACGTATTATGTGATGTTGAGTCCCTGGTTCAAAAACTAAGCTCAAGACTCGAAACTCCACAAATAAAAAACCAACATAAGAGTCGTTTAATCTAACTGAAATAAAAATCCAACTTAAGAGTTGTTTAATCTCATTGAAATCTGACATGTACGTAGAGATACAAATAATTAGTTTAAGCCAAAATTTTCATGATTCTAACTGCTCTTGGAACAAAGTTATAGAAGATGAAAATATTCGAGTTTGTAGACAGAGTTCAAATGTTGTACTTAGCTTCTTAACCATGAGGACTGGTCTACAATCTTCATAGTTTGGTGCCAATTATACATGTTTAAAAAATGGTATGTGTAGCAAACATAACATCTGGTGCCGAAATCTAAATCACACAGAGGAGGAAAATTGCTTTTAATTTACATACTGTTACGTTTCCCCCACCAGGGGTATGGTGTAGATTATCTAAAGAACCAACTCTTGGAGTAGCATTCCATTGCAACTGGCGAAAAGTGACCTGTGAAATATGTATACAGCAATAGATAAATGTCATCCATTTTATTTCCTGAATGATGAAACACCATTTATAAATCTCCAATGATTAAGCCATGGCTTGATCATAAGCATATTATACATCTTTAAACAAGAGTCTCTCGAAGGGACTGATGCTCTAGTTAAATACCATTTGTAAATCTCCCATGATAAGCCATGGCTTGATGATAAGCCTATTGCACATTTTTAAACAAGAGTCCCTTAATGGAACTTGTACTCTACTGAAACACCATTTTTAAATCTCTCATTATAAGCCATGGCTTGATGATAAGCATATTACACACTTTTAAAAACTTTTAGGAAATATTTTATTTTAGGAAAACTGTAACCAATGATATAGCCAACTTCACCTTTCCAAAAAGTTCATAAGGCAGCCTGGGCTAGGTGCCAAATTGAGCTTGTCTTTAGAGAATACTACAATAATAATAATAATCATAAAAATAATAATAATGCTTCATTTTTAGTAAAACTTCTTAGTTGTTCAAAATCATCACAAAAACAAGTTTAGGTCTGTTTCTGTGAAACCTACATGGTACCAAGGGGGCATTTTTTCTTTGTTTTTGTTTAAAAATACGTCAGGGTAACCTAATTGCTCAAAGGATTCATATGGAAACGATGTATAATTCTAAATTGCATCTAAAGTAAATGTCAATAAGTAAATGTAAAGATGACTGGGTTATTTATAGGGCTTTTACAAATAAGTAAATGTAAAGATGATTGGGCTATTTATCAGGCTTTTACAAATAGGTAAATGTAAAGATGACTGGGCTATTTATAGAGCTTGTACAAATAGGTAAATGTAAAGATGACTGGGTTATTTATAGGGCTTTTACAAAAAGCTAAATGTAAAGATGACTTGGCTATTTATCAGGCTTTTACAAATAGGTAAATGTAAAGATGACTGGGCTATTTATAGAGCTTGTACAAATAGGTAAATGTAAAGATGACTGGGCTATTCATAGGGCTTTTACAAATAAGTAAATGTAAAGATGACTGGGCTATTTATCAGGCTTTTACAAATAGGTAAATGTAAAGATGACTGGATTATTTATAGGGCTTTTACAAATAAGAAAATGTAAAGATGACTGGGTTATTTATAGGGCTTTTACAAATAAGTAAATGTAAAGATGACTGGGTTATTTATAGGGCTTTTACAAATAAGTAAAATGTAAAGATGACTGGGTTATTTATAGGGTTTTTACAAATAAGTAAAATGTAAAGATGACTGGGTTATTTATAGGGTTTTTACAAATAAGTAAAATGTAAAGATGACTGGGTTATTTATAGGGTTTTTACAAATAAGTAAAATGTAAAGATGACTGGGTTATTTATAGGGTTTTTACAAATAAGTAAAATGTAAAGATGACTGGGTTATTTATAGGGTTTTTACAAATAAGTAAAATGTAAAGATGACTGGGTTATTTATAGGGTTTTTACAAACAAGTGCATGTAAAGATGACTGGGTTATTTATAGGGCTTTAACAAATAAGGTTCTTAAAGAAATTAGAGATACAAAAAGAGACTACTTAGATGAAGATGTTCAACAGTCATCAAACAAACCAAAAGAAAATGGAAGATTTTCTATTTTCATCCAAATCACATTCATATTAACTTTCTTACTGTTGATAACAAAGTCATTAATGCCTTTACTAAAACTACAAATATTTCAATGATTTCTTCTGTAGTATGATGCTAGATATTGCTAAGGACTTTGATTCACCACTACCGGATACTGAATGTATGACAAATTAAAATTTCTTACAGACACCAAATATTACTGAGGTTTTTGTTAGAAAGGAAATTATAAATATGTCTAATTCAAAAGCTACTGGCTCTGATGGCTTGTTGGTGAAGCTATTAAAACTCAATAGATTACATTGTTGAACCATTGGCTTACATATTTAATATGTCTATAGGCACAAATACTTTTGTAGATGAATGGAAAAAAGCTAAGTTACTCCCCTTTTTAAGTCAGGAGACGAATTGAGTGTCAATAATTATAGACCTGTGTCTGTTCTACCTATTGTTAGCAACATTATAGAAAGACATGTTTCCAATTCATTTTATGACTTTTTATCAACAAATAATTTGATTTCCCTGTGTCAATCAGGCTTCTGTCCAAATCATTCATGTTAAACATCAGCATATACTGTTGCAAAACCTTCATTGCGATGGTTTTCATCCTATCTCAACAGTAGATTACAAGCTGCGAGTTTGAGAGGTATTGTATCGGATTTTGCAAAATTTCCATTGGAGTACCACAGGGATCAATTCTAGGCCCTCTCTTTTTCATATTATATATAAATGATTTTCCAAAGTGCTTGAAACATTCTTCAGGATATATGTTTGCAGATGATACATCACAATAAGCTAGCGATGAAGATATTAGCATTTTTGAGAGCAAACTAATTAAATTTTTACAATGTGCTATGAACTGGATGTATGTCAATAAACTTAGTTTAAATTTACAGAAAACCCAGTTAATGCCTGTCTGCTCAGCACAATGGGCAGCCATATGTAGAAAATTGTAGTTAGAAGTAAATTTACAAAATTGAAAATGTTAAATGGGCCAAACTTCTAGGTATCCTGATTGATAATACTTTATCCTGGTCCAACCATTTTGAAATACTCTTTATAAAAGTATCTAACAGGAATTTTAAACAGGGTAAGATATTTTTCACATTTTATGTACCGCTGTATTATGTGTGGGGAGAACCCCAAAATTCCTCTTACATGCCAAGACAATACAGCTTACAGAAAAGAGCAGCCAGGACAATTTTAAATATCAGGATATTTTAACACCTACATCATCTCTTTCAACACTCTTAGATGGATGCCAATCAAGGATTATATTATTTTTGGAAAAGCTGTTCTTACTTTCAAGGTCTTAAATAATTTAGAACCAGAGTATCTTACTGTTTTTAAGTTTGAAAGGAACAGTAGGAGTACACGGTCGAGTGAAAACAATGATTTACATATACCAAAAGTTCAGACAGAGCATTTTAAGAAATCTTTTGCTTATGCTGGTACAGTTTTATGAAATAGTTTGCAGCACCAAATGTTTCAGCTTTTAAGAAACCACACCTCTGTAAATATGTTAGCATGCAATCCTGATTTTATGACCACATAACATTTGTAAATGGTACCGGAGATACATCTTTGTGATAACAGTATGTTAACTTTGTATAATCTGTATTCTGTTATAATTGGTTTCTTTTATGCAGTAGATGTTAACCTTGTATAATTTGTATTCTGTTATAATTGTTATCTTTTATGCAGTAGATGTTAACCTTGTATAATTGGTATTCTGTTATAATTAGTTTCTTTTATGCAGTAGATGTTAACCTTGTATAATTTGTATTGTTATAATTGGTTTCTTTTATGCAGTAGATATTAACCTTGTATAATTCGTATTCTGTTATAATTGGTTCCTTTTATGCAGTAGATGTTAACCTTGTATAATTCGTATTCTGTTATAATTGGTTTCTTTTATGCAGTAGATGTTAACCTTGTATAATTTGTATTCTGTTATAATTGTTATCTTTTATGCAGTAGATGTTAACCTTGTATAATTGGTATTCTGTTATAATTGGTTTCTTTTATGCAGTAGATGTTAACCTTGTATAATTTGTATTCTGTTATAATTGGTTTCTTTTATGCAGTAGATGTTAACCTTGTATAATTTGTATTCTGTTATAATTGGTTCCTTTTATGCAGTAGATGTTAACCTTGTATAATTGGTATTCTGTTATAATTGGTTTCTTTTATGCAGTAGATGTTAACCTTGTATTATTGGTATTCTGTTATAATTGTTATCTTTTATGCAGTAGATGTTAACACTGTAGACTTTTACTAATTACATGTATATTTGTTGCATATTTGTTTTAACTGCAGGGCATAATAGCTAATTATGTCACCCTGGATAAATAAAGGATAGTATTATTATTATTATTAGTCCATTTTGAAAGTGCTCTCCCTGTGTCCCAAGTATGTTTACTGGACCAGCTGTTAGTAAAGTATCTTCAACCATTAGGCAGGAATAATATTTCATCACCAGATTTTATTTTAGCTATGTACATAAATTTGACGGTTATCAAATCAAGGATTCTATGAATATCTTTAAGTATTTGTTTAAAAATGAAACCTGTCTTGTGCAAAAAGTTTGCTATACTATATTAATGTAAATGCTTGTTTTGCAAGTAAAAAAAATAATTTTGGTTCACGAGGGAACAATATCCAACATTTTATGTTACTATTTCAAGATGTAACCCTCCCCACATTCAACATGTTCTATTAGGAAGACAGTTTGCCATGTTATATAGAAATGGTGAAAAGATTACTAAGAAGTTAGAATACTTTCCAAAAACACCTGTACTACCAGTACCACTTTTCACAAAGATTCGCCTGCCTTCGAAAACTTTGTCCCCCCATCTTTTGGATCAACCTTCAATAACATAGTTGTGACAAGGAATGGCAATTATGAGCATATTTAAGATTGCACCATACAAATTCTATCTAAACTTTGCAAAGTTTCATTACAAATATAATCTTGTTGTTTTTGTTGTTATTTCTGCTGCTGCAGACCAGTTTCTATGACTTGTAGCATTTGTAAATCATGCCAGTTTTCAAGGAAACTCTTTCTACCATACTTTAATACACCAGATAATGACTCTTTCTACCATACTTTAACATACCAGGGAAAGACTCTTTCTACCATAGTTTAACATAAAGAGAATGACCCTTTCTACCAAACTTTAAAATACCAGGGAATGACCCTTTCTATCATACTTTAACATACCGGGGATGTACTCTTTCTACTATACTTGAACATACCAGGGAATGATTCTTTCTACCATACTTGAACATACCAGGGAATGACCCTTTCTACCATACTTGAACATACCAGTGAATGACCCTTTCTACCATACTTTAACACACCAGGGAATGACCCTTTCTACCATACTTTAACATACCAGGGAATGACCCTTTCTATCATACTTTAACATACCAGGAAATTACCCTTTCTATCATACTTTAACATACCAGGGAATGACCCTTTCTACCATACTTTAACATACCAGGGAATCACCCTTTCTACCATACTTTAACATACCAGGGAATGACCCTTTCTACCATACTTTAACATACCAGGGAATGACCCTTTCTACCATACTTTAACATACCAGGAAATTACCCTTTCTACCATACTTTAACATACCAGGGAATGACCCTTTCTACCATACTTTAACATACCAGGGAATTACCCTTTCTACCATACTTGAACATACCAGGGAATGACCCTTTCTACCATAGTTTAACATACCAGGGAATTACCCTTTCTACCATACTTTAACATACCAGGGAATGACCCTTTCTACCTTACTTTAACATACCAGGGAATGACCCTTTCTACCATACTTTAACATACCAGGAAATTACCCTTTCTACCATACTTTAACATACCAGGGAATGACCCTTTCTACCATACTTTAACATACCAGGGAATGACCCTTTCTACCATACTTTAACATACCAGGGAATGACCCTTTCTACCATACTTTAACATACCAGGAAATGACTCTTTCTACCATACTTTAACATACCAGGGAATGACCCTTAGGATGGTGGGCAGTGATCTCAAAGAAGGTAATCATGAAAGCTTAAGCTGTCAAATGAAAGCATTTTATGTAGCAAAATAAAAATGTAATTTAATCTAGTTTTTTATTAAAAATGTATGTACACCTGTTATTTTTTATTTTGACTGTATAAAACTGATATTCAAACTTGTTTCATTTGTTGTAAGGAGAAGCAAGAACAAGAAACTTAAAAACTGCTGTTTGTCTCAAAAGCTGGTAATTTGCAAATGCTCTGATCTGTAACCACTGGTGAAGATCAGCAGGTAATTGGCAAATATTCCAGAGATGCTGCCAGAAATTTTCTTAAGAGGGGGAGGTCCCCCACACCTACCCTCAGAGGGGGGGATCATCGGAGGAGGGGGGCAAGGGTAAACTAAGCTGAATGGTAGAAGATAGGTGACAACATTATTATAAGGTGTAGAAACACCTAATTTAAAACAAGCATTTAATGATTTTGTATCACTTCTTTGACAATAAATGTATAAGGTAGCTGCATACCTAATTGTTGCTCAGCTGCTAAATATTCTTCTTTGTTTCTTATCACTGCCCTTCAAATATGGCTTTGCAAACTGAAAATAATTTACTGGGACCACACACATCTGTATAGTCATCAGTTTATTTATTGTTCCAGATGTTAGCCCAATGGCCTTTGAAACTCTATCACTGTAGTAGGAAAATGTCAGAATATCTTAGAGAAAAAAAAAATGGGAAAAAAAATACTTAATCCGAATTATATATCTTTATAGGATTTTTATTTTGCTTTTTTCTCAGATATTCTGACATTTTCTTACAACAGTGATAGAGTTTTAAAGGTCTGTGGTTACCCTATTTCGCCGAGTAGTGTGAATTTTGCTTTGAGAACTGAATCACCTTTCACAATCAGTTTTTCGCAAAGGCAAGAACTGCTGCAATTATGACCAGTCTGAATATTTTCGGGAACTGGTTTTCAGGTATCCAAAACACAATTTTCCACAATTCAGGCATGTTGTTCCTTGAATATTTCTGTCGATGTATCAGAATTTCTGCATGGTCTAAACAGTAGTAAACGACATCATGTCGGTTATTTCTGTATCACAGTTTTCTGCGCTATGTTCAGTTGGCAACAAACCGTCAGATATTTCATCCTCCCTAGTTTCGTCCTTAACAGATGATCTTTCCATCTCGCTGAGTTTCCTAAAGAAATCTGTTATATTTTGTTTCAACATAACACACTACTGTCGCGCTTTAGACATTTCGATCGATGGATCAATTTACTACACAGCACCAGGAAACAATTCAATCAGAATACCTCCATAGTTTCTGCAATACTCAAACAGATCTCCATCATAAAGGTGCTTGTATTCAAACAATATTCTCCATAGATATATGATTAATTGAGATCATGGAGAAAAGTAAAAAAAGACGATCTGATTAACCTAATTAAAAAACAAAAAATAAAAAAGTCACGCATTGGGTTCGAGAAATCGCAGGAAGCACAGATAACTTGCGCGATCTTTCCCCCATTGACTTTTAAAAGTTGCGTGACTCTCAATCACTTTTGCGAGAAACCCGCGATCCCGCGGCCTGGCAGCATCTCTGATACTCTGATCTTTAACCAGTACTCAATAAAAACTGATCTTTAGCCAGTACTCAATGAATTTAACCAGTACTCAATGAAAACTACTCAATGAATTTAACCAGTACTGGTAAAGATAACTAAAGTTGTGATATCCCTAAAGTTGTATATTGCTATCTGAAAGTTTGTCAAGCTAAATCTTCTACAAGATTTGTCAACCAATGGAAGTTTGTAAAGCTAAATCTTCTATAAGATTTGTCAACCAATGAAAGTTTGTAACACTAAATCTTCTACAAGATTTGTCAACCAATGAAAGTTTGTAACACTAAATCTTCTACAAGATTTGTCAACCAATGAAAGTTTGTAAAGCTAAATCTTCTACAAGATTTGTCAACCAATGAAAGTTTGTAACACTAAATCTTCTACAAGATTTGCCAACCAATGAAAGTTTGTAAAGCTAAATCTGCTACAAGATTTGCCAACCAATGAAAGTTTGTAACACTAAATCTTCTACAAGATTTGTCAACCAATGGAAGTTTGTAACACTAAATCTTCTACAAGAATTGTCAACCAATGGAAGTTTGTAACACTAAATCTTCTACAAGATTTGTCAACCAATGACAGTTTGTAACACTAAATCTTCTACAAGATTTGTCAACCAATGAAAGTTTGTAACACTAAATCTTCTACAAGATTTGTCAACCAATGGAAGTTTGTAACACTAAATCTTTTACAAGATTTGTCAACCAATGGAAGTTTGTAACACTAAATCTTCTACAAGATTTGCCAACCAATGAAAGTTTGTAAAGCTAAATCTGCTACAAGATTTGCCAACCAATGAAAGTTTGTAACACTAAGTCTTCTACAAGATTTGTCAACCAATGGAAGTTTGTAACACTAAATCTTCAACAAGAATTGTCAACCAATGGAAGTTTGTAACACTAAATCTTCTACAAGATTTGTCAACCAATGAAAGTTTGTAACACTAAATCTTCTACAAGATTTGTCAACCAATGAAAGTTTGTAACACTAAATCTTCTACAAGATTTGTCAACCAATGAAAGTTTGTAACACTAAATCTTCTACAAGATTTGTCAACCAATGAAAGTTTGTAACACTAAATCTTCTACAAGATTTGTCAACCAATGGAAGTTTGTAACACTAAATCTTCTACAAGATTTGTCAACCAATGGAAGTTTGTAACACTAAATCTTCTACAAGATTTGTCAACCAATAAAAGTTTGTAACACTAAATCTTCTACAAGATTTGTCAACCAATGGAAGTTTGTAACACTAAATCTTCTACAAGATTTGTCAACCAATGGAAGTTTGTAACACTAAATCTTCTACAAGATTTGTCAACCAATGAAAGTTTGTAACACTAAATCTTCTACAAGATTTGTCAACCAATGAAAGTTTGTAACACTAAATCTTCTCCAAGATTTGTCAACCAATAAAAGTTTGATTGTAAATTTATCTTAATACTATAATGGAATCATCATCAAACTAGAGGAATAAAAACAGGGTAACAAAAAAATAATTTGCATGGTGTTGATTTCTAGAAGTTAAATGGATTGCTCCTGGATTACCAAGTGTGAACACAGAGCATTAGAGAAGAAAAAAAACAATAAAAGTCTTTTAAAAAAGTAAGAGGCACAAGAGGACCTGATATTACTCACCTGGGAGTTGTCATATGTCAGCTTGTGAATGAAAAATCACACATTAAGATCCCCACCCAAGGGAGCTGCAATGGCTTAGTGATTATGGCACTGGGCACATAAACAGTAGGGTGAAAGTTCAATTCCCACTATTTGATCAGCCTGGATCCTCCTTAATATATGAAAATCTCAAACATAATCAAACCCATCTGAGATTTTAATGACACAAGCATATATACCCAATCTGAGATTTTGATGACACAAGCATATATACCCAATCTGATCAAAATTTGATCAGAAATATAGCATCTCAAGTGTTCACAAGCTTAGCAAATCAGATGCAATATCATCTCAATTAACATATGTGGATGTCACTCTTAATCAAACTCATTCAAGATTTTAATCATATAAGCTTACATACCAAATCTGGTAAAAATCTGATCAGAAATATGGTCTCTAGATTGTCCAGAAATATGGTCTCTAGATTGTCCAGAAATATGGTCTCTAGATTGTCCACAAGCTCAACTAATAAGATGCAAAATCATGGTTCATACAGAGAGTTGCTTTACTTCTCAAGGACTTCCAAAACTTTTCAGGGAGTATTTTTTATGGAAATTGCGCTTTCTCTATATTGTTATTTTGTGTATCACTCCATAAATTAGTACAAAATAAAAATAAAAACCACATAACTAATCAGCATGCCACTAAGGGTTACTACTCCATCTTGTAATCACCCATGTCATGTGTTTTTTGATCAACCCAATTTTATCCCATTTTATGTACTTCTCTATTCACAATGTTTGGAAAATATGTAAAGAACAAACATTTTGAGTTTAAAAAGTAATATATCTTGTACAATTTTAATGTTTTGCATTCCCCAAGATAAATTCAAGAAGTTGGGGGAAAAATTCAAGTTTTTCAAGAAATTCAAGGACTTTTCAAGGACAAAACTTACTTTTTCAAAATTGCAAGCAGTTTTCAATGCAAGGATTTTTCAAGGTTTTACAAACCATGAATATTACCTCATTAATACTTATGGATGTCGCTCATAATCAACTCATCTGAGATCTTGATGACATAAGCTTACATACCAAATCCAATCAGAAATATGGCTTCTAAAGTGTTCACAAGCTCACCCAATCAGACGCAAGATGACCTCATTAATATGTATGGATGTAAATCATAATTGAACTCATCTGAGATCTTGATGACATAAGCTTACATACCAAATCCAATCAGAAATATGGCTTCTAAAGTGTTCACAAGCTCACCCAATCAGACGCAAGATGACCTCATTAATATGTATGGATGTAAATCATAATTGAACTCATCTGAGATCTTGATGACATAAGCTTACATACCAAATCCAATCAGAAATATGGCTTCTAGAGTGTTCACAAGCTCACCCAATCAGACGCAAGATGACCTCATTAATATGTATGGAAGTAACTCATAACTGAACTCATCTGAGATCTTGATATAAGCTTCACACTATATCTGATCAAAATCCAATCAGAAATATGGCCTCTAGAGTGTTCACTAACTCAGCCAATCAGATGCAAGATCACCTCATTAATATGTATGGATGTCTCTCATAACTGAAAGCATCCAAGATCCGGATGCTACAAGCTTGCATACCAAATCTGATCAAAATCTGAGCAGAAATGAACCCTCCAGTGTGTTCACAAGCAAGTGTTGGCAGATGGATGACTATTAATGACCAACGGTGGACAACAGGACATATCATATGCTCTTTCGACCTTTGGCCAGGTGAGGTATTAAAAATAAAATGAATAATTTCAATATTTTCATTGACAAATTTGATTTTTGGGGGTCTAAAACTAATTTTAATGATGTAATACTTACCTGTTGCTACTGCATAGCGGGCTCGTTTCCAGACAGAAAATACATTGACCATATGATGATAATTCATCCTCCCATTGGGTGAGCCAGAGTAGATTCTAGAACACTAGGTTGCCCCTGGGCTACCCCACAGATACTTTGCCCATGCGCACTGTCCTTCCCATTCTTCTCTCTTTAGAGGCTATCAAATAAAACTGTAAAGCCCTAACTGGACATACAAGTCTATTTTGATCATCCCCCAGCAGATATGTCTGAGACTTGGGATCTCGATCAGGAGTGGAGTAACCGATGGAAGCTGGTTTTTTGCTAAACACCTGGTTGGCAAAGGACAGAAACTGACTCTTAATTTCCATTGAACCTTATACAACCTTGTTCTATGGACAGGGCATGAAGCTTCATTTCACAGACATTGAGAAGAGCAAGAAAACAGTTTTGAGGGTAAGGTTCTCGAAGGAAGCTTCACCCAAAGGTTCATAGGGGGTTTATTTAGAGACCACATGACACAAGAAAGATTTCATTTAGACATTAGCGAGTGAGACACTGGTCTTTGCAGCATGAAATATCTGATCAGGTCTGCTAAGTGAGTGTCCGTCCCGATGGCTGGGCCTTTTAGAAAATTCAAGAGTGTTGGATAGGGTTGCCCTATAACCCTTGATAGTAGAAATCGAGCATTGTTTCTCTTCAATATTGCTAGGATCGACACATTTTCATTGACAGCTAGGAATGACACATTGCTACTACAACAATCACAAAAGATTCTCCATTTGGCATCATAGACCTTAGACATAGATCGTCTCCTTGACTGAATGATGCACTTGGCAACTTGTTCAAAAGCTCTCTTTGCGGAGAGATCATATGAGATGAGCCAAGTGTGAAGGTGGAGAATCTGTTGACTGTTGTGTACGAGAGAGCCCCTGTGCTGTGACAGGAGTTCCTTCCTCTAGGATAATGTCCTGAGATGGTCCACCAGCAGAGCAAGGAGATCGTTAAACCACAATGGCTAGTGAAGTACCTGGGATATCATCCTGAAGGGTGGGAGGGCCTAAGCGAACAGATGATCCTACTTCAGGTTGAAAGCATCCATTGCCCAAGCACAGTTCAGGGACTTGGGAAACATTAAAGGGGAGCTTGTTGTTTAGCTCTGTAGAAAACAAGTCCTCCAATGCAGTCCCCCAAAGTTGGGACAGGGAGTCTGCTACGGATTGGTGTCGAGACCATTCCATGAGGACAATCTTTCCTTCCCGTGACAGACTGTCTGCCAAAATATTATTTTTGGCAGGAATGTGGTGAATTCAGAGGGTAATTCGTTCCAAGAGTGCCCAGCGAAGGAGGTTCCAAACCTCAAAACAGAGAGAAGAGGCATGTGTGCCTCCTTGTCTCCTGAGGTACGCAACCACCAACATTTTGTCGGAGACCATCATGCAGCAACCTCGTATTTTGTCGAGGCACCCATGAAGGCTAAGAACACTGCCCTTATTTCCAAATTGTTGATATGGAGGATAGATTCTTCCTAGGACCATGAACACTGAAGAATCTGCCCTTGCGGCTCCAGATGAGCGCCCCACCTTGAATCTGAAACATCTGTGAACAGATAGGAGTGGGGTTCGGGGGCGTGCATGGGGACTCCGTCCAGAAACTGGTCCTGACTTGTTCACAAAATCAGATGATGGTGGAAATCCTGACCAAGAAATCTGAGCATTGAGATGGACCCAGTGCGGTTTCCAGACAGCCAAAATGAAAAACCGGAGAGGACACAAGTGCAGTCTGCCTAGGGGAACCAGGTCTACTGCGGAGTTCAAGATCATCAGCAGAGAAAGAAAAAGTCGAGACAATGTGGTCTTTGCTCTCTGCGCCTCCAACAGGGACAGGATCTTGTCTACTCTGTCCTAAGGGACATGGACTAATCCTCTCTTTGTGAGGAAATTCATCCCATCGTTGACAAAATCTTGGGATGGAGTAAGCTCCTATTTCTCTAGGTTGGGTAAAAGACCCAACCTGGTAAGTATGGATAAACAGAGAGACAGATACAGTCTGAGGGATTCAAGCCAGCCATTATGGATCAACCAATTGTCAAAATTTTGGAGGATTGGGATACCGAGTGACCTTAAGTGGGATGCAACTGCTCCCATGACCCTGGTAAATGCTCTGGGTGTGGAGACTAGGCCGAAAGACAGAGCTCGAAATTGGAAGACCTTGCCATCCAAGCAAAACCAGAGGTACTTCCTGTGTGGTGAAAAAATTAGGGATCTGAAGGTACGCATCCTGAAGATTGAAGGAGACCACCCAGTTGCTACGTCTTATGGCATTCCTGACTGAGGCCATGGTCTTCATCTTGAAAGGTTCCTCCTGCATAAATCAGTTTAGAGAGGAAAGGTCGATAATTAGACGAAACTTTTCCCCTTTCTTGGATACAAGGTAAATCCAGGAGTAGAAGGGCAGAGATTGGACATTGAATACCCTCGCTACTGCAACCCTTCTGAAGAAGCAAGTGAACATCTTTTTTTAATCTCACTAGTTTTAACTGGTGGAAGAACATGGGGGACCTTACTAGAGGAGGAAGATCCTGAAACTGAAGCCGGTAATCTTTTATGGTAGAAAGGACCCAGCCATTGACCGTTACACCAGTCCAAGCCTCTGAAAAGAGTCTGGCACCTATGGGAAAAAATGGAAGAGGTACACTCTGCAGGAGAGTGATCGGGTCCCTAGGGCCGTCTGCCTTTGTCCTTAGGAAAAGGGGAAGGGCCTGCGAACTTTCTCCCTGGACATTTTAGGGCCTGACTGCCGAGGGGTAGCTCTGAAAGACCCTTCCCCAGATCTGATAGACATAGATCTAAGCTCTTCCCTTACCAGGTGGCTCGATCCCATCGCCAACAATGGGCCCCTGGGTATTGAAAGGGTGCTGCTCCACCCTTACAGGGTGTGTGTATGTGTGTGTGTGTGTGATGGATAGGGGCGGTGCAACTAGCTTTCAGCCTGTACCGAGCTGCAGGCAAATAAAGGGTGCGGCTCCTCCCTCATTGGGGGCTGGGGGGAAGGCGGCACATGCATCACTCGCTCTCTGCCCTCATGGAATGGGGAGGGTGCTGTTCCTCCCTAATTGGAGGGTGTGACTCACTCTCCACCTGTTTATAACCTACCTTGGGAGGGGGCCCACTAGCCATAAAAGTCTCAGAATCTTTCTCTGAGACCAGAACAATAAAATGAATCACAGTGAGTCCGTAGACACAATAGGTAAGGATAGGGATATTTTAACTAAATACCTACCCTAGCTAGAAATAATTCTCAGCAAAATTAGTATGCTAACACCCTTGTGAGGCGAGATATTAAAATACAAGGTAATACACAACATGTACCAGAACAACTGTGAATAACTCTCGAGAGAGCTCAATTTGAACAGAGAAAATCATTTGAACAGAGAAAATCATAATCATTTGAATAGAGAAAATCATTTATCAGGGGTAATTCCATACAACAAAGGGGATGCATATAAAGAATAAGAAAAAATCATTATGTTAACACATGAAGCGACGGCGATTTCTCTTCGATGTAAATAAAGCAGCCATTAAAGCATGTGACCAAAAAAAAAGAATGAAGGACAGCGTGCATAGGCAAGGTATCTGTGGGGTAGACCTGGGGTGACCTAGTGTTCTAGAATCTACTTTGGTTCACCCTATTGGAGGATGAATTCTCATCATACAGTCGGGTATTTTCCATCCAGAAAAGAGTCAGCTACGCAATAGCAACAGGTATGTATTACTGATATTAAATATCAATATTGGTATAACCTCTGTCACACAAATTATTAGCAATAATAAATATGCATTTTTTAATATCAATATTGGTATAACCTCTGTCACACCAATTACTAATAATATTGCTCTAAAGCAATGTGGATAATTTTAAAGTATAACAAGGAGCTTAGATCAGTTTACCTCATTATAACAAACCTCGCTATTACACATTCCTCATTTTAACAAACCTCACTATAGCAGATTCCTCATTTTAACAAACCTCAATATAGCAGATTCCTCATTATAACAAACCTCACTAATACAGATTCTTGATTAAAATGAACCTTGCTATTATAAACTCATTGGCATAACAAAGCCCCATACTGGATCCCAGAAAGCACTTATACATCAACCCCCATATTGGATCCCAGAAAGCACTTATACATCAACCCCCATATTGGATCCCAGAAAGCACTTACACACCAACCCCCATATTGGACCCCAGAAAGCACTTACACATCAACCCCCATATTGGATCCCAGAAAGCACTTATACATCAACCAAATACTTAGTTATAACCAATACCTCATCATAATGATAAATACCTCATTATAACAAATGATTAGTATGGACCTCATTATAACAAATGATTAGTATGGACCTAATTATAACAAATGATTAGTATGGACCTCATTATAACAAATGATTAGTATGGACCTCATTATAACAAATGATTAGTATGGAGCTCAAATTGCTTGCTAGAGTGAGGGACTATAGTAATAGGAAAGAAGCTTGTTAGTCAAATTATATATCAAGGTTGTGGTATGATAAAAATACAAAAAGTGAGACTGTATTACCAGCTACCACCAGGAAATCACACACAAAAGGTGAGACTGTATTACCAACTATCATGAGGAAATCACACACAGAAAGCGAGACTGTATTAATAACTACCACCAGGAAATCACACACATAAAGTGAGACTGTATTACCAGTTACCACCAGGAAATCACACACAAAAAGTAGGACTGTATTACCCGTTACCACCAGGAAATCACACACAAAAAGTAAGACTGTATTACCAGTTACCACCAGGAAATCACATAAAGGAAATAGTTTCTAATTCACATCTCGTTTATAACTTGTATGAATATAACTTTAAGGAAAATGTCCCTTTCCACATTATATCTGGGACTCAACTGTTAAACAAATAACCATATCTTGTGTAAAGAATTTCAGTGGAAGCAAGACTGCACATCACACTACAGCAAATGTGTAAGTCTACGTACTTTAACACTTCCCCCACCAGGGGTGTAATGTACATTTTCTAGGGAACCAACTCTTGATAAAGCATTCCACTGTATTGGTTGATGAATATTAATCTGTCAAAAAAATCAAATAATAATAATAATAATAGTAATAATAATAATAAGTAGTAGTAGTAGTAGTGGAGGAATAGGTATTTTCAAAATAGAAAGAAGAAAAAAAATTCCTGTGAGCAAAAGAAAAACCTTCTAAAATTGAAATTTCATGAATGTATCAAAAAGATCCGTGTATCCTGCCTATCTAGCGCTGATTGGTAGTAGCAATAGTAGTAGTGGTAGTATCAGTAAATCCTTAATTTATAAAAAAAAGACCAACTGAATATGTTAATTTTGAATGAATAAAAACTTGATTATTTATCAGGAAAGAGAACAGTGGCTCAGATTAGGCAAGAAATCAGCAATCAACAATGATGCAATTTCTGTAAATTTAGTTGAATGACAATAAATTTCTGAGTCTAAGCTGAAGAGGAAAAAAGTCCTTGTCAACAAATACACCACTCAACACCATAAAGCTTGTCAACAAATACACCACTCAAAACCTTAAGGCTTGTGAGAAACCATTTCAGTTTTTAACAAAATTCTTCATGATCCGACACAATCTTGCAAGGAGCTTATTAAAGCAGAACATTTTGAAGGATTTTTGTATTTTTATTAAAAATATAGCAAAATTGTCACATTTCAGAATAAGCTGACAATGAATATCCTTACCTAAATTATTTGTATGCCTGAAATAATGAATGAAAAGTGTACCAAGATGTACAGACTATATGGTAAAGTACAGTCTGATCTTGTTAAGGTAAAGTATAGTCTGATCTTGTTAAGGCAAAGTACAGTCTGATCTTGTTAAGGTAAAGTACAGTCTGATCATGTGAAGGTAAAGTATAGTCTGATCTTGTTAAGGTAAAGTACAGTCTGATCATGTTAAGGTAAAGTACAGTCTGGTCTTGTTAAGGTAAAGTAGTCAGATCTTGTTAAGGTAAAGTATAGTCTGATCTTGTTATGGTAAAGTACAGTCTGATCATGTTAAGGTAAAGTACAGTCTGATCTTGTTAAGGTAAAGTATAGTCTGATCTTGTTATGGTAAAGTATAGTCTGATCTTGTTATGGTAAAGTACAGTCTGATCATGTTAAGATAAAGTACAGTCTGATCATGTTAAGGTAAAGTACAGTCTGATCTTGTTAAGGTAAAGTATAGTCTGATCTTGTTATGGTAAAGTATAGTCTGATCATGTTAAGGTAAAGTACAGTCTGATCTTGTTAAGGTAAAGTATAGTCTGATCATGTTAAGATAAAGTACAGTCTGATCATGTTAAGATAAAGTATAGTCTGATCTTGTTATGGTAAATTACAATCTGATCTTGTTAAGATAAAGTATAGTCTGATCTTGTTAAGATAAAGTACAGTCTGATCTTGTTAAGATAAAGTATAGTCTGATCTTGTTAAGGTAAAGTACAGTCTGATCTTGTTAAGGTAAAGTATAGTCTGATCTTGTTATGGTAAAGTATAGTCTGATCATGTTAAGGTAAAGTACAGTCTGATCTTGTTAAGGTAAAGTATAGTCTGATCATGTTAAGATAAAGTACAATCTGATCTTGTTAAGATAAAGTATAGTCTGATCTTGTTATGGTAAATTACAATCTGATCTTGTTAAGATAAAGTATAGTCTGATCTTGTTAAGGTAAAGTACAGTCTGATCATGTTAAGATAAAGTACAGTCTGATCATGTTAAGATAAAGTATAGTCTGATCTTGTTATGGTAAAGTATAGTCTGATCTTGTTATGGTAAAGTACAGTCTGATCTTGTTAAGGTAAAGTACAGTCTGATCATGTTAAGATAAAGTACAGTCTGATCATGTTAAGATAAAGTATAGTCTGATCTTGTTATGGTAAATTACAATCTGATCTTGTTAAGATAAAGTATAGTCTGATCATGTTAAGATAAAGTACAGTCTGATTTTGTTATGGTAAAGTATAGTCTGATCTTGTTAAGATAAAGTACAGTCTTATCTTGTTAAGATAAAGTATAGTCTGATCATGTTAAGATAAAGTATAGTCTGATCTTGTTATGGTAAAGTACAGTCTGATCTTGTTATGGTAAATTACAATCTGATCTTGTTAAGATAAAGTATAGTCTGATCATGTTAAGATAAAGTACAGTCTGATCTTGTTATGGTAAAGTATAGTCTGATCTTGTTAAGATAAAGTACAGTCTGATCATGTTAAGATAAAGTATAGTCTGATCTTGTTATGGTAAATTACAATCTGATCTTGTTAAGATAAAGTATAGTCTGATCATGTTAAGATAAAGTACAGTCTGATCATGTTAAGATAAAGTATAGTCTGATCTTGTTATGGTAAATTACAATCTGATCTTGTCAAGATAAAGTATAGTCTGATCATGTTAAGATAAAGTACAGTCTGATCTTGTTATGGTAAAGTATAGTCTGATCTTGTTAAGATAAAGTACTGTCTTATCTTGTTAAGATAAAGTATAGTCTGATCTTGTTAAGATAAAGTATAGTCTGATCTTGTTATGGTAAAGTATAGTCTGATCTTGTTATGGTAAAGTAGAGTCTGATCTTGTTATGGTAAATTACAATCTGATCTTGTTATGGTAAAGTATAGTCTGATCTTGTTATGGTAAATTACAATCTGATCTTGTTATGGTAAATTACAATCTGATCTTGTTATGGTAAATTACAATCTGATCTTGTTAAGATAAAGTACAGTCTGATCATGTTAAGGTAAAGTATAGTCTGATCTTGTTAAGGTAAAGTACAGTCTGATCATGTTAAGATAAAGTACAGTCTGATCATGTTAAGATAAAGTACAGTCTGATCTTGTTATGGTAAATTACAATCTGATCTTGTTAAGGTACAGTTTTGTCTGCTCTTGTTAAGGTAAAGTACAGTCTGATCTTGTTAAGGTAAAGTATAGTCTGATCTTGTTAAGGTAAAGTATAGTCTGATCATGTTAAGGTAAAGTATAGTCTGATCTTGTTATGGTAAAGTATAGTCTGATCTTGTTATGGTAAAGTACAGTCTGATCATGTTAAGATAAAGTACAGTCTGATCATGTTAAGATAAAGTACAGTCTGATCATGTTAAGGTAAAGTATAGTCTGATCTTGTTATGGTAAAGTACAGTCTGATCTTGTTAAGATAAAGTACAGTCTGATCTTGTTATGGTAAAGTATAGTCTGATCTTCTTATGGTAAATTACAACCTGATCTTGTTAAGGTACAGTTTTGTCTGCTCTTGTTAAGGTAAAGTACAGTCTGATCTTGTTATTCATACCTCCATATATTCAAACAATTTTGTACACAATACAGAAATGGGAACCACACATCACAGATAATGCAAAATCATCTATCACCTGACTCCTGTGCTATTCAGGTTAATAACCACATGTCATATTTTTCTATATGCAACATGTGACATAATTCCTCATGACATCATAAATGACATCATGACATTAAGGCCAAAGAATGGGGACCATGGATTCCATATGTATTTCAAAGTCATTTCACTGCAATTCTGCAGTTTTATAAAAAATAATATCAGTATTTTTTGTCATGCAATAAACAGAATCTATTGAACTCATTTCAAATGGAATTTAGGAAACTCCTCAAATTTCAATGTTTTGCTATCCAAGGTTTGCCAAGATTGAAATTATTGAACTTGTTTCATAAATTTCATTAGAAATGAGCACAAATGTAAGACTCTTTATTTCTGATTAGTAAATCAGTCATGATAACCCTATAATGTGCTTACCTATGTATAATTAGTAAATCAGTCATGATAATCCTATACTGTGCTTACCTATATATAATTTGTAAATCAGTCATGACAATCCAATACTGTGCTTACCTATGTATAATTTGTAAATCAGTCATGATAATCCTATACTGTGCTTCCCTATGTATAATTTGTAAATCAGTCATGATAATCCTATACTATGCTTACCTATGTATAATTTGTAAATCAGTCATGACAATCCAATACTGTGCTTACCTTTGTATAATTTGTAAATCAGTCATGACAATCCTATACTTTGCTTACCTATGTATAATTTGTAAATCAGTCATGACAATCCTATACTGTGCTTACCTATGTATAATTAGTAAATCATTCATGACAATATTATGCTGTGCTTACCTATGTATAATTTGTAAATCAGTCATGACAATCCTATACTGTGCTTACCTACGTATAATTTGTAAATCAGTCATGACAATCCTATACTGTGTTTACCTATGTATAATTTGTAAATCAGTCATGACAATCCTATACTGTGCTTACCTATGTATAATTTGTAAATCAGTCACGACAATCCTATACTGTGCTTACCTATGTATAATTTGTTAATCAGTCATGACAATCCTATACTGTGCTTATGTATAATTTGTAAATCAGTCATGACAATCCTATACTGTGCTTACCTATGTATAATTAGTAAATCAGTCATGACAATCTTATACTGTGCTTACCTATGTGTAATTTGTAAACTGCCTAGACCTAGACCTACTGTCACATAGATCCAGATATACTGTCGCACAGACCCAGACCTACTGTCACATAGACCCAGACCAACTGTCACACAGACCCAGACCTACTGTCACATAGATCCAGACCAACTGTCACACAGACCCAGATCTACTGTCACATAGATCCAGACCAACTGTCATATAGACCCAGACCTTCTGTTACACAGACCCAAAGCAAATGTCACACAGATACAGACCTACAGTCACATACACCCTCATCTACTGTCATATAGATCAGAGCTAATATCAACTTATATCAGACAACTATGGGTTGGTATAGTGTGGATATCACAGGATATTGGCGATGTTGATTTATTTAATGTGCGATTTAGACAATACTTAATGGATTGTAACTTGCAAGAATGGCATATAAAAGTAAATGGATCAACGCGTTTAAAGAATTATAGGAATAATAAAAGTCATAGAGAATGTGAAAAATACTTATATGTTGTTAAAAATAAGACAGTTGTACACTCGCTTTAGATTAGGAGAACTTCCTCTTAATAGTTACAGGCAGAATAAAATGTTGACAGGGCATGTAGATTATGTTATTCATGTGACCGTGTGGAAATTGAAGATGAATTCCATTTTTTTATTAAAATGCCAAAAACATTTAGAATTTAAATTTAAGTTTCTTCCAAAGTACTATTAAGAATACCCATCTTATGAAATACATTATAATAAATCTGATGAGGTAATTAGAAAAACAGTAGTTTATATATTTTGCCTTCAAGCCAAGGAAAAATACTTTGCAAGTTCTGTAATTTGGTATATTCTGTCATATGTATGTGATTATATGATTATACGTCTTACTACCATACTGTAGACTTAGAGAATACTCGCATGTCTCTCCCTTGTGTGTGTGTGTGTATATATATATATATATATATATATATATATATATATATAGTATAATTTTGTACTTGGACCAATTACCTTATACGAAAGAAACAATAAAGTTCTTCTTCTTCACTGACCTACTGTCACATTATACACTAGTTGCTCAGCCTAGACCCAGACCTACTGTCACATTATACACTAGCTGATCAGCCTAGACCCAGACCTGTCACATTATACACTAGCTGATCAGCCTAGACCCAGACCTAGTCACATTATACACTAGTTGCTCAGCCTAGACCCAGACCTACTGTCACATTATACACTAGCTGATCAGCCTAGACCCAGACCTGTCACATTATACACTAGCTGATCAGCCTAGACCCAGACCTACTGTCATATTATGCACAAATTGATCAGTCTAGACCCAGACCTAGTCACATTATACACTAGTTGCTCAGCCTAGACCCAGACATACTGTCACATTATACACTAGCTGATCAGCCTTGACCCAGACCTGTCACATTATACACTAGCTGATCAGCCTAGACACAGACCTGTCACATTATACACTAGCTGATCAGCCTAGACACAGACCTACTGTCACATTATACACTAGTTGCTCAGCCTAGACCCAGACCTGTCACATTATACACTAGCTGATCAGCATATACCTAGACCTACTGTCACATTATAAACTAACTGATCAGTCTAGACCCAGACCTACTGTCATATTATGCACAAATTGATCAGTCTAGACCCAGATCTACTGACAAATGATACACTAGTTGATCAGCCTAGACCCAGAACTAGTCACATTATACACAAGCTGATCAGCATAAACCAAGACCTAATTACATTATACACTAACTGATCAACCTAGACCCAGACCTACTGTCACATTATACACTAGCAGATCAGCTTAGACCCAGACCTACTGTCACATTATACACAAGCTGATCAGCCTAGACCCAAACCTACTGTCACATTATTCACTAGTTGACTGGCCTAGACCCAGACCTACTGTCACATAATTCACTAGTTGATTGACCTAGACCCAGACCTACTGTCACATTATTCACTAGCTGATTGGCCTAGACCCAGACCTACTGTCATATTATACAATAGTTGATTGGCCTAGACCCAGACCTACTGTCATATTATACAATAGTTGATCAGCCTAGACCCAGACCTACTGTCATATTATACACTAGCTGATCAGCCTAGACCCAGACCTTTTGTCACATTATACACTAGCTGATCAGCCTAGACCCAGACCTACTGTCACATTATACACTAGTTGATCAGCTTAGACCCAGACCTACTATCACATTATACACTAGCTAATCAGCCTAGACCCAGACCTACTGTCATATTATACAATAGTTGATCAGCCTAGACATAGATCTACTGTCACATTATACATTGACAGATTAGGGTTAAAGTTGCTTCCTTAAATAATGGCTAAAACAACCCAAATATCCCACCCCATTATATGACAGCAGTTCAGCATAAATATTGTATGTTGATTAGGACAGGTCATACACTAATAAATTTCTGTACTTGTCAAATGAATGATGGAACAGTAAAACCTGATTTGAGCTACCTCCACTAAGTGTGACCACCTGCCATTTAGGAACACAATCATCATGCATGGATCATTTTTATTATATAAATGTACTGTCAAGAGTGACCACTTGCTGAACACGACCAGCAACAACAACTTGTAGGCAAAATATGCATTTTGACACTGTTATGAATGACCGCATCACAAAAACATTATATAAAAACACAACTGACCTTTATTTAATCCCTTGCAACCATGATAGCCTAGTTGAGTCTGCATGCGGAGTGCATATTGTTCTGAACTGAGATTCATAAAAAAACATAAGGTAAAGAGTTGTCTGGTTACCAGTCTTGTTAGATTTATGTTGTTGTTCATCCTTAGAGTTCGAAGATGACCATGACATCACTAACTGGTTTTCTTTCTATGAGTACGTGAGTGGCTGATCAGGCCAATTTGTGCTCTGAACATTCTGTGGCACACTTAACAGGCAACGCCCTTGGGTTTGCTTGATCAATAGAGGACATACTGCAGTTCTGAGATCTATGCTGCTCACGCTTCTGCACTGCCTCTGCAGT
Organism: Margaritifera margaritifera; assembly: GCA_029931535.1. Classification (NCBI taxonomy): domain Eukaryota; kingdom Metazoa; phylum Mollusca; class Bivalvia; order Unionida; family Margaritiferidae; genus Margaritifera; species Margaritifera margaritifera. The sequence goes on from JAQPZY010001563.1 coordinate 3,967,629, forward strand.
TCTCCTCCATTCAAAGTCTGTAACTCCAGTATGGATGAGACTCCGCCAGGTGGAACAATTTTGTGTGAGATCTTCACAAAACTTAGATTCAATGTTGAAGTGTTTCAAGGATGACTTGAGGGGATCTTTGAAGCATTTTTTCTGACCACCTCAAGATCGCTTTCCCTCCTTCAGCTCGCTGTTGAAGATATTCTTTGGTGGTCGCTCTACTGATATCCTGGTGAAGTGGCCTGCCCATCTCAATTGTGATTTCATCAGCAGTGAGCATGTTTGGAATGCCTGCCCGCGTAAGAACCTCAGTGTCTGGGAACCTGTCCAGCCATCTTATTGTCATCAGTTTCCTCAGGCAGCCCATGTGAAAATGGTTCAGCTTCATGGCATGGCATCTGTTCACTGTCCAGGTTTCACAAGCATACAGCAGGGTTGGCAACACAATAGCTTTGGAGACCTTAAGTTTTGTTTGTGGACTGATGCCTCTGTGCTCCCACACATTTGCATGTATTCTGCCTAAGGCCACATTTGCCTGAGCAATTCTGGCATTGGTTTGATCATCGATGTGAACTGCACATGACAGTGTGCTGCCGAGATAGGAGAACTTGTCTACAGCCACGAGGGTTTGGCCATTTACTGTGATGGTAGGCTTTTCTGGTGCAGGTTTGTTCATCACCTCTGTCTTCTTGATACTGATTGTGAGACCGAAATTGTCACAAGCTGAAGAGAAATGGTCCATACTCTGTTGCATGTCAGACTCATATTTGGCATTCAGAGAACAGTTGTCAGCAAATAGGCGATCACAAACAGTCACTTCCTGTAACTTCGTCTTCGCCTGGAGTCTTCTTAGATTGAACAGCTTGCCATCAGTCCGGTATCTGATATCTATCCCAGTGTCACAGTCACGGAAGGCATCCGTAAGCATGGCAGAGAACATCATACTGAAGAGGGTTGGGGCCAACACACAGCCTTGCTAGACCCCATTGGTGACTGGGAATGGGTCAGATGACTCACTGTCATCCACAACACCAGCAAGCATGCCATCATGGAATTGCCAAACCATCAGGATGAATTTCTCTGGGCAACCAAATTTTGCCATGATCGTCCAAAGGCCTCCACAGCTGACTGTGTCAAAGACTTTTGTCAGGTCGATGAATGTCATGTACAGGTTGGAGTTCTGTTCCTAGCATTTCTCCTGGAGTTGACAAGCTGCAAACACCATGTCTGTGGTCCCTCATCCTTTCCTGAAGCCACAATGACTCTCTGGCAGAAACCCTTGATCAATGTGATGCGCAAGACGATTCAGCAGAATTCTGGCAAGAATTCTGCCAGCTAATGACAGCAAGGAAATGCCCAGATCATTGTCGCAGGATTGTCTATTACCTTTCCGCATGTACAAGTGGATGATGGATGCATCCTTGTATTCCTGGAGTATAGTTCCCCCGAGTCCATATTGATTGGAGGAGTTCAGTCAGTTTCTGTGCCATGTACAAGCCTCCAGCTTTGTAGACTTCTGCTGGTATAGCATCTGCTCCGGGTGCTTTGCCATTTGACAGCAGGTCAATTGCTTTCACAGTTTCAGTCAGCTCTGGAGGATCAGTAAGTGATATGTTGATTTCCACTTGGGGCAGTCGATCAATGGCCTCGTCACTGATAGATGACTGTTGATTGAGGATGTTGTTGAAGTGTTCTGCCCATCTTTGAAGTATCTTTTCTTTGTCAGTGAGCAGCGTGGTGCTGTCAGCACTCAGTATTGGAATTTTTCCTGATGACTGTGACCCATAGATTGTCTTCACAGCATCACAGAAGTTCTTCGTGTCATTCCTGTTTGCGTAGGACTGAATCTCAACCACCTTATTGCTCAGCCTTGAGTCTTGCAACTCTCTGAGTTTGCATTGGACAGTCCTCTTGATGTTGTTGAAGGCTGCCTTCTTAGATGATGAAGTGCCGTCTTCTAGATAGGCCTGCTGTAGCCTATGTTTCTCATTCAGAAGTATCTGTATGGCAGCATCATTCTCATCAAACCAATCTTGATGTTTACTTGTAATGGGACCGAGGGTTTTTGATGTAGTTGAGTACACTGAGTCTCTGAAAGATGCCCAGTTTTCCTCAACATTCTCAGAGTTAGTATCGATTGTAACCAGTTAGCTGCGCAGTTCTTCTACAAATGACTGTTTCACATTCTCCTGTTTCAATTTGGCGACATTAAGCTTTTTGGGCATATTTTGTTGCCTTGTTGTCGTCTGCTAGATGAATCCGGATACTGAGCTTGGAGACTATGAGCCTGTGGTCAGTCCAGCATTCTGCACCTCTCATGGCCTTCATCACTCTGACATCTTGCCTGTCTCTTCTCCTGACACTGATGTAGTCAATAAGATGCCTGTGGTTGGAGTATGGGTGCATTAAAGACGTCTTGTTGCAGTTTGGCATGCAGAATACTGTGTTAGTGATTAGGAGGTCTTGCTTTACCATATTGGATTGTTGGCAGAAGGGGTGGTCTCTCAAGACAGATTTTACTGTATTGGATTGTTGGCAGAAGGGGTGGTCTCTCAAGACAGATTTTACTGTACTGGATTGTTGGCAGAAGGGATGGTCTCTCAAGACAGATTTTACTGTATTGGATTGTTGGCAGAAGGGATGGTCTCTCAAGATAGATTTTACTGTATTGGATTCCGACAGACTAAACTGCACGTGAATTAAGACTTTTTTCATTCTCTCAATATTACTGTATTAATCTATATATAATATGCAGACAAATGTCAACAGATGAGACCAGATATGTGTATTAATTTATAATATGCAGACAAATGTCAACAGATGAGACCAGATCTGTGGGTATTAATCTACATATAATATGCAGACAAATGTTGACAGATGAGACCAGATCTGTGTATTAATCTGTGTATAATATGCCAACAAATGTCAACATATGAGGCCAGATCTGTGTATTAATCTGTGTATAATATGCAAACAAATTTCAACAGATGAGACCAGATCTGTGTGTATTAATCTGTGTATAATATGCAAACAAATGTCAACATATGAGACCAGATCTGTGTGTATTAATCTGTGTATGATATGCAAACAAATGTCAACAGATAAGGCCAGATCTGTGTATTAATCTGTGTATAATATGCAAACAAATGTCAACATATGAGACCAGATCTGTGTGTATTAATCTGTGTATAATATGCAAACAAATGTCAACATATGAGACCAGATCTGTGTGTATTAATCTGTGTATAATATGCAAACAAATGTCAACATATGAGACCAGATCTGTGTGTATTAATCTACACATAATATAGAGACAAATGTCAACAGATGAGACCAGATCTGTGTGTATTAATCTACACATAATATAGAGACAAATGTCAACAGATAAGACCAGATCTGTGTCATATAACGTACTGGTGGATCAAGCTAACGGCTCAGACTCTGATCCACCAGTATGTTATGTCATGGCAGGTCTGGGTCTATGCTGGTCACAACAGGGTGAGTGTTATACACACACACACACACACACACACACACACACACACACATATATATATATATATATATATGTTGACTACATTTACATCAACTAACAATAGCTGCATAAATACACTGTCAGATATATATACAAAACTGTTACAAGTTGGTTGAAAGAATGAGCTTAATATGGCATATGGAAATGTCAAGGCCATTAGGTTAAGATATATTCATATGCCATATGAAAGGAGTTCTTTCCCTTGACTCGGATCAAAACAAAAATGCAGTTATATATTTATTACATACCCCCTCTATTATGCTTTCCAAATATTTTCAACATTAAAGTATGACTGGAATTCAAAGTTAGATTTATAAAAGTTAGATTTGGTGCATCAATGCAGTGAAAACACCTAAATAGTTCCAGTCAAGTGTGCAATATGGAAATATGGATTGAAAATCCATATTGAATGCTAGAACAACCATCTAAGATTAACAGAATCCTTTATTATGCATTGGTGTATGATAGGAAACTTCCACTCAAGGGTTAGAATTTTGCATCAGACACAAGACTTAGCATAATGCATAATGAAGAAATATTTTTCTCACATTCCTGAATTAAAAATGAGGGTCGAGTTTAAAATGGTGTATTGTGAATACTGATGCAACTTTCAAACAGCAATACAAACAAAAATGACCCACCTTAAGATAGTGTGCAAAAGAATAGGCTAACACTGAACAAATTTCTGTGTAAACTTTAAAGTGACATCTAAACACATCTGTGTTGAAAGTACAGGGATTGAGATCTCCAAGGTAATGACAACACATATCACTGTTGAAAGTACAGGGGTTGAGATCGCTAGGGTAATGATAATACATACAAGTGTTAAAAGTACAGAGGTTGAAATCGCTAAGGCAATGATAACACAGAGAGTCCCAATTATATACTGAAGATAGCTTCAAAAAAATAAAGTCCACCTCTTATCCATGATTAATTGAGGCAGACCAAAAAATGATGATAAAGTCCTCGATTCAACTTTGATCTAGAATCAATTTACCCTTCATAAATAATAATGAGAATATGAATTTTTTTAAAAAAACAATTACAACAACGGCTATTTCAACTGGAAATTGGACTACAGAAGCTGTACATGTAGATAAATCAAAAAGTGTACAACGACCAGTTTGCTGACTATTAACTTCAAACGCTGCTCATTTTGGTAAATAATTGTGTTACGATTAACATTTATCTTGATTATTGTGAAAGAATGCTCAAGTAATGAAGGAAATCAGAGAGATTTTGCCACAATTTGTGCACTATGCAAGCAGAAAAAGGTCATGTGATAAAAGACAGCAGTCATGTGATAAAAGTGATATCATTCACTTGTGTTCTACACTGGATGCCATACACATATAGGAATGTCAGAACACATGGGTATGCAATAAAATGTAAAATGACTGATGAAATGTGATGCTTAAGATTTAATTAAAATGAAACTGACAGGTTACCAACCACCACCATAAGGAAAGAATCAAAACGAATTCATACTTTAACATTACCGCCGCCTGGAGAATACTCCGCATTACGAGCAACAACTCTAGCTCCTGCATTCCATAATAATTTCTCACTTGTTATCTAATAAAAATATAACATCAAAGAGTGTGAAATAGTTATACACAGACACACTATTCATTAGTATCATAAGTCATCATATTTCTTAACTGTGCAAACAAGAAAAGGGAACAAATCAATGGATTTGACTTTCCTTATAAAGAATTACGAAAAGCAGAACCTTTAGCACATGTTATCTTTAAAGTCATTCAATAATTCAAGCATTATGGTACAAAATCTGCAATCAGCCAGATGAAATTAGTTTTTCAAAAGATCCATTACTAAATGAAACATTTAATGAAGAGTAATAATATTACCAGTGTTGCATCCAGGACTTTGCAAAAAGAGTTGGAACTAGCCCTCCCTATTCCAAAAATGGGGAAAGTAAACATTTAAGATGATACCCTAACATAAATACAAAATGTACTAATTAATTATTTTTCTGCATCAAAAATCATTTCAAATTATTCCTGGAATCTTGGCCCTAACTAAAAAGCCAGTAATATGCCTCAGTGCCTATTTATGAATACACAAGAACATGACATGGATGATAGCATCTCGAACAGACTGTGTTAAGATTGCAATTGTAGAACCCCTCTAGGCTAAAGCTACAGTAAGCTTGTGCAAAGCTGCAACAGTATTACCTTCACTTTCACGTAATGAAATTATCACCACCGATTTTGGTGATTATTCTACTTTCATTTTTGTGGGATTTGACCCGACATAATTGAAATGTGTGGGACTAAAGCCATTTTTAAAAAAAAATTCCCACCCTTCATGCATATTTTTGCAGAAGCAAGTTAAATATATGCATGAATTGTGCACTCGCACAGCCTAAATGCAATACTGTATGACTATCAGAGGTGGGGGAAAAAAATGGTTGATTAGTTAAGAGAAATCTGGTTATGGGTAACACACAAACTGCAATATAATAATAATAATAATAATAATAATAATAATAATAATAATAATAATAACAACAATAAGATATTATTTATAAAAGGTAACTCAATTAGTACAAGACCATTCAAATTGAGGCTTTGTCTACAATCTACTTATGTGCAATATAAGCATCATTCAAATTTGAGTCCTTGTCTACAATCTACTTATGTGCAATATATATATCATTCAAATTTGAGTCCTTGTCTACAATCTACTTATGTGCAATATATACATCATTCAAATTTGAGTCCTTGTCTACAATCTACTTATGTGCAATATATACATCAATCAAATTTGAGGCCTTCTCTACAATCTACTTATGTGCAATATATACATCATTCAAAACACGTTGAAGAAGAATACTTTTTCCTTACTTAACATGAAGTTGAAGAATTTTTTAAATGCTCTGGGAGAATTTGTTTAGACATTAAAAGGCAAACTGTTCCAGACAAGAACCCCTGAAAATCAAAAGCTCTTCTTTAAACTGCTGTATTTTAGGTTATGGTAGGAAGATATTTCCATCTCCTATACAGTATTGTGTATCACTAGACTGTATCTGGCTACACATGTGTCTTGTAGATATTGTGGTGCCGTGTATCTGGCTAAACATGTCTTGTAGATATTGTGGTGCCGTGTATCTGGCTAAACATGTCTTGTAGATATTGTCCTGCCATGTATCTGGCTAAACATGTCTTGTAGATATTGTGGTGCCATGAATCTGGCTAAACATGTCTTGCAGATATTGTGTTGCCATGTGTCTGGCTAAACATGTCTTGTAGATATTGTGGTGCCATGTGTCTGGCTAAACATGTCTTGTAGATATTGTGGTGCCATGTGTCTGGGTATACATGTCTTGTAGATATTGTGGTACTGTGTGTCTGGCTAAACATGTCTTGTAGATATTGTGGTGTAGTGTGTCTGGGTAAACATGTCTTGTAGATATTGTGGTGCTGTGTGTCTGGGTAAACATGTCTTATATATATTGTGGTGCCATGTGTCTGGCTAAACATGTCTTGAAGATATTGTGGTGCCATGTGTCTGGCTAAACATGTCTTGTAGATATTGTGGTGCCGTGTGTCTGTGTAAACATGTCTTGTAGATATTGTGGTACTCTGTGTCTGGGTAAACATGTATTGTAGATATTGTGGTGCCATGTGTCTGGGTAAACATGTCTTATATATATTGTGGTGCCATGTGTCTGGGTAAACATGTCTTGTAGATATTGTGGTGGAGTTCCAATTAGAGCTTTACATTCAAAAACATCTTTACTGTCATCAGTTCTTTTGTCATTTTGCATCCAAATGAATTTTTTGAACAGGGTAGAAATTGAATCAAAAGGTTTATACAGAAGTATACATGGTGTTCTTTTTTGCAATTTTAAAATTCTGTCAAGATCTTATCTGGAGCAGTTTTCCCATATATTAAGGCAATAATCTAGCAGTGGTTGAATATATACATTAAAATAAAGGATTCTGACATCAGGTGAGAGGATTTCATATTTGTCTGGTAAGCAGTGCTATTTTAGAAGAAAGCAATTTAAAACTTGTATTAACCTGTATACCCCACTGAAGAAAACTATCAACATGAATGCCAAGAAGTTAATGTTTATAAATATTTCAGTGGTTGTAATCATAAGATCTAGATCAAGATGCTTCTGGTCTATCTGTGTGTGTGTTTGTCTGTCTGTTGGTCTGTATGTGTTGGGTTTAACAGCAAATCAGCACAACCCTAGCTGTATAGTGTCTAGTAAGAGTTATGCAATGAAAACAGAAAAGGTAAAAACTTCTAAAATCATTAGGAAAATAAACCATTCTAAATATAATAAACCCCCTTTTTCAGTCAGGCCCACCTTTTATTTACTTGCAAAGTAGAAAACTTCTAATACTGAATTGAATTTAAACAAGAGTGTTGTGAACAGCACATTATATGCCTGCCTTGTGTTTAATAGTCCTCGATATAGACAACTAAAATTTCTGTGCAGAAACTTTTCATCTTTAAGCCACAGTGACCTTGACTTTTGACCTTTTGACCCCAAAATTGATCTGCTTCTTTCTTACCCCAAGTGTAAACCATCCACAAAGTTTGGTGCAGGTCTGCCATGTAGAACTAATTTTATTAAACTAATCTTATTATGAATAAAACTTTTTTTTCTTTCAGTCACAGTGACCTTTACCTTTGAACTTTTGATCCCATAAAGTTTAGTAACTGTAGATGATGGAGAACTCAAGTCACCGTTTTTCTTCTTTCAGTCATAGTGACTTTAACCTTTTGACCCAAAAATTTAAAGGACTCTTCCTTACAGCAAGTGCAAACCATCCACAAAGTCTGGTCACTGTGGATGTTAGAAAACTCAAGTTATTGTGTGGAAACCATTTTTCTTCTTTCAGTCACAGTGACTTTGACCATGAACTTTGACCCAGAAACCAATATGGTTATTCCCCAAGTGTAAGCCCTCCACAATGTCTGGGAGTGTAGATGGTAGAAAACTCTAGTTATTGTGCAGAAACCCATTTTCTTCTTTCAGTCACAGTAACCTTGATATGTGAGCTTTTGATCCTTAAACTGACATGGTTCTTCCTTAACCCTAGTTCAAGCCATACTTAAGGTTTGGTAGCTATAAATGGAGGACAACTAGAGTTACTGTGCAAAAAATAAAATTGGTAACAAACGGACGTACATACAAATGGACAACATCATAACATAATACCCTTCAACTTATGGTGGGTGTATACAAACTTCAACTCTGATGTTAATTGATGCTGGGTGGGTGGACAGACATACAGACATGCACATGGATGCTGATATGTTTGCTACATTGAGCTTCTGCCAAGGAGTGCTCAACAAAAATTAAAAATATGCTCCTCTAAGCTAAAAGATAAAAGCTTAAGATGATGTAAAAGTTAAAAGTATACCAATAAAAAAGTATACTAAAGTATACCAATAAAAAAGTATACCAAAATATACCAATAAAAAAGTATACCAATTAAAAAGTATATCAATAAAAAGAATATCCAATAAAAGGGTTAAAAAGAATGGAAAAAATACTGTTCACAGTTAGATAAGTATGCCAGTAGATAACTGTCTAATATGACAGAAGATAACTATTTTTAGTATCACAGAAGATAACTATTTCTAATATGACAGTAGATAACTATTTCTAATATGACAGAAGATAACTATTTCTAATATGACAGAAAATACCTATTTCTAATATGACAGAAGATAACTATTTCTAATATGACAAGATAACTATTTATAATATGACAGAATATAACTAATTCTAGTATGGTATGACAGAAGATAACTTTCTAATGACAGAAGATAACTATTTCTAATATGACAGAAGATAACTATTTCTAATATGACAGAAGATAACTATTTCTAATGACAGAAGATAACTATTTCAAATGACAGAAGATAACTATTTCTAATATGACAGAAGATAAATATTTCATGTATCAAAGAAGATAACTATTTCTAATATGAAAGAAGATAACTATTTCTAGTATGACAGGAGATAACAATTTCTAATATACAGAAGATGACTATTTGTAGTATGACAAAAGATAACTATTTCTAATATGACAGAAGATAACTAATTCTAATATGACAGAAGATAACTGTCTTATATGACAGAAGATAACTATTATGACAGAAGATAACTATTTCTAATATGACAGAAGATAACTATTTCTAATATGACAGGAGATAACACTTTCTAATAAGACAGAAAATAACTGTCTAATATGACAGAAGATAACTATGTCTAATATCAAAAAAGATAACTATGTCTAATATAACCAAAGATAACTATTTCCAATATGACATAATAATATTTCTAATATCACAGAAGATAACTATTTCTAATATCACAAAAGAAAACTGTTTCTAAAATGACAGAAGATAACTATTTCTAATATGATAAATGATAACTTTTTTTAATATGACAGAAGATGACTATTTCTAATATACATAACATTAAAGTCAACTTGTTTTTATTTCATAACTTGAACCGCTGTAAATTGACAAGCAAAGTCATTCTGACAGTGAAACCAAACAAACTCCAGGTTAAGGAACACACCAACAATACACACTACAGCTAGTGAAAACCTCTAAAAATATATTTTTTTTTAATATGACAACCTGACACAATATAAGTAACATGCCAGGACAAAGCAAACTTTTTTAAGTGAAAAAAAATCTTAAATATAACAGAAATTTAATCAAAACAAATTCAACGCTTCATTCTATGTATGTATGTATGTATGAAAAGGCTTGTTCACATGAATTTAATAATATATATATGTATGTATGAAAAGGCTTGTTCACATGAATTTAATAATATATGTATGTATGTATGAATAGGCTTGTTCACATGAATTTAATAATATATGTCTGTATGAAAAGGCTTGTTCACATGAATTTAATAATATATATATGTATGTATGAAAAGGCTTGCTCACATGAATTTAATAATATATAATCTCATTACTGTATTTTTTTCTATGATAAGCCCATAAGCCTGTCTTGTAAACATTTTTGAAAAGGGGGTGGGTGAGCTATCATCAGAAGGCCCTTTCTTATAGTTAGCCAAAACTTTTTACAAGCTGATCATCACCAAGCATAATCTTTTAATGGGAGACTTACGGTAATCTAATGCAAAGAAATGTGTCCAGATAACATAGTAATCTAATGCAAAGAAATGTGTCCAGATAACACAGTAATCTAATGCAAAGAAATGTGTCCAGATAACACAGTAATCTAATGCAAAGAAATGTGTCCAGATAACACAGTAATCTAATGCAAAGAAATGTGTCCAGATAACACAGTAATCTAATGCAAAGAAATGTGTCCAGATAACACAGTAATCTAATGCAAAAAAATGTGTCCAGATAACACAGATGCACCTGTAAATATGGTACAATTAAATAAATTTAGCTTCTATAAGCAATGGAAAAGTTTGAGCCAAACTGGGGCCATAATTCATTCAAAGTTTGTCAGATAAATATGAAAATCAAATTTGATCTGGCTCTTGCTGTTATTTTACCCAACACCAAATTTGCTTTGAAGTCATGAAATCCTTCAATGATATGCATAAGAAGTGATTTTATTCAAAGGAAGTGCTAGGTTATTATTTCCACCCAAGAGAGAGAGAGAGAGAAAAATGGAAACTAATTCATACTTTGACATTACCACCGCTGGGTGAATAATCCACATTACGAGCTTCAACTTTAGCTCCTGTATTCCATGATACTTTCTCATCTCTTATCTAATTAAAAAAAAAACAGTGCGAGTTATTAAACCATCTACAAATAGACACTTTTCAAATGATGAAATAAGCAACAATATTTATTAACTTTGTAAAAAATAAGTAAAAAAAACAAACAACCAATTCAATAGGTTTTACTTCCTTCCTATGTACAAATAGCCTAACCCTAACCCTATATACACAATGCCTAACCCTAACCCTATATACACAATGCCTAACCCTTACTATGTACACAATGCCTAACCCTTACTATATACACAATGCCTAACCCTAACCCTATATACACAATGCCTAACCCTTACTATGTACACAATGCCTAACCCTAACCCTTACTATATACGCAATGCCTAACCCTTACTATGTACACAATGCCTAATCCTTACTATCTACACTATGCCTAACCCTAACCCTTACTATATACACAATGCCTAACCCTTACTATGTACACAATGCCTAATCCTTACTATGTACACGATGCACAAAGTTATGCCTGAAATTTATGAAATAATCAACAAAACAGAGTTCGTAACCCGACAGATAAAATTATCTCTACTAATGTGTAATGCAATGATAAAAAAAATAATCAATCCTTTTCCAATGTTCTGATAACTCTGAAATAACTACAAAAATTATCAGTACTTAGTTAACAGAGCAAGAAAAGTTATAGTGACTAACTTCATGTTGTTATGAATGCTTGTCCTAAAACTTGTTGCATTCAAATTTCATCACTTTTGTCTCATTTGCAAAAACAAAGGCAAGACATAGGTAACACTTTTCTGATGGCACTGTTGTCGTTGTTGGAATTGGTATCAGCATTAAGTATATGCACTTTGCTCTGTTTCTCTGACACCATTATATGTATAGTTTTCAAACTTAATGGATGTATTCAGTGTGCAGGTTACCGCTCATCACAGTATAAAGCAAGTCACTGTGACCTACTTCTCATGATCCAGTGACTTTGCTGGGTATTTGTAATATGCCTTGGCACAGCAGGTGAGACAACATTTTGAGGAATTCATGTCTACAGTCACTTCAAATGGCATAGTATATGATACCTGGTGCTGCCTCTAGAAACGTATTAATGCAAATGGCTTTGCCAACTGACAAAGGGAGTTCTTTTTACATTAACTTTACTAATTTCACTTTGTTCTTTCTCCCCTTAATAATGACGTAAGCAATCAAACAATATTCAAGAAGCATTAAGGGTCTTTTTATTTAGTATTACAGAAAAAATTATGATTGCAAATTATGGCACAGATGACAGTAGCATGTGATTGTTCAAGGGACATCACCTGTGCAAAGGTTATACATGTACCAACTTCTGACCACTCTTCTTTGATGCTGAAGATTTACATTACATAAGCCCTGGGCTTTTGAGGGTGAATGGAATGTTTACTGTGACAATGAAAAGAAGAATGCAATAAAATGGTATTGTCTGCAATAATGGAGAAAAGAATGATATAAAATTACTGAAATCCATTTAAAATGAGCTCTCCTTATCCATTTTTCAGGATATCTGCAGAAACACAGTTTATAATGCAGCACCAGTTTCCATTCATGATGCTATTTGAATGACTATAGGATAAGAAAGCGAAAAGGGAACAACTTCACATAATCACTGGTGTATGAAAAGTAGGTTACTGTAACCAGCTTTTACTAGTACTGAATAATAAAAATGATAAACTGTTAACATAAATGTCAAGTGTCAAAACTGTATATGCAACTGTCAAAACTTTATATGCAACTGTCAAAACTGTAAATGCAACTGTCAAAACTTTATACGCAACTGTCAAAACTGTATATGTAACTGTCAAAAAGTTATGTTAAGTGTCAAAACTGTATATGCAACTGTCAAAAAGATATGTCAAGTGTCAAAACTGTATATGTAACTGTCAAAACTTTATATGCAACTGTCACAAAGATATAAAACTAAACTAATATATTCACTGGAAGATGAAAAGTAGGTAACAATGACCAATTTTTGTTAATGATTAGTACTGTATATACTCGCTTGTAAGTCGAGTCCAACTGTCGCAAAATGCGCCCGCAGATCAGGGTCTATGTTGTACCAATTACTCCTAACAAACTGTATACACCCAGATCTCTAGGTGAATTATGCGATGGTGGATCTGGGCATGTGCAGTTTGCAGTTGGACTCTGCTTATAAGCGAGTATATACAATAACTAATCCCACATGAAAGCGTTTCTGTAAACACCGCGGTTTCATAAGATGAATGATACCCATGTCTGGCTAATGATTTCTAAGTGAGACAAAAAATATAGCTGAACTTCTATTTTAGCAACAGACAATACCTAAATGGCACAACAAAATTTTACATTTCATTTCAATATTTTGTATGAGGAGACCTTTTACATCTATTGACTGTAACAGTAGTATTGGATGTAATTTATCTCTTAATTCTTAATAACTGATTGACCATTAAATACATTCAGCATACCTGTTATATCACACAGGAAAAATCTCAGAATTTTGGACCATCTTACCATTTCACTACAGGAGATCAATTTCTCATAGACTAACAGTAAGAGTTTTAATCAGAACTCTGCAGTGAAAGTCCTTGCTTCAAAGACCTCCAGTTTCTGGTCTTGGATTCTCTGCAATGAAAGTCCCTGCTTCAAAGACCTCAAGTTTCTGGTCCAGGACTCTCAGTTTTGAAAATAAACCTACAGTTTTCTAGATACTGGATCCTAAGTATTTGGAGAAATGTGGCCCTGGACTTCCATTTTCAAAATCTTACAGAGAAATGTGGCCCTGGACTTCCATTATCAAAATCTTACTCACAGTTGTGTGTTATGCTAAGATTTTTTCATGTGGTGTTTGAAACCAAAGGGTTATACTTATCAAGTATTTCAGAACCAAAAGCATCTTTGAGTAAACCTATAGATGGACCATATTATGAATGATTACCATCATGATTCTGTAAATAGGCCATATTATGGATTATTACTATCATCATTCTGTAGATAGACCATCTTATGGATCATTACCATCATGATTGTGTAGATGTGCTATCTTATGGATCATTACCATCATGATTGTGTCAATGGGCAATCTTACGGATCATTACCATCATGATTGTGTAAATGGGCCATCTTATGGATCATTACCATCGTGACTGTGTAAATGGGCCATCTTATGGATCATTGCCATCATCATTCTGTAGATGGGCCATCTTATGGATCATTACCATCATGATTGTGTGTTTGTGCCATCTTATGGATCATTGCCATCATGACTGTGTAGATGGGCCATCTTATGGATCATTACCATCATGATTGTGTCAATGGGCCATCTTATAGATCATTATCATGATTGTGTAGATGGGCCATCTTATGGATCATTACCATCAAGATTGTGTAGATGGGCCATCTTATGGATCATTACCATCATGATTGTGTCAATGGGCCATCTTATAGATCATTATCATGATTGTGTAGATGGGCCATCTTATGGATCATTACCATCATGATTGTGTCGATGGGCCATCTTATGGATCATTGCCATCATCATTCTGTAGATGGGCCATCTTATACATCATTATCATGATTGTGTAGATGGGCCATCTTATGGATCATTACCATCATGACTGTGTCGATGGGCCATCTTATGGATCATTGCCATCATCATTCTGTAGATGGGCCATCTTATAGATCATTATCATGATTGTGTAGATGGGCCATCTTATGGATGATTACCATCATGATTGTGTAGATGGGCCATCTTATGGATAATTACCATCATGATTGTGTCGATGGGCCATCTTATGGATAATTACCATCATGATTGTGTTGATGGGCCATCTTATGGATCATTACCATCATGATTGTGTAGAAGGGCCATCTTATGGATCATTATCATCATGATTGTGTTGATGGGCCATCGTATAGATCATTATCATGATTGTGTAGATGGGCCATCTTATGGATCATTACCATCATGATTGTGTCGATGGGCCATCTTATGGATCATTGTGAAGATGGGCCATCTTATAGATCATTATCATGATTGTATAGAAGGGCCATCTTATGGATCATTACCATCATGACTGGGCATATATTTCATTAATTACTAAATATATAATGGTAAAATTAAACTCAAATGACATTTAGTTTGCAATATTGCATCAATGCACACAAAATAACATTGGAAAAAAATCTCACAGAATTTACTCAAGTCTCATGGATACTTTTTGTCAAATTTCACTGTCTGGTACTTGGAATGTATCACAGGTATGATTCAATATTAATTTTGTTACTTGCTATATTTATTTCTTATTAATCTGTTGTTTTTTCTTTCATATAATTTCAGTTGATGTTTCCCCTGTAGCAAACTGGTTTACTCCAATGCACATGGCAGTGATTATTCTTATCAGCGCTGTGATATATGGCTAGTGATTATTATTATCAGCACTGTGATATATGGCTAGTGATTATTATTATCAGCGCTGTGATATATGGCTAGTGGAAGGAATATTGCTGATATTATTGGAATAAAAATGTCACTCCAAGTCTTGTCATTAATACCTTTCTTTTATTTCTCTGATAACAGAAATTGCTAAAATCTTCATTTTCAAAGTCCATAAACAACTGGCAATTACAACCATAATTCTCCCATAATAAGGCTATACCTGATTGCAAGCCCACCACCTAGTTTTCCAATAATTTACATGACAGCAGACTGCCCTGGTTTATTGTAGGAATCAAAGGACTGAGAATACTAATGACTCAGAGGGCTGAAGTGATCCGATACCAGAACCTAACTCCAGAGATATTGCTATTCTTGGGCCTTTTTACATCCAAGGGAGATAATTACTATTGGGTTACCTAAAATATGAGTTTCCTCAATTAACATAAAACTGACCTGAAAAACCAAATGGTTCTATTCTTTGTTACTAATTTTATTATGACCATACTCTTTGTCACTATTATTAGTAAGACAAAATATATTTGGTAAAACATAATGAACAGGGATTGAAACCCCTCCAAGCCAAAAATATTGTATACCTTCACAAATCAGCACACAGTAAAGTTACACAAAGTAACACAAAGTAAAACAAACAGTAAGTGTGTCATACTTTGACGTTACCGCCTCCCGGTGAATGCTTGACATTATCAAAGGAGCCAACTTTCGGTTTTCCTTCCCATGAGATCTTTCCACTAATAATCTGTACAAAAAGACACAGAGACAAGCAATGGTCAACAGTGATCATAAACTTGAATAAGTGTCTACAGAGCTCAAAATAAGGTGCATATTTGCATATGTTACATAAATTGAATAAAAATGCATGAAGAAATTTTTTAAAGCATCCAAATTTTGCAAAACACTTTACTTACGGAAGGAGCAATACACTGACAACTTTAGAAAAAATGCTTAAAATTAAAGCCCATTTTATGATGGCGTATTTGATCAATATAAACTTTGCTATCAGGACAAGTTCAGGATTGCACTTTGCACATTTTAAATGACAGTACTTGATCACAGTGAGAACACTCACTCAAGGCCATGGAATGAATGTACCTGAATTGTGTTTGGTCATTAAACTGTTTGACACATTCAAAAAGGCATGATTAATATCTTGATGATTAAGACTCAGTCTATCGTAAGTTTGTGTTTTGCATTGTGTACAAAAAAAACATCAAATATTTTTGAAAAAACCACCTTTACATATAGTTCCAAATCTGGGAGTAAAATATCCAATTTATTAAATTCTTATCTTGAGCTCTGGTCTATTTGTAAACATTTTTTTTGAAAACTGTATCAGATGGTGATCATCGAAGAGTCTAGCACTGTGATACAATTCTGGTTGTTTCTAATTGGCGAAAGCCACAGGGTTTAAATCTTTTGCAATTATCGAATACTGCAACTTTAATTGTCCAAGTTAATTAAATGCCAAAAACTGTTGTATCAAACAACAGAAATTAAGTTTTCAAAATATGTGCTGATTTTCTTCTCATCCACAAATCTAGGGTGTTTGTGCATAGAAAGATGTACATTTGAGACTCGAAAGAAATAAAGTAAATTAACTCATAAACCTATAGGCAAACATCACAATTACCATACATCACAATTACCAAACATCACAATTACCATATTTCATTCTCAACATCACAATTACCATATTTCATTCTCAACATCACAATTACCATATTTCATTCTCAACATCACAATTACCAAACATCACAATTACCATATTTCATTCTCAACATCACAATTACCATATTTCATTCTCAACATCACAATTACCATATTTCATTCTCAACATCACAATTAGCATATTTCATTCTCAATTCACTATCAAGGACACACAATTACCATATTTCATTCTCAACTCACTATCAAGGACACACAATTACCATATGTCATTCTCAACTCACCGTCAAGGACCCACAATTACCATATTTCATTCTCAACTCACTATCAAGGACACACAATTACCATATTTCATTCTCAACTCATTATCAAGGACCCACAATTACATTATTTAATTCTCAACTCACTATCAAGGACACACAATTACCATATTTCATTCTCAACTCACTATCAAGGACACACAATTACCATATTTCATTCTCAATTCACTATCAAGGACACACAATTACCATATTTCATTCTCAACTCACTATCAAGGACACACAATTACCATATTTCATTCTCAACTCATTATCAAGGACACACAATTACCATATTTCATTCTCAACTCATTATCAAGGACCCACAATTACATTATTTAATTCTCAACTCACTATCAAGGACACACAATTACCATATTTCATTCTCAACTCACTATCAAGGACACACAATTACCATATTTCATTCTCAACTCATTATCAAGGACACACAATTACCATATTTCATTCTCAACTCACTATCAAGGACACACAATTACCATATTTCATTCTCAACTCATTATCAAGGACACACAATTACCATATTTCATTCTCAACTCATTATCAAGGACACACAATTACCATATTTCATTCTCAACTCACTATCAAGGACCCACAATTACCATATTTAATTTTCAACTCACTATCAAGGACACACAATTACCATATTTCATTCTCAACTCACTATCAAGGACACACAAATTGTTTTTACCTTCAAACACCATTTTTGATACCTATAATATTATTTAGTATTTTGTAATGCAGATCATTTAATATATTGAAAATATTTTAAATTCTACAATTAACCTATATTCTGAGTGATAATGCAAGTTTCAATGGTGACCCCATGGATATGAAAATTTCTTTTACTATCAACACTGCCTATCACTATCAACTAGGCCAACACTGCCTAGGCCAACACTGCTATCAACTAGGCCAACACTGCTGCCTAGTGTTAACAGATAGATATAAAATTGCAAACTTTCAAGTACATTTAATGTAAAATGAATGTCAGCCATGATAGCTTCCTCTGTCAAGTCATTTAATATGTATGTATGTATGGATGGATGGACAGATATGAATGTATGTATGTGTGTAGGTATACTGATGGGCTGGAGTAAGTCACAAGCAGCCCATGGGCCTGAGATCATTCACACGGCTGACATCAACCTAATAGTCAAATGCAAAAGCAGTTGGCCAAGAAATCTGTGTCAGTAGGATGCTGACGAAATTTCTACCAATGTTATTGATTTGCATATGTTACAAAAACAACTGTTTCAAGGTTTCTTTATTCTTTTTGTATCTTCATCCAAATTTAATGGCACATCAGCATCATTTATCCCATACTGAAAGGCCTTTATGCCAGGTTGCTTTCTGACAAAGTAGGTCAAATTCCAGCATTTAAACTCACTCTGCAGTTGAGGCTACATGCACCCTCTAATGATCAAAACTGACGTTACATGAATATATTAGGATGGTACAGTGGTTTAAAAATCAAATCTGTGGTAAACAATGGTGTAATATGTGTCAATCATCACATAATATGTGTCAATCATCATTTAATATGTGTCAATCATCATGCAATGTGTTTAATTCATGTCAGAGAATCCAATTATTAACATCGAGTTAAGGTCAAATGTTTTTGCTTTTAGGATTAATTTTCATAACCATGACCATAATCTTGATAATATATCAAATTTAACATTAGATCACATTAATCGCAATATCTGGACATTCAAAAGTAATTACTTTTCTCACTGTCCACTTTATTTACTAATGAGAATTAAAATTTTCCCCAAATATCTTGTCCAAAAAATGATTATGTATTGTCAGTCTTGTGTATCAATGTAACCAATAAGTACAATGCTGGTTGGAAGTGGTCTAGGTAAACTAGGTTGCATTATATCATTGTTTATCAATTAAGAACACTTTCATTATAATACTTCTGTGGTGTTGTTTTGCTACTAATAAAGAATTCTGGTTGCACTTCTGGTATTTGATTTTCTTTCTCTTTGAAAAATTACGTCAGTCTGTTCATGTACTTGTTCTGCCATTGATGATAAATGTGTGTTCCCTATTAATTACCATAACTTCTGTAAACTCTGGTCAAGTTCACGAACCATGGCAGATATCATGTTGCCTAATCTGTTTGAATGGACATAAAGTATTAACAAAGTCAACTGATTCAAGCCTCAATCATCACTACAAACTTATCTATGACTATGACTATAACCTAGATTATAATAATTGATGCAAACTACTGATTGGAGCGAGTCCTAATATCGAGATCTTTCATAACGTCTGTGACAACAGATTGTTGTCGCCAAAATGATACATGTCTATTCATATTATCTTGTCTCTAAAAATATGAAAGATAATCCACATTTTCTTTAAAAAATGGATGAACTGATCTTGAAGTTTCAACTGTAAATATGGAGATGATTCCCCTAAATATGCAAAATGTGCCAAATTACTTTGACTGGTTAAGGAGTTTAGTTACAGAATACCATAATCTGTAATACTACTATAGGACTGAAGACCGAAATCACCCAGTCCAAAATGAGCTTATCAATGGGACATCTGCCATTGGATAAAACTGAGTTGACCAGAACCTGTGAAACTTGCATGTCAGAGATGTTGACTGTCTTATCACAGATAATGAGAGCTTCAGGAATCAGGCTTATACATAACTAATTAATTATCATAAGTGATTTTAATGTAAGAAAAAAGGAGAAATGTGTTTTTAAATGAAAGATGAAGGGGAGGGATATTTATTTCAACAAAGATATTACAGTATATAAAGTTTACCAAAGTGCAAATATTTGTTAAACTTGCCTAACACATTCTTACTTACGAAAACTTTCACTGCATGAATGATTAAATAAAGATAAATTTAAGCCAATCATAATTACTTAATTAGCAACACTTGTTAATAGTTTAAATGTACTGTCCCAGAACATTGTCTGACTTGATGTGCATGACTGCTTTTTCTCCATTAGAATGCTCTCCTGTGGTAAAAGTAAAAGATGCCTGCAATGACATGTCAGCTTGATAGAGTGCTGCTGACCATTGATTTTACAGTCATCAAAGTACTTCATTTATGAATTCCACTTCATGTATAATTTGGTCAAATTCTTTTGAGTGGTGTTTGGGGAAGATGTTTAAATATGTCTTTATTTTAGCAATGGCAGCAATATTTGATGGCAGGTCAGTATCATTTATAAAAATCTGAAAACCCTTTTTGCCAGGATGATTTCTATTAAATTTGGTAAAAATCTGTTAAGTGGTTTTTTGAGAAGTTGTTTAAATGTTTTGTCTACTTTTAGTATTGGTAGCCATATTTTATGGTGAATCTACATCATTTGTACAAATTTTAATGACTTTCATGTCAGGATGCATTTTGTCAAATTTGGTTAAATTCTGCCAACAGTTTTTTACAAGTCGTTTAAAGGCTTTTCTATTTTAGTAATAGTGACCATATATTCGCTGGCAGACTGCATTATTTTGATAAATATAAAAGCCCTTCGTGCCAAAATTGTCTTTGCCAAATTTGGCAGAAATTTGTCCAGTGGATTTTTAGAAGCTGAAAATAGCAATTGTTGATGGATGCATAACAGACAATGCTCGACAGGCACAGGTTCATACCATAAGCTCCATAACAGGCAAGCTAATAAATGTACCATCAATGTGTCTTACTTTGACATTGCCACCACCTGGTGAGTACTTGGCATTATCTAGTGAGCCAACCTTGGGTGCTGCATTCCACTGTACCTTCTCACTGTGTATCTGTACAAAGAATACATTTTAATTAAATTTAGCAGTGTTTAAGAAATGTAATGGTTTTCTGACAAAAGTACAATATATCCCTCACAATATGCTCAGTGAGACAACCTTGTGTGATAAAAAATGTTTGATGAGATTATCATAGGGCAAGGATTTCAAAGGAAACAATTTTTTCAAAGGAGATCAGAAGAGGTCACTGTATTTAGAATGTTCCTAAATTAAGGTCCTGGTGACAGCTATAGAAAATCACAGCCCATCAGTGCAATTACTACCACCATAGCACGGATTCTTACATGCTATGTTATCCAATCCTTCTAGCATTGCCTTTAACAACTGATAGCACTTTAATTAAGAAACACGAGTATTAGCTTTCCAAAAGACTTGAAGCCTCTGCTATGGTTAATTTATTGTTTGCTTTGGAAAGAAAGAAACGTATAAACAAATTACAGCTCTACCTCATTATAATGTCCATCATTATAACATGATTCTGGATATAATGCAGTACCCCTATGGACCCAATAACCAAAATTCAATGACTGTATTGGATATAATGCAGTACCTCTATCGACCCAATGACCAAAATTAAACCACTGTATTTGAACTGGTCAACCAAAATGTATGATAATATGGTTTGAAAGAAAACCACATCATGCTTAGTATTAGATCATTATTTCCTTTTTAAAACATTATTTGACAAATTTTGATCGTTCCCGATATCCCATACCGAGATCCCATACATACATGGTTGTCACTATACTGTGGTTTGGTACATAAAGTTCCACTATACTGTGGTTTGGTACATAACACTGTTCCACTATACTGTGGTTTGGTACATAACGCTGTTCTACTATACTGTGGTTTGGTACATAATGCTATTCTCACTAAAACACAGTTCAGTACATAATGTAGTCAGTAGTCATGGACCCTATCTACTGTGTTAAAATGAGAGAGACAGCTGTAATGGCCCTATCTACTGTGTTAAAATGAGAGAGACAGCTGTAATGATGGCCCTATCTACTGTGTTAAAATGAGAGAGACAGCTGTAATGGCCCTATCTACTGTGTTAAAATGAGAGAGACAGCTGTAATGGCCCTATCTACTGTGTTAAAATGAGAGAGACAGCTGTAATGGCCCTATCTACGGTGTTAAAATGAGAGAGACAGCTGTAATGGCCCTATCTACTGTGTTAAAATGAGAGAGACAGCTGTAATGGCAGAGTGCAGTGAAGTAGGTTAGGTAATCTATACGAAGCAGTAATGTTCTTTTCATGTTTAGCATTTGTAAGATAACTTAAGGGGGGGGGGTTGTCATGTGATTGTTGAGTGTTATAAGATGTATTTTCCATCAGGCCGCCATTATCATGTAGTAGTGAGCGATGCCCTGGTGTTAATGCCCATTACTTCTAAACAAGGAAGTAACTAATACACAGTTCATTAAAATCTTATCAGAGCTCTGATGGTTTCTATGCTAATAAATATAATCTTCTATTTATTGCTCTGCATCAAGGTGCATAGTATATTAATTTTGAAAGGTATTTCAACCATTTTGATGTAAATGTAACCAAAAATTCATACAAGAAAGTACACCTTACTGGCAGAAGTAGCAAACTGATACACCAGTGCAATACTAAATTACTGTCTCATAGATGGAGCATTTTGTTAAGGCAGTTTCAGTTGCCTAAGAATGCGTAAATCTTTGACTGATGCAGAATTAAATTGTTACATGTGTATTTTTGCACATATCAATATGGCTTTTATGCTGGCATACTTCTTTACCTGTCAATGTGATGTTAATCTATGTTGAATTTAGAAATTTCACCAAGTCTTAAATAGCATATGTTCAATAGATGTGTAAAGGAGAGAACTTGCTATAGTGCTAATCTGTCCAGCCTGGGAATGCAATTAGAGCAGAGAAAGTAGGTCACTGACTCCTCCTTTTCACAGCAATAAGTAGTTTTACTAAAGCAAAATCCCACACCGGATTAACAAAAAGAGTCCCTGGAAGGGACTGACACTCTACTAGGCAAAAAGAATTTCCAGGAACTTCAAGAAAAGACCATTTCTTGCTTTTAACTGTTGAGTGTTGAAACCATCTCTGATATTCTTCAGTGATAACAAGATTTTCATTTGGGACCAACCAGACATCACGAGAAGCTTTTTAATGAAAACCCCATGTTGATATGACCATTCATCATGGAGGAGTAGCAATAACAAGATTTTCAAGATGGCCACTGTAGTAGCCATATTGGATGTCTGAGCAGCACCATTTTCATTAGGACCAACTAGACCATGGGATGAATCTGTGTGTAAAGTTTCAAGGCAATCCTCCAAGTAGGAGGAGTAGTGATAAAGAACTTGTACTAATGGACAGATGGACGATGGACAACAGATCATTCCATAAGCTCTTCTGCTCTATGACTAGTAGAGTTAATAACAAGAATGTTTCTACCTTAAATAGATTACCTGACACACTTCTCCTGCCCCCTGCCACTTACCCTTGTTAAGTTTCTGTCTTTCCAAACCAAACAGTAAATTAAACATAGCGAAGCATTCAAGATTTTTGGAAAGCTAATTTTTGTCATGCATAGTATTTACCCTCACTTTCCCTCCTCCAGGTGTATGCTGGACCATTTCCATGGAGCCCACTTTTGGATCAGCATTCCAACTCACTTTTGTTGACACAATCTGGATTTTTTTTTTTTAGGAAATGGCAAAGTAAAGAAAATTTAAATCTAGAATTTATGAGTATAAAATAGTCAAACCTTCTGCACAATGAAATACAAGTCTCAGCAGGGAACAACACTGTTGTTGATGCAATATCAGACCCTGAACTATTCTTTCAAGTACAGCTACAGTTGGAATGCTCATGCTTCCTTTTATGACACGACAATGTTTATAAATAGTCCCTCATTATAAAGCACCTCAGTATAACACCGGTATGGCCACGGATACACAGGTATGGCCATAGATCCTATTATCAAGGTGAATTATACTTTTCATATAACGTACCCCAGCATAAGGCAACCTCAGTGTTTTCTCCAGGACACATCATTGTATGAATCCCCAATAAACTGAATACCCCCCCCCACCTAAAAATCAGCAAGTGCTTAAAAATCACAGTAAACTTGCAGTGAGTATAAAAAAAAGCTTTAATATTCATTAATATTAACAAA
Organism: Margaritifera margaritifera; assembly: GCA_029931535.1. Lineage (NCBI taxonomy): Eukaryota > Metazoa > Mollusca > Bivalvia > Unionida > Margaritiferidae > Margaritifera > Margaritifera margaritifera. Next base: position 3,992,277 of record JAQPZY010001563.1, read on the forward strand.
GCTCAATCTGATCATTTAAGTGTCTGACTTCTAGATCAAGTGCAATAATCATATAAGTGTCTGACTTCTAGATCAAGTGCCATAATCATATAAGCGTCTGACTTCTAGATCAAGTACCATAATCATATAAGTGTCTGACTTCTAGATCAAGTGCCATAATCATATAAGTGTCTGACTTCTAGATCAAGTGCCATAATCATATAAGTGACTGACTTCTAGATCAACTGCCATATATAAGTGACTGACTTCTAGATCAACTGCCATAATGATATAAGTGTCTGACTTCTAGATTAACTGCCATAATCATATAAGTGTCTGATTTCTAGATCAACTGCCATAATCATATAAGTGTCTGACTTCTAGATCAAGTGCCATAATCATATAAGTGACTGACTTCTATATCAACTGCCATCATCATTTAAGTGTCTGACTTCTAGATCAAGTGCCATAATCATATAAGTGTCTGACTTCTAGATCGACTGCCATAATCATATAAGTGACTGACTTCTAGATCAACTGCCATAATCATATAAGTGACTGACTTCTAGATCAAGTGCCAGTCATATAAGTGACTGACTTATAGATCAAGTGCCAAATCATATAAGTGTCTGACTTCTAGATCAACTGCCATAATGATATAAGTGTCTGACTTCTAGATTAACTGCCATAATCATATAAGTGACTGACTTCTAGATCAACTGCCACAGTCATATAAGTGACTGACTTCTAGATCAACTGCGATAATCAAATAAGTGTCTGACTTCTAGATCAACTGCCATAATCATTTAAGTGTCTTACTACTAGATCACCTGCCATAATCAAATAAGTGTCTGACTTCTAGATCAAGTGCCATAATCAAATAAGTGTCTGACTTCTAGATCAAGTGCCATAATCATTTAAGTGTCTGACTTCTAGATAAACTGCCATAATCATTTAAGTGTCTGACTTCTAGATCAACTGCCATAATCAAATAAGTATCTGACTTCTCGATCAACTGCCATAATCATTCACCTAAGTGACTTTTTGCAATTCAGCAACGGGACACTTTCTTTGATTATCTAGTTATTAACAGCATTTTGCACAATGGCAGACATGCAGTTTTCATTATTCAGCAATAATGTCTCTGTTGTTACATGCAGTTCTAATGCATAAGACAAAGTGAAACTGTCATAACACATGATCATTGTCACTGTGCTGATAATCAAGAAGAGTCCCACAAAGGGGCTGATATTCTACTGTCCATGAATCCAAGATAAGATCATTTCTTCTTTTTAACTGCAGAGTGTTGAAACCACCTGGCAGCCATATTCAGGGTCTATTCTAGAACTGAAAACTTAGCAGAAAAATTCCCCACAAGATGTCAAAAATACGGGTGATTTTCTAAATATAGGGGTGATTCAACAAAAAAGCAAAACATCATAAATTTACAGGCCTTTTATGCCTTATAATCAGTTGTGCACACAATTTAACAGAATTACAGTTTGTCAAATTGAAATTTCTGAAAGATTTTCTTTAATTTAAATTCCTTGAGGGCTTCTGAAGGATAAAAGTCTTTCATTTGGGAATACATACTTTTCAGTTGTGGATACATACTTTTCAGATGTGGATACATACTTTTCAGTTGCAATCTGTTCCTTTGCTAACAAATGAACGGTTCTAATTGAACCAAAGACTAACTTTTCTTGTTTTATATACAGCAATTACAAAAGTTTTACTGAAAGAACTTTTCTGCAATTTGGCAATTATAAGAAGCATGTGATCTTTAGTTTCAGCATGTCTGCTCAAAATCAATGACTGAAAATAAAAGCATCCATCTGCTATATAACTGCTTGACTTGTTATTTTCAATGGAAAGCATACAAATCATTCCACCATTTTTTTTTTTCTTAACCAAGGCCATTCTTTCAGCAACCTGTTCTGAAAAGTATTTTTCTTCTTTTCTGCATTCACTGTCATTAAAATTCATGGGTTCATCATCAACTATTACAGGATCAATGTAGGGTTCATGAGGGTGGGGTCTGAGTTTAATTTGCTCAGTTTGGAAGAGGTTCCTGCTTCTGTGTCTCTATGTGCGTTTAATGTGCAGGGTTCATAACTGGATACTTCTTGAGACAAAGATAAAGGCTTGAAAAAATATTGTATTTTAGGAGGGGATTTTGTACTACTCATGTTATAGGGAACTGAAACGTCATCTGCTACAGCCATGTGTGCAACTTTAAGCTGAGATTGGTTTATGTTAAATTACAAAGCAGATATGACATTCCATTCAGAAGAAATAGCAATAACAAGATTTTCAAGTTGGCTGCCATGTGGCCATATTGGATGTCAGATTGGTATCATTTTCATTTAGAACCAACAAGACAACATAATTAGTTTTTTTTAGTGAAAACCTCATATTGATATAACCATATATTTAGAAGGAGTAATGATAAGATTTTCAAGATGGCCACCATGGTGGCCATATTGGATCAGATCAACACCATTTTCATTTAGGACCAACTAAATATAATAAGAAGTCGTTTAGTAAAACCCCATGTCAATACAACCATCCAATCAGGACGAGTAGCAATACATTTTTTTTTTAAAATGGCCAACATGCTGGCTTTGTTGCATGTCAGATTGACACCATTTTCATTTGGACCAACTAGACATCATAAGAAGTCTTCTGGTGAAAAACCCATGTCAATATGATTTTTCCATTCAGGAGAAGTGGCAATACAAAGATTTTCAAGATGGCTACCATAGCGACCATATCAGCTGTCAGATCAGCACCATTTTCATTTAGGATCAAATAAATATCTTAAGAAGTCTTTCAGTGAAAACCCCATTTTGATATGACCATCCATTCAGGAGTAATAGTGATAAGATTTGTAAGATGGCTGCTGTGGTGACCATACTGGATGTCAGAGCAGCACCCTTTTCATTTAGGACCAAGGAGAACTTGGGATGAATGCATGTGTAAAGTTTCATAGGAATCATCCAATTAGTTTAGATGAAGCATTGGTACCTAACATGTGCTAACAGATGGATGACAGACAACAAGCCATCCTACATACTTTTCTGATCTATGTTACATCCAAATCGAAATGGCAGTTGAGAAAAGAAACTAACATATTACAAAGTGGTTGTATGCAAAACATTGGAGCCATTCATGTCACTTTGTCATATAATGAAATGAATTTATCACAGGTACAATACTCCACAGATTTAAGACAGCAGAAGAAAATTTCTGGAATCTTTTCTTTTGCATGCCACTGCATACAAACAAATACAGTTCATGCAACATTATGGTATGAAAATAAATGCAATAGGGCATACAAAAAAGATACAGTCATTAGTTTTCTGTATTTATCATCACCCCTCTGGATATAAAAACCTACCAAATTTGATGATAGCAATGGAAATAGTGTGGGAGAATTTTTTTGTTGCCTAAATTAAACTTTATACAGTGATATGCTTCATTTTCATCGTAGCTGAGACAAAAAAGTGCAATGTTTGTATTAGTCTCATTTAATCAGACCCCTTGCGTGAGACCTCTGCTGTATGAGTCTGGTAAAATGCTTCACTGTTACCAACAGAAAGCGCATTGATCAAACACTGTAGAAGTGGCTTTGATCAAATTTGGTAGAAATGAAACTCCAAAGACATATCTCACTATTTCAAAATGTATACAGACATGCTTTATGGGATCATTCAAGTCAAAATTCTATTGTAAGCTTAAATAAATATAATTTAACGTCACTTTGTAAACATACGCCAGTGCACGAGACTTGTCTCAATTAGTCAATGAAACTGTCCATGGTAATGCAAAGTATCTCATAATCACAATTCTGTATTACACCTCATCTCTTCAGACAATAAAATGACTCTTGTAGATTTTCAGAAGGCTTTGTTCTGGCATGATGAAGAAAACTTGCTTTTTTAAAAGACCCTCATATAGTGGAAACATCACATAGATACATGACAGTGGAGGTATCATACAGCCACATTAGAGATCTGCATAGTGGAGATATCACATAGCCACATTAGAGGTATGTATAGTGGAGATATCACATAGACACATGACAGGTCCGTATAGTGGAGATATCACATAGACACATGATGAGATTTCACATAGACACATGACAGATCTGTATAGTGGAGATATCATACAGTCACATGAGAGGTCTGTACAGTGGAGATATCACATTGCCACATATGAGGTCTGGTTCAATGACACTAGCAATAATAAAAATAATAACTGTGATGATTATGATGCCATGGTATGGCACAGACTCTCCTACACATTCCTGGATGTAAGTTAGATTTTACCTTTTTCTCTCCTCCTCCGGGCCTGTGTGTCAAGTTGTCTTTGGAACCAACCTTACTGGTGACATTTGAAAAGTTCAACTTGGTACTGGCTATTTTCACCTGCAAAACATTCAACATGTGTAAAAAAAAATATCAACACTGTTACGACTCTATGGTCTAAGAAAAATGTAACAGAAAGAAAGTGAAACCAACAAATCAAGTAAAAAATCAACAAGCAATTTATTACTAGATAATTAAAATGAAAAATCAAAAGGTCACTTACAGTAATGTGTTTTGAAATCCTAATAATCCAATAAGAATGATTGTTCTAATCACAAGTCCTAAATATAGAATGTTCCGAATTCACGGCTGTGTCCTTGAATGTTATGATGTACTAATGGTCTCCAAAGTCCTGATGTACTCGAAATCTTGATGTGCTGATGTCAAAATGAAGTATTCCAAAATCTCTGAATAAGTTCAGTTAAATTCCAAAATCATTAATTAAAAATCCAAAATCCAAAAGTTTATGAGCACTGTTATAATCCAATGAATTTTTAAAATAATTCCTCTCTTAGAATTTGTAATGAATTTTCACAACTGTAATAGCTCTTTACAAGACTGATGGTAATGTCAAAACTGAATAAATGTCCACCAAACATGGCATATATAAAGATTGGTCACATGACAAAATGTTCTAGAACATGAGTCATCTTAATGGAATTTTTACTTGTAAACAAAAATCAACCTTGACCTTCAAATTGAGAAAACATATTGATCAAAACAACCTAATTCAAGGACACTAGTTAAACATGTTTTTCCTGATAACATTAAGATTTAAGCAAATATTAAAGTGAAGAAACATTTATAATTTCCTAAAATATTTATAATATTATATAAGCATCATACATAACACCTCCCCTCATAAAGAAAAAGAAAGATTTATATAATAAAGCTTTCTTTTGAATATACATCTAATACTACAATAACCAAAATTACATAAGAGCATGTTTTATGATACTGGACTTAATTACATCAAGCAATATTACATTTCTAGGCACGTGAGAGTGCATCTGCAATCAGATTGTCTTTTCCCCTGATGTGTCTAATGTCAATGTTATATTCTTGCAATATCAAACTCCATCTCAACAATCTCCGATTTTTATCTTTCATTTTGTTGATGAAAGTAAGGGGATTGTGATCACTGTACACAATAATTGGAGAAAGAGCTGAGGTAACATACACTTCAAAATGCTGTAAAGCCAATATCAAAGCCAAACATTCCTTCTCAATTGTGGAATAATTTTTCTGGTGCTTGTTTAGTTTTTTAGAAAAATAACACACAGGGTGATCCACACCACTTTTGTCTTCCTGAATCAATACTCCACCAACCCCTACATCACTTGCATCAACAGATAATTTAAATGATTGGCTAAAATTTGGTGCAGAAAGAACTGGTGCATTCTTAAGCATGGCCTTTAACTTGTCAAAAGATTCCTGACACTTGTCAGACCAAAAAAATTTGGTTTTCTTACTCAATAAACTTGTCAAAGGTTCAGCAATTTTGGAAAAATTGGAACAAAATTTCCGATAATATCCAGCCATACCTAGAAATCGCATCAGTTGCTTTTTACAAATTGGAACTTGAAATTCAGAGATAGCTTTGACCTTAGCTTCTATAGGTTTAACTTGACCTTGTCACACAATATGTCCTAAAAATGTGACACAAGCATGGCAAAACTCACTTTTGCTCAAATTAATTGTCAGATTCGCATCGCTGAGTCGATCGAAGAATTTTTGAATGGTTTCCAAATGATCTTCCCAGGTGTTGTTGTAGATAATGACGTCATCGATATAAGCGTCACAATTATCAAGACCAAATGTTATCATGTTCATCAGACGTTGAAACGTTGCAGGCGAATTTTTCATTCCAAACGGCATGACTTTATATTGATAAAGTCCATCTGGAGTTGCAAATGCTGAAATTTCTTTTGCCCTTTCCGTCAGTGGAATTTGCCAGAATCCTTTTAAAAGGTCAAACTTGGTGACATATTCCGCATTTCCAATGTTATCAATGCAATCGTCCATTCTTGGGATTGGAAATGAATCAGTTTTGGTGACACTGTTGACTTTTCTATAGTCAGTACACATACGGAATGTATTATCTGGCTTGGGAACAAGAATACATGGTGAACTCCAGTTACTTTTACTTGGTTCTATGAAATCATTCTCCAGTAGATACTGAATTTCTTTCTTCAGATAGTTCTGTTTGAGAGGATTCATCCTATAAGGATGCTGTTTCACAGGCGCAGAATCTACAATGTCAACGTCATGATAAATTTTACTTGTTCGTGTTGGAACATCAGGAAACAAGTGCTCATAGTCATGTAATAGCTGTTTTAGTTCATTTCTTTCCTGCTGTTGTAGATGTGAAAGTTTCTGGTCTAGGTTGTTCAATATTTCTGAATTCCGAAGATTGGTTATACCAGAGTCACTATAGTCTGATCGTACTCCATCGTTGATATCTTCACTGTGTGGGACATGTACAACTAAATTAACTGAATAATTAGCTGGGCTATCTCTGTCAAAATATTCCTTTAACATATTTATATGACAAAGTTGTTTTTGTTTCCGTCTCCCAGGAGTGTTAATGATATAATTTAAGTCATTTACTTTCTTTGCAACGGTATAAGGACCATCAAATTTAGCCTGAAGAGGATTTTGAGGTATGGGAAAGAGAGCCAGAACTTTGTCACCAGGTTTAAAACTGTTTTCCTGTGTATTTCTGTCATACCTTAATTTCATTTTTGACTGGGTAGTGTGAAGATTAGTTCTTGCTACTTCACAGGCCTTTGACAACTTGTATTTGAAATCAGAGACATAATCAAGAAGATTAATCTTCGAATCTTCATTTGAAAGAAGTTTCTCTTTCAATAATTTCAATGGTCCACGGACAGTATGACCAAAAACTAGTTCAAAGGGACTAAAACCCAACGACTCTTGAACTGATTCCCTAACAGCAAACAACAACAAATGAACACCCTCATCCCAATCCTTTTCTGTATCAAAGCAATATGATCGAATCATATTCTTCAAAGTTTGATGAAATCTTTCCAAAGCACCTTGACTTTCAGGGTGATAGGCAGAAGATTTAAACTGTTGGATGCCTAATTCATGCATAACTTGTTGGAAAATTCCAGACATAAAATTTGACCCTTGATCCGACTGGACAGATTTGGGAAGGCCAACAAGTGTAAAAAACTTCACCAAAGCTTTCACAATAGTTTTAGTTTTTATATTTCTCAGAGGAATTGCTTCTGGAAATCATGTAGATGTACACATGATGGTCAACAAGTATTGGTTGCCTGACTTGGTTTTAGGTAAAGGACCAACACAGTCTACTATTATTCTACTAAATGGTTCATCAAATGCAGGAATAGGTTGCAGATGAGCCTTAGGTATCTTCTGATTGGGTTTTCCTACCATTTGACAAGTGTGACAAGATCTGCAGTATTTAGAAACATCACTTTTGAGTTTCGGCCAATAAAAATGATTCAAGACCTTGTGATACGTCTTACGGACTCCTAAATGACCAGCCAAAGGAGTTTCATGGGCTAAATTAAGAATTTCCTGTCGATATGACTTAGGAACAACAATTTGATAGCTCACTGACCACTCATCACCAGTGGGTACATCAGGTGGTCTCCATTTCCTCATAAGGACCCCATTTTTCACAAAGTAACACACTGGAACTTGTGTGGCTTCAGTTTCACTAATAGCCCTCTGAAACAAACAAGATATCTCGGGATCTTGCTCCTGTTCAACGACAAGGGATTGTCGTTTGTCATCCTGATTAGAACAAAGAGAATGAGTTGCCAAAAGAGGATCACTGTGATCAATACCATTTGATTGATCAATACCTGAGGAAAAAGTGACCTCATCAAAAGACTGACCAATACATGTGTCAGCTAAAGGAATAATATCCTGATCAACATCACTCTCAAGAGCTCTTTTTGCCATAGCTCTAGTAACTGCACAAGCAGGGTACAAATCAGGGATTTCAGTTTCGACAGGATCAACTTTCTGATCCAAACAAGGCTTGTCAGTTACAAGTGGATTAACCACAACCTTATCTCCAGCTAGGTCATTGCCTAGTAATAAATGAACACCCTCTATGGGTAAAGAAGTCACTGCCCCAAGAGTCACAGGTCCAGAAACTAAGTCTGATGCCAAATTTACACAATGAAGAGGAACATTTACAAAGCCGCACTCAACTCCCTGAACAAGAACACTTTCACTTGAAGAAGACTCCTCAGACAAAGGCAAAGTACCTGACAATAAAAGACTCTGAGAAGCTCCAGTGTCCCTTAATATTTTAATTGGGATAGGCTTGGCAGAATCACCAATAAGTGATATAGAACCTTCTGACATGAATGGTTCATAAGCCTCCAAAATAGAATCAGACTGGGGTTTGTTTGACCCAACAAATGTATTGCTTTCAATACAAGACCGTGACCTTGACCTCGTAGAAATAAGAGCATTTGGAAAAGCTCTGTCTTTTCTCTGTTGCTTATTTTTCAACTTGAAGCAATCAGAAATAACGTGCCCTTTTGTTTTACAATAAGTGCATGTAGGAAGAGATAAGGATTTCTGATCAGTCTTATCAGATGTTTGATTCCTAACAGTTGTGCTGTTGTGAAATTTGGAAGTACTCGAATGAGATTGAAATGGTTTTTTACCAGAAAACTGCTGAGAGGACGACTTATTGCCAAATGAAATTTTGTGAGTCAAGGAATAATCATCAGCCATACGAGCAGCATTTTCCAAAGTTTCCACATTCTGCTCGTCAAGATAGGTTTTAACATCACTATGGATACACCTTCTGAACTCTTCAATTAATACGAGTTGTCGGAGGTTATCATAACCTTGATCAACTTTCTTGGCTGAGCACCACCTATCAAATAGTTGTTCTTTATCCCTTGCAAATTCGACATGAGTTTGTCCAGTTTCTTTTCTACAATTCCTAAACCTTTGTCGATATGCCTCTGGTACCAACTCATAAGCTTTCAAGATATACTCCTTAACCACATCATAATCAGTGCTTTGTTGTACTGACAGTGAAATGTAGACTTCATGAGCTTTGCCAATAAGTACACTTTGTAATAACAAAGTCCAATGCTCTCTGGGCCATTTCAAGTTTTCAGCTATTTTCTCGAAATGAAGAAAGTATTTATCTACTTCTTTTTCCTGAAAAGGGGGTGCTAACCTAATATACCTAGTAACATCAAAACCTGAACTTGTGTTTAAAGGAGTGGAGTGTGCTCTGTTTGCCAGTTCTAATTCTCTTAATTTAAATTGCATTTCCCTTTCTTCTCTTTGCATCTGCATTTGTATTTGCCTCTCTTCCTTCTGCATTTGTAACTGCCTCTCTTCTTTCTCTCTCTCCATCTGCCTCTCTTCTTTCTCTCTCTCCATCTGTATCTGCCTCTCTTCTTTCTCTCTCTCTCTCTGAATCTGAAGCTTTGCCAACTCTAAATCCATCTGGTTCTTTAACTCTAATTCCAATAATTTCCTGTCAGAACCAGATACAGGCTTTCTCTTCAAACTTAAAGCACTATTTTCAAAAATTCCCTTTCCTACTAAAAACTGAATTAAAATAATCTTTATTTCCTGTTTTGTCAATGATACTTTTGCCTCAGATAGACTGTATTTTCTGGCAAGCTCGAGCAACTCATCCTTTCTCATACACTCTAACCCCTCCTGAGTAGGTTTTGAAATGAAATTCTGAACATTAGATGCCATAGTAAATGCTTGCTGGTTTCACACAAAAAAAATTTCTCTATTTAAAATCTTTGCCAAAGACAAAAAAAATTCAGAGACAAAATCAATATGAATTTCAAAGATAAATTTAATATCTCTAATATGCTTTAAAGAAATTCAATCCCGGAACGACGAGCCCCCAATTTCTGTTACGACTCTATGGTCTAAGAAAAATGTAACAGAAAGAAAGTGAAACCAACAAATCAAGTAAAAAATCAACAAGCAATTTATTACTAGATAATTAAAATGAAAAATCAAAAGGTCACTTACAGTAATGTGTTTTGAAATCCTAATAATCCAATAAGAATGATTGTTCTAATCACAAGTCCTAAATATAGAATGTTCCGAATTCACGGCTGTGTCCTTGAATGTTATGATGTACTAATGGTCTCCAAAGTCCTGATGTACTAGAAATCTTGATGTGCTGATGTCAAAATGAAGTATTCCAAAATCTCTGAATAAGTTCAGTTAAATTCCAAAATCATTAATTAAAAATCCAAAATCCAAAAGTTTATGAGCACTGTTATAATCCAATGAATTTTTAAAATAATTCCTCTCTTAGAATTTGTAATGAATTTTCACAACTGTAATAGCTCTTTACAAGACTGATGGTAATGTCAAAACTGAATAAATGTCCACCAAACATGGCATATATAAAGATTGGTCACATGACAGAATGTTCTAGAACATGAGTCATCTTAATGGAATTTTACTTGTAAACAAAAATCAACCTTGACCTTCAAATTGAGAAAACATATTGATCAAAACAACCTAATTCAAGGACACTAGTTAAACATGTTTTTCCTGATAACATTAAGATTTAAGCAAATATTAAAGTGAAGAAACATTTATAATTTCCTAAAATATTTATAATATTATATAAACATCATACATAACAACACAAATATCTTGTAAATGAAGAAACTATGGAATCAAATAAAGCTGAAAGAAGGTCTGTCTCCATGTTTAATTTTAAAAATGCATGAATACATTCTTATTCATGTCTAAGCACTTCAAGCAAAGAAATTTTTCTTGAAGGAATTTTCTTTTTACAGTTTTGATATACAAAACTGCTTTTCATAATGAAAAAAAAAAATGATGAATTACTGTGAATTAATTTATTTTCATGGGTAGCAATATTTGCAACAAATAACACTATCAAATGACACTGTCAATAAATAATAGTCATCAAATTACAATGTCACCAAATGCCAACTGTCAAGAAATAATACTATCAAATTACACTGTCAACAAATAATAATCATCAAATTACACTGTCAATAAATAACAGTCAAAAAATTATAATGTCAACAAATAAGTCATAAAATGACATTGTAAACAAATAACACTCAAAAAATAAGATTGTCATCAAATGAAACTGTCAACATATACAACTGTTATCAAATGACAATGTCAACAAATAACATTGTCATCAGTACTTACATTCATGAATTGGGAAAGGTGGTCCAATTGTTTTCATAGAAAAATCCTTGTTCTATGGGGTTTTAAATTTGAAGTTTGTAGCAATCATGAAATCCAACCCCAATGATATCCCTTGAACAAATGCAAATTTACAGTGATTGGTCTACCTTAAACAATCCTCATACATTTTATCTACCAAACAGAATCTGGAGATGGCCCGATTTCACATGATAAAATTATAGTTTTTTCAAAATAAAGAGAAATTAACAATTTTGATTTTAATTAGGGAGGAGTCCCATAAACTGAGATCATAATTGTGGATAAGTCTGATTCCAATTATGGTCTGAATTGGGACTTTTTGCAAAGTCCAAAAGATAAGAATGAAAAGTCAAAGAGGCCCAAGATTACTCATAAAACTGACAGCAGCCAAACTGCTTAATGCAATAGGAGCTGGCCAAGTAATATCTGGGCTAGTAGAATGCTTTCTGTTGTGCGATTTATTTTTATCCTAAACTGTTTAAAGGGTTTCTATTTTCAGAAATGGTATCCATATCTGATGGGAAATCAACACCATTGATACAAACTTGAAAGGCCTTCATGCCAAAATGCTTTTTGGTCACTTACTGTTCAGCGTTTTTGAGCACTCTCTTTATTAATAATAATAATAATAATAATAATGATTTCTTTCTTTTGTTCAGATGGTAACCCAATTAGTCTACAAAATTACCATCCCATGAGTCCTTCCATTATTTATAAATATTAGGAAGTGAATGTACAAAGACACGTTATAGTGCAGTTATTTTCAATTTCCTAAAAAGAGAAACTGAACGAGAGGGAAAAAAAGATAATAGTAAGATATTGTGAGAGAAATAAGAAAAGGTAAGAAACTGTGGATGAATGAAACAATGTACTTTATTAATTATACAGATGCATCTTGTAGCCATTTTCTTATTCTCTGCTGACAAGCAGTTAATGAGAGTGCTTTTTTGACATCTTTTGGTCAACTATTACAAATCAACCGGCCAGAATATGCAAAACTTTTCTTAAATAATTCTTTATGTGGTTTTGGAATTTTGTACTTAATACTTGACAAAGACCATAAAAATAGGTTGAATTTGGATTTGCTTGCTTTTGTTTCACCATAGTTAGAAGATACTGAGGATCATCTTGATTTGACCACTGTTAGAAGATACTGAGGACCATCTTGATTCGACCATAGTTAGATGATAATGAGGACCATCTTGATGTGTCCACTGTTAGAAGATACTGATGACCATCTTGATTTGACCATAGTTAGAAGATACTGAGGACCATCCTGATTTGACCATAGTTAGAAAATACTGAGGACCATCCTGATTTGACCATAATTAGAAGATACAGAGGACCATCTTGCTGTGACCATAGTTAGATACTGAGGACCATCTTGATGTGACCACTGTTAGAAGATACTGAGGACCATCTCAATTTGACCATAATTAAAAGATACCGAGGACCATCTTGCTGTGACCATAGTTAGATGATACAAAGGACCATCTTGATGTGACCACTGTCAGAAGATACTGATGACCATCTTGATTTGACCATAGTTAGAAGATACTGAGGACCATCTTGATTTGACCATAGTTAGACGATACTGAGGACCATCTTGATGCGACCATAGTTAGAAGACACCGAGGACCCTCTTGACTTTGAAATTTTGTACACAATTTAAGACTTTCCAATAAATATCCTTTCTTCGATTGAAAAATTTCCTAGTTGGTCCACTGCATGAATGGAATCCACATAATTTGAACCTAGTATAATCTTAAATGCTCATTATATTGTAATAATAGTAGTCACAGCAGATGACAGAAGGCAAACTCTTTAAGATCTTTATGCCAGGATGCATTCTGTCAAAGTTACATTCTGCTGAGTAATTTGTGAGAAAAGTCATTTTAAAGTTGCTCTGTTTTTAGTAAATATTGCCATGTTTGATGGCAAATTGACATAATTTGCAAATCTGAGAGCATTTAATGGAAGGATGCTTTCTAACAAATTTGATTTAATTATGTTGAGCAGTTTTTAAGCATAAGTCATTTCAAGGTTGTCAAGTTTTTAAAACTGGCAGCCATACTTGATGGCAGTTTAGAGTCACTGTAACTAGAAATTCTGTTTGTAAAACAAGTGTCCCATACTTTCCCACTTTGACCTCCATCTTAAAGTATAGCCTCCTGGGTAGATCCCTGATGTTAAGGACTGCCCCAGGGATAAATGTTAGTTGGTTGATTGGCTTCATTTGTACAACTGGAAAGATGGCCATGCCAAACTGCTCTCTGCTAAATTTGGTTGCAATGGATCCAGTGAATTTTTAGAAGTTGAAGATACCAAATATGGATGGAAAACATGATGTACTATATATGGATGGAAAACATGATGCACTCTATATGGATGGAAAACATGATGTACTATATATGGATGGAAAACATGATGCACTCTATATGGATTGAAAACATGATGCATTCTATATGGATGGAAAACAGGATGCACTCTATATGGATGGAAAACATGATGCACTCTATATACGGGTCCATACCAAATATGGATGGAAAACATGATGCACTCTATATGGATGGAAGACATGATACACTCTATATGGATGGAAGACATGATGTACTCTATATGGATGGAAAACATGATGCACTCTATATGGATGGAAAACATGATGTACTCTATATGGATGGAAGACATGATGTACTCTATATGGATGGAAGACATGATGTACTCTATATACAAGGCCATACCAAATATGGATGGAAAACATGATACACTCTACATGGATGGAAAACATGATGTACTCTATATGGATGGAAAACATGATGTACTCTATATACAAGGCCATACCAAATATGGATGGAAAACATGATACACTCTATATGGATGGAAAACATGATGTACTCTATATGGATGGAAAACATGATGTACTCTATATGGATGGAAGATATCATGTACTCTATATGGATGGAAGACATGATGTACTCTATATACAAGGCCATACCAAATATGGATGGAAAACATGATACACTCTATATTGATGGAAAACATGATGTACTCTATATGGATGGAAAACATGATGTACTCTATATGGATGGAACATATCATGTACTCTATATGGATGGAAGACATGATGTACGCTATATACAAGGCCATACCAAATATGGATGGAAAATATGATGCACTTATATCTATATGGATGGAAAACATGATGTACTCTATATGGATGGAAAACATGATGTACTCTATATGGATGGAAGACATGATGTACTCTATATCAATGGAAGACATGATGTACGCTATATACAAGGCCATACCAAATATGGATGGAAAACATGATGCACTATATATGGATGGAAAATATGATGTACTCTATATGGATGGAAAACATGATGTACTCTATATGTATGGAAGACATGATGTACTCTATATGGATGGAAAACATGATGCACTCTATATGGATGGAAGACATGATGTACTCTATATACAAGGCCATACCAAATATGGAGGGAAAACATGATGTACTCTTTACACAAGGCCATACCAAATATGGATGGAAAACAGGATGCACTCTATATGGATGGAAACATGATGCACTCTATATTTTTGTTAATATCCTGCTTAGAAAAGAATTCTTAAGATTCAAAAGAATTCCACAGAAAACAAGGATTTCATTAAAGCATTAGCTATGTATATTTGATTGCTCTAATTGTATCCACTCATTAAGGTATTTACTTACATTGCCACCTCCTGGAGAATGCTTTAAGTTATTCATTGACCCAACTTTGGATGGTACAGTTTTATAATTGGGTGATGGAGTAGGTGACTTAGAGTTGTCTGAAAAGATAAAAAATACAATATTACAAGGTGTTCTGTGGAAGAATATTACAATGTGTTATGTGGAACAATATTACAAGGTACTATGTGGTCCAGTATGTCTCTTGAGCCATGCCTTGGTGACCTCTCTTCATATATGTGATTTAAAAAAAAAACTTTCAAATGACTGGTATTTCTCTGAAAAAATCAAAAGGCAATATTACACTGTGTTCTGTGCAACAATATGCAGAGATGCCAACAATCGCAGAGATGCCAACCCTCTGAGCATGCTTATCAGGAATCCTAACATCAATGTTTCAGAATCACGGCTGTCCATTCAGAATCAAGGCTGTCCATTCAGAATCAAGACTGTCCATTCAGAATCAAGACAGTCCATTCAGAATCAATTCCATTCAGAATCAAGGCTGTCCATTCAGAATCAAGACAGTCCATTCAGAATCAAGACGGTCCATTCAGAATCAAGACGGTCCATTCAGAATCAATTCCATTCAGAATCAAGGCTGTCCATTCAGAATCAAGACAGTCCATTCAGAATCAAGACAGTCCATTCAGAATCAATTCCATTCAGAATCAAGACAGTCCATTCAGAACAGATAACATGTTCATTAACATATACAATCATATTGCATCTTCCTATAAGCATATCAATACATGTACACATTCAGAAACTATGTAGGTGAAAGAAAAATAAATGGTGAATCTATTCCTTTGATTCCATAACTCTGAATGCCTTAAATATTTTTGACCAAAACAAAATAACCATAAGCATTAATTATCTACTTCTTTTATCTTCATCGCTGCTGCCATTTTTACTTAATTATGGTCTAACTGACTGGTATCTTGTTATGTATTCACTGTCTTGTAAATTGAGATAATACATGCTATGTACCAGACTATCATACTGGTCTGAAGTGCTTTTGTCCCTATCTGTGTCCACAAAGAAAACTCCTGTTCAAAATTGTATCACATAAAAGTTTGATTTTCTGTGATTTTGTCAATATAATTCAAGGTGTGGAATTTTCACTAAAAATTAATAATTCCACAAAATCTGGAATGGCTGACATGTCTGAGCATGTCTCACTTACAAACAATCCCATGATGCACTCTCCATATATGTGACTTAAAAACTTACAAACAATCCCATGATGCACTCTCCATATATGTGACTTTAAAAACTTACAAACCATCCCATGATACACTCTCCATATATGTGACTTTAAAAACTTTCAAAACTAAAATCATTAGGTTCATGATGACAATGACATCACTGCTGGAATAATGACATCCATGACTCAACATTTACTGATGCAGAGTATAAAAAAAAACAGGCCTGATGGACAATGACATCACTGCTGGACTAATGACACCTGTGTCTCACAGTATACTGATGCCGAGAACACAAAGAAACTGGAGGTCTGACAGTCAATGACATCACTCCTGGAATAATGACACCTGTGTCTCACAGCATATTGATGCAGAGTACGCAAAAAAACTGGAGGTCTGACAGACAATGACATCACTCCTGGAATAGTGACACCTTTGTCTCAAAGTTTACTGATGCAGAGTAAAAAAAAAAACAGGAAGTCTGACAGACGATGACATCGCTGCTGGACTAATGACACCTGTGTCTCAAAGTATACTGATGCAGAGGTCTGACAGACAATGACAACACTGCTGGAATAATGACACCTATGTCTCAAAGATTACTAATGCAGAGTACACAAAAACAGGAGGTCTGACAGATGATGACATCGCTGCTGGACTAATGACACCTGTGTCTTACAGTATACTGATGCAGAGTACACAAAAAACCAGGTCATGTGACAGGCAATTATATCACAGCTGGAACAATGACATTTATGTCTCAAAGTTTACTGATGCAGAATACATAAAAAACAGGAAGTCTGACAGAGTTATAAAGCAATGCAGAACCATCTCCACTGACATGTATCTTTGCCAGCAGTTCAGTGTTCACATTTTTGGTGAAAACAAGACACCATATTAGCTGATATGTCAAAGAATTAAACCAATATGTCAATTCTCTTACTAACACAACTGTTTTGCTATCATTTAGATATGACGACTTTTTAAGCATTGTACAATATATTTGGTCCATTAAGTATTAGCATACATTCAAAAGACATGATTACACTAAAAACTGTACATTTTAAATGATAGAGTTTATAATTGAAAAATTTAAGTTATAAAATTTATCTTACAAAAAGTCAATTTCACTCTTTAACTTTAATTCCTTTTTCACCCAGCATATTACCAATGATTGATATTAACCTTTCAAGCCCTAAAACTGACCAAGTGAAAGAAGATTCCTGGAAATGAAGCCGTATAACAATAAGGCTATACATCAGCAAGATAAATTTGTTTCCTGGAAAGCAAATTTTTCTAGTATATTATGTTTCTCCAAGAATACTTACCCGATCACATTAATTTTATAAATATTAATATTGCTACCTCCCAAATCCAGTTCACTAAAGACAAAAATTTGTCTTGTCTGTCTGTAGCATATAGATAAAGGGCAATAACTATTGCCCATTACCTCCCCTTGCCACCACTAGGTGTGGCTAGTTTTTAAGCTGGGCGAAATACCAACAAGGATGCTTGCATAGCGTGGCAGATGGGAGGGTCTTTAAGTAATGTGATCGGGTAAGTATTCTCAGAGAAACATAATTTACTAGAAAAATTTGCTTTCTCCACTGAATATGTTCCCCAATCACATTAACATTAGAAGAATAGGTAATAGGAGGAGGGAATGCTGAATATCCTACCTATATCTCAGGTATCCTTCCAGGGAATAAAGATTGGATTCCCCGTGTGAATGATAACCGCTCTCCTACTTAAAGCAACACAGCCTATGATCACATAATCCATGATTGTTCTATAAGGTAAAGAAGATGATTATTGAAATCGTCTTACCATCAAAATTCACTTGCGAATCCAGAGAAATTAAGAGGCTGTGTTGGTTTAACTGGGTCTGGTGGTCATGTGGGTCACAGCCACAGGACCCACCAGATTCAGGTTTTGTCTATGTGGAGCTAAAATCCCTGAGATAAAAACTCGAGAAGGTTGACTCTGCATGCCAGCCAACAGCTTCTATGATGTCTCGGTTCAAAATGTTGTGTTCGAATACGAGGCTTGCAGAGATCGCTCTAATGTCATGAGTGGAAATCCTCATGAGGCAACTCTGATCTTTTGAGACTTCCAAGTACGCTGAGCGTATAACCCACTTAAGACACGAGA
Source organism: Margaritifera margaritifera (assembly GCA_029931535.1). Classification (NCBI taxonomy): domain Eukaryota; kingdom Metazoa; phylum Mollusca; class Bivalvia; order Unionida; family Margaritiferidae; genus Margaritifera; species Margaritifera margaritifera. The sequence goes on from JAQPZY010001563.1 coordinate 4,010,927, forward strand.
ATCAAGCTTGAGAGGTGATATCCTGCTTTTCTGCTTTCACAGAGAGAAAGACTTATTTGCACTTACCATGACTTGCCTCTCTGTGCTTCAAGCAGTGCTTGAGAGCGCAGACAGAATCTTGCATGGCTGCTGTTCTCGACTTATCTATAGACGAGAGGGAGCCTATGATGACTCTCTGACTGCCCAATGACGGTAACTGGTCATGGCTACAAAGTCTGGTTGTGTCATGAGGATCACCAAACCATCTGATCTGAACTGAAAATAGTTCGGATCCACTGAAAGGGCATGTAACTCGCTCGCCCTGCATGCCGAAACTAAAGCTATCGGGAAACAGGTTTTGTATCATAACAGCTTCAGCGAGGCCCGGGCTAATGGCTTGAATTTCTCTGATTTGAGCCATGTTAAGTCCCAGGAGAGATTCCATTTTGGAAAGAGGGTGAGGATTTTGATCTATTCAAATCGAAATTGGCTAGTAGGTCTGATAGCTCTTTATCATGACCAGTATCTTTTCAGCTGTGATGCCTGAATGTGTCAGATATGGAGCGGTAGCCTTTGATGGTAACTGGTGGCAACTTTTTCTCCTTGTAGAGCCAGAGAAAAGTTGCCAGTTGAGGGATCAAGGCACTCAAAGGGACAATGTTCTTGACTCGGTACCACTCCCTGAAAACACACCACTTTCCCTTATAAGCCTTCAAAGTGGAGGGCCTTCTTGCTCTCGAGATTCTCTCAACAAATGACAGACTATCTTTCTCTCGCAAGGCTGTCCTGACAAGAGCCATGCGTGAAGGAGATGGTCCAGGCAAAGGTGGAACACCTGCGACCAAGGTTGTTAGAGAAGATTCGGTTAGGCTGAAATCTTCCTGGGTAGGTATATCAATAGATCAAGTAGATCATTGACTCAGGACTTGTCCCATCCGTGAGGGGTTATCAGAATTATCAATTCTGACCCCTTATTTTCAGTATTATCTTTGGTACAAAGACCGGGGGGTAGGCAAAAGCCCATAACCCCTCCCAACTGATTGACAGTGTATCCACGGCCCAAGCTGCTGGGTCCAGAACCGGTGAGCAAAAGGTGGGTAATTTGTGGTTCTATCTTGTAGCATAAAGGTCGATCATTGGACGCCTATAAAGTGCACAAATCCGAGGAAAAACCAATAGATAAAGGGACCATTTTGGATGAATAACCTGACCCTTTCTGGAGAGAACATCGGCCAGGACATTGAGTCTACCGGGAATGTGTCTGATTTGTACGCTGATCTGAAGTTGGCAGCACCAACGAAGAAACTGCCAAACCTGAACACACAGGTCGGGTGATTTGGTGTCCCCATTGGAGGTAAGTCACCACAATGGAGTTGTCCAACATAATCAGGACTGACTTCCCGAAAAGTTGGTCCTTCCAGAACGGAAAGGTGTTTATGCTAGCCTTCATTTTGATAAGGTTGATGTGAAGAGGCAGTTCCCATGGTCCCTAATTGCCGCTGACCATATCGAAGTCCAGCAACAAAAGGGCTCCCCAACCATACGTACTGGAGTCTGTACATACCATCACTTCTGATTGGGGCTTCTCCAGAGGAATTCCTGTGGTTGCACCACTGATACAGGAATGATCATACCTCATTTGTGATATACACCTTTAGGTCGAGTGGACTGGAAAAAGGGGACCATTGAGCCAGCAAAGTTGTTTGTAATGGGCACATATAAAAGTGGCCCAGCAGGATCAAATCTGATGCCGCATTTAATAACCCATGGAGTTTCAAGAACTCTCTTATTGAAATCCAAATCCTTTTGGAAACGGAGTTTGATAATCTGTATGACGCAGACATGAGGGAGATATACCAGACTGAGATTGGTTATAAATTCCATACTCAGGTGGACAAAACACTTTGATGAATGAAGGTCAGATTTTTCCCACTTCGCAAGAAAAACGAGACCATTCAAACGGGGCAGGAGATCGTGTCTGCCCTTGAGAAGAATAGAACTTACCATATGTTTTTGGAGGAAATTGTCCACAAATGCTGCCATTGCCATAGAAGAAGTCGACTGGAACAGGGTGAAGATGCAATCCATAATTCTGGTAAAGACCCAGGGGCTGCTATTATATCAAATGGATGAACTTGAAATTGGTCAACTTTGTTGCGGTAACCAAACCGAAGAAATTTTCATGACACTGGGTGAATAGGGACATAAAAGTAGGCATTGGTGAGTTCAAGACTGATAGCATACTCATCCCTTCGGATGGCGAATCGTATAGATCTCGCCCTCTCCATCTTGAACATCGGCGTAAGAATGAATTTGTTGAGGCAACTCAGGTCTATGATTGGCCTCAACTTGCCATTGGCTTTCATTATTAGGAATAGCCGTGAATAGAACCTCAGAGATTATGGTCTTCTCAAAATCTCCAGCGCCTGTTTGCTGATGAGTGAATAACTCCTCCTAAATAATATTGTTCTTCCCCGATCTGACAGCACATCCATTAGAAGGGTAGAGGAAGAAAGATGAGGGGTGGATAAATGAAATCCGAAGCCCCTCCAAAATTACTTGGATCACCCAAGTGGTGGGGGTATTAAGTCAGTGGTGGAGGGCAGGAGGCTTGAGGTTGGAGAAATTTGGTTTCTAACTTCACCTATAAGGGTGTCTCCTAAACTGTTTCTGCAGTTGTCTGTTGGCATAAGGTTGAGATCTGAACAGCACTTGGGATGTAAAAGATCCCTTCTGCTTGGCTCGCCTAGCTTCCTTCCATTGGCAGGGATGGCTGGGTTTTAAATGAAGATGCAAGTGAAGCAGCAATATGGAGAAGTAGTTCTTGAGCTGCCTGCCTCCGAACTTCTTCAATTTTGTTCTCTAACAGCAATGGTGAGCCAAACAGTCAGCCTTAAAACCAGAGCGTGATGTGGCTTTTGCGATGTGGATTGCAAACACGCGTCACGATGTATCAGGTCAAGACTGGCAGAGGCAGTCAATGCATTCACCATTGAATGGTGAGCTGCTCTGTTAATGACCCAAGCAATTCAGGCTGTCAACTCCCAGGCGAGTCGGTGGGCCAATTTTTCCACCAGTTGGAAAATCGCCAATGAGGCTAAATCCAACATTGAAGATGTGGCGACAATGTTACAAACCAGCTTCGATGTGGCGAAAAATACATTCTTATCCACTTTATAGAAAAAAAATGGGGCAGACATGTCAACCGCCACTAAATTTGTATCCAATGCCGGGAGTTCAGTATGGTAGGTGGTGCAATGTGTCTTGTACCATTGCAATGAAAATGTCGCTGGTACTTGGCTCTCAGAAAAGAAAGTCTTAGCATTCCCCGGGTCACAGATACATCCAGACAGTCTATCGTTAATCTTCTTAATTTATGATTAATGGGGAAGCAGCTGGAGGGATGGAAACTCTTCTTCATCACTGATGTCGACCGACGCTTTGACTTTATAATGGTGGATGGTGATAGGGGGTGGAGGGCATTCCAAAGCCAGCAACACCCAGTATATCTCCATGACGACAGCCTTGAAACTAAACTCCGTCCTTTCCATGGTCAGATCAGAGTCAGGCTGTTGCTAAGGAGTATCTTCACACTCAGTGTGAAGTCTCCTGTTCATGATCTGCTTCTATTTTGGGATAAACCATTCTCTGTGGCAACGATAACGCAATGCCATTGTCTCTATATAATTCATAGTCAATACCCTGCAGATACACAGTGAATATAGGACAAGCCGGCTCTGCCAGACGATTTTCTCGTACCGGTATGGACAGCTGGTTCGTCGGGAGTATGGTTGTCACAGTTACTGGCCATGAGGAAGGTGGTTGGTATCGGTACTAGCCGTACCATGTGCAAGTCTGGACGGACGGATCTATCACTAAAATTCCCATCATAATATGTTTATGTAGTCGTATGCCTAGCAAGACGTATGGATCTATCACTAAGATCCCCATAATTGTATGTAGCCGTAGGCATGTTAGGATGGATAGATTTATGATTAAGATCTCTATAATTGTAGATAGATGAAGCTGTAGGCCTGGTGAGATGGACAGATCTATCACTAAGATCCCTGTAATTGTAATTGTATATAGCTGTAGCATGGTAGGACAGACAGATCTATCATTAAGATCTCCGTAATTGTAGGGAGATGAAGCCATAGGCCTGGCGAGACAGATGGATCTTTCAGTAAGATCCCGTGATTGAGACAGCTGGACTGGCTGGACAGCCAGCTCAGCTGGCTTGATGATCATGGACGGCTCCAGACAGCAATATGGTAGTATAGGATGGATCTGCTGGATCCATTAAAAACCTCATGAGCCCTGACTTACAGGTCTGGAGGCCATGCTCAGGCATGCAGGGGGGACTTACACCATCTGGACTGCCTAAAATGGGGGTATACTTCCTCACTGCATCATTATTACCTGTAGGAATTTTTAAATTTGGTGTCGTCATCATCCTCTTTCTTTGCCTTGGCTGACTTTTGCAAAAACCATAGTCCATACACTCTCAGACCATATGGCACACACACTGCATGGTACTGACGAAGTACATTTTTTTACACACAAGGCATGATTCATGCATGTTTTCCTTGGCCTTGAACTTGTTACATTTATTACACTCAATCGACAAGTTTCACTGGAACAATAAAATAAAACAATACACACAAAAAAATATATAAATTAACAATGCAGCATGTTAGTAAGTTGATAAAACAACACCTGTTACTAACTGGGTCAGCAAAAAATAGGCAGTGTGTGCGAAATGGTGAATCACAACATGCATCAATGATAGCATGTTGTACCATGCGGTCTAAATAGATAAAATCCGAGAAAGTTATAAATTCACAACAATATTGGAAAAATTTCAAAAATAATGTATACAACATGTAGAGGAATGATTAATACACAATATAAATCCAAGTTCCTGGATGGATGGGTAAACTTCACATCGATATTGGTATGGATTGATGAGCGGTTTTTTGTACGATGTACGAAAGCAAAGCTTAAAAACTAGCGACACCTTGTGGCAGCAAGGGGAGGCAATGGGCAAGAATTATTGCCCCTTGTCTACATGATACAGACAGAAAAGGTGAATTTTAGTCGTTTAGTAAGGCTGGATTTGGGAGGTAGCAGACTTATATTCCTAATGTTAATGTGATTGGGGAACAACAAGGCTATACATCAGCAAGATAAAATGGATTTATATGTTTACGTTGATGTCATACATACTGAACAACATTATAAGTAAACGTAATTATGTGAATGGGATCATTTTCAATTTGTTACACTGGCAAGTACATTAAAATAATGAATTTGACAACTGATTAACTTTTTCATACTGGACCATTTTGCAAGTTTCTTTACATTTTTATGGCTAGTTTTGGCAATGATATACACTGTACATTTTATATCATGGCTGATTTTGGAAATGAAATACACTGTACATTTTATATCATGGCTAGTTTTGGCAATGAAATACACTGTACATTTTATATCATGGTTAGTTTTGGCAATGAACTACACTACATTTTATATATTATGGCTAGTTTTGGCAATGAAATACACTGAACATTTTATATCATGGCTAGTTTTGGAAATGAAATACACTGTACATTTTATATCATGGCTAGTTTTGGCAATGAAATACACTGTACATTTTATATCATGGCTAGTTTTGGCAATGAAATACACTGTACATTTTATATCATGGCTAGTTTTGGCAATGAAATACACTGTACATTTTGTATATAATGGCTCGTTTGGGCAATGAAATACACTGTACATTTTGTATATAATGGCTCGTTTGGGCAATGAACATCGCACATTTTATATTATAGCTAGTTTTGGCAATGAAATACACTGTACATTTTATATCATGGCTAGTTTTGGCAATGAAATACACTGTACATTTTGTATATAATGGCTCGTTTGGGCAATGAAATACACTGTACATTTTATATAATGGCTCGTTTGGGCAATGAACATCGCACATTTTATATTATAGCTAGTTTTGGCAATGAAATACTCTGTATATTTTATATTCATATGGATGCTAAGCAACTGGTTAGTGATAAATTGACACATCCCTCAGTCTGCCCAGCTGTCAGTCAAATGTTAACTTACTACAACTAAAAATGACCCGTTGACCAATGTTATTACTAGCAAGTTGTAAGGAATTATGCAATGAACAGGGGATGAAAATGCCTAAAGCCTGTGGTCCAGGACCCATGTTTTTAACCTTTAAAATGTTCTTTGTCCTCCGGAACATTAACAGGTCCCCCAGATTTGTTTTCCACAAGTTTGTAACATTCTGAGCTGGTCACAAGTACCAGCAAGTTCAAGTTCTTGTTAACCCAACCAGAAAATTATCGTTGTCAGACTGGTGAACAATCACTAATTTTGAATGATGGTTGCTCATGGGTTAATTGATGCCCTTTACAAAAAAATAAAGCAATGGTCTTTTGTATATAAACTACAGTAAAACCTGATTTGAGTGACCTCTGCTATAAGTGAGCACCTGCCACTGACAACCAAAACCATCATGCATAGATTGATTTTGCTATATACATGCAATGACATGAGCGACTACCTGCTAAATTCAACCAATGACCATGATTTTTTGGCAAAATTCAACACTGTAATGAATGATCATATCATAAAACCCTACACACCTTTATTTAATTCTTTGTAACCACAATTGCTGAGTAGAGTCTGCAGGTGGAGTGCATATTGTTCTGAACCAAGATACGCAAACAAACACAAAATTTGAATAAAATACAAGTTTGGTTATTGGTTTCATTAGATTTGTAAGGTGAAGTCGTATGCCCAAGACAATAAACCAGACTTACATGTATGTACTAATCACAAACTGCAATAATTGTAGTGCCATAGTCATAGAAATCCCCATTACAATTAACCAATCCTTCTTCATAGGATTAGCAATCATGGAGGCACATAGACAAGGCAGTTCAAAGGTTCGTACTGTTTATCTGTTGTGAAAATCTGCAAATGCCAATAATGTAATACTGATAATGAGATCATCTCACCCTGCTTTCACTGTAGCACGACGGTACTGCCTTAAATCATAACGTTTTTATCTCTTATGAATTTTTTTTTCTTTATCTGGATGAGATAATTCTCTAGTTATTGTAAAGGTTTGTATTCTTTGCTGATTTATCAATGTTACTGTTATAAAAATTTGCACATAAGGCCAAATGTGCCACAGTCAGAAATATAAAAACTTGCACACAAGGCCAAATGTGCCACAGTCAGATATATAAAAACTTGCACACAAAGTCAAATGTGCCACAGTCAGAAATATAAAGACTTGCACACAAGGTCAAATTTGCCACAGTCAGAAATATAAAAACTTGCACACAAGGCCACATGTGCCACAGTCAGAAATTTTGTCACATGTTCACCTTAGCGCATTTGTTACATCCTTTTGTTTACTGAGATGATCCATGTATTATTTATGTCATGGGAGACTTAGAATTGAGTAAGTGCTATCATAGCTAAATTTGCAATTTATGGACAGGATAAACAAGTGTTACCCTACAGTTAACGTTTCAATTCATATGCTATGATGCCAACAGACTACGTGTGAACTTCAAATAAACATTTTAATGTTTATGATTGATTTTTTTTCTTTTATACAAATGGATATCATATTTAAACAATAGCTATGAATAAAGAAAAAAAGTATATGTAGAGTAATTATGGGTATTTTTCCTTCCTAAACCCAGTTGAATTTTGACCTTGAAAAATGGCCCTTCTGCACCAACTTGCTATTAAAGACTACCTGTCTTGTGGAATCACTTTTTGTTGGCAGAAAGGTTGGTCTCTCAAGACAGGTTTAACTGTATTGGATTGTGGTGGTCTCTCAAGACAGGTGTTACGGAATTATGTATCATTTCTTTTAAATAATGGTATAGTTTTATTAGTTTATGACCGATGTATTATAGTCTAATAGGTGTCGTTTTGCAGAGTGCACATATATGGTAATTTCAATGTGATCCAGTACATTGGTCCTGGAAAAATCAATATTGCCGGTTGAAGCATTAGTCATGTCACACTATTTAGCGCGTAAGGGTTTGAACTTTTGAACTTCTGACCTGGATTTCGCAATATACAGAGAGTGATTCATTTTGTTGACCAGAATGTTAGAATAAGATCGCAATAGTAAGATGTTGATTTGAGACTGAATAAGTAATGGGTTTTGTTTGTTTGTAAGACGCAGATTAAGAAAACTATAAATAAGATGTAATCGGAGCGTTCGTCATTCTTCTTCTTGATAGTACGTTCAGCCTGAGAGGTCATAAACAAGATTGTTTCATTTTGTGTGGTATTCTGCTTCAGAGATAGTACATTTTGGATTTAGTACTGCTACTTCAACTTTAAGAATTATTCAGCTCCGTTGGAATTATTGGAAACATTTCTAGAACTTGTGTGATATTCCATATTCACAAGGATTATTTGGAATTAATAATGTTTGGAAATAACTCATTCTTGTTAGTACATCAGCACAGTGGTATTTTCATTTGGAATATTCTCCATTCGGAATAACTGGGATTAACTTCTAGATCAGTGAACTTTAGAACAATTTAGGACTTTTAAGGATATTCTATACTGTAAGTTATTTTTAATTCTTTCACTTTGATTGTTTGTTGAAATATTTTAATATTTTAGGAAATTAAATATTTGTATTTTAAATCTTGAAAGCTTGTTTGAGTCTTTTCTTTTGTTACATTTACCCCTAGTTGTAACAACAGGTTTTACTGTACATTTCAAGGTCATGCTATTAACATCAAAATGAATTAGCTTATTCACATTGGGCTATGAAAAACATAATCACATTTCACTGAAATCTCAGTCTCTATACAAAGGTATTCCTTATATTCAGGTGCCTGCTGAAGCAGGTTGGACTGTTAAGTAAAGTTAAAACTTTAATCACCTGGTGTTGCAGGTTCTTTCTTTGGGGATGATGTCTTTGGTGGTTTCGTGTCTATTTTTGACTCAACATTTTTCACCTCAACCTTGGAATTAAAAATTCTCACATTTCCACCACCAGGCTTGTAATTTTCATTTTTTGTATCTGTGCCGTATTTCTTCTTATTCTCTTCAGAACTCTGAAAGTAGATTTTTAAAAAAATGAATGAAAACTTGTTTTTGTAAATAATGTACATGTATTTGGGAATATTTCCACATGGTTTTATTTTCATGACCTTCAAGGTTGAGTCGAAAATCACAAAAGTTTAAAAATGTCCATAAATTTATGGAGTTAAACAATTTGTGCAACTGACATTAAAAAATCATATATCTAACATGTAGAATTGTCCAAAATAATAATTTTGTGAAAATGATGCAGAAATTTCCTCATGTACATTTAAGGCTGCAACGTTTACCAAAATGTCTAAACGTGTACACGGTTTACAATAACCGAAACAATGCCGTTTAATTGAAACGATTAAAACCTCAACTTTTCCCCCTATCTACCTGCTTATCTTACTGAGCTGCTGACAGCTATTATAATGTGCATGCCGTACCAAACTCAACTTGCAATTGTTTCATTTGCTGTACCTCCTTCACCTTGTATTATGACAGGTTGAGTTTGTAAGACAGATCTTTCTTGAATATATCATACAATTTCAGTACAAAATCCCTAGGAATATAGTGATTTTGTTTCCTACTGTTACATATATCTACATGATGAAACAAATTGATAATGGATCCAGATGTACTGCCTAGACATGTGCATGGGATGCTTTTGTAGGCTCGACAATAACCAAGAAACTATGCAGTGGCTTACAAACTTGAAACGGTTTTTCTTTTTTTTTCCTTCTTTTTCTTAAATGTTACGAATCAAAGGTTCTGTTAAGAAACATGTTGTTTAAAGGTAAATACTGTAGTTTACAGAACTTTTTTTATCATCATTATCACTAAATGAACCTGATGTGTAATGTTGTGTAATGTGCACTGTAACTTATTCTAATTAACTTCTGTTCTTTTCCTAGCAATACCTAATTTGATGTGAAAATCATAGATACAAAAAGAATTAACATAAAAAATCTACTAAACAATCCTCTTAAGGAGAAATGTTGTAATATATCATTTATTCCTGTGTCAATGATAGTCACATGCACGTTCGTTACCACGTTTACCGATTTTGTAAACGTTTACAGGCAGTAAATGAAAAAAAGCCGTTTACACGTGTAAATGTTGCAGCCTTATATACATTATACGTTTAGAGGGTCTCTGCTGAGTGTTGATTTTACAAGTAATTTATGAAAATTTTATACGATTTCCTTTACCTCAGCGTGGTGTGTAAATAATTAAAATTATTCAGTTAGTTCCGTTGCCTTTATATGAGATGTGCAGTAAGATATCAGATTCTATTCATCACACTAAGTAAATTGTTCTTTCAACATACTGCTTTAAAATAATCACACTTTTGGTCTATACCTTACATTTAAACAAATCAGACTCTATCATACTTGCCATAACATGACGTGTCATGCGAAAAACACGATTTTGGACTCCCAAACCCCCAGACATGATCGTGTTTCAAAAAACACGATTTTCAGCAATCTTAGAAGGAAAAAAAAATTCCACCCCAAAAAAGAAAAAAGAAAAAAAAACAACGTATATTTCTTGATCACTATTATATATGCCTGTAATCTGTGGTATATATAAACAGTAAACAGTACTGCTCAAAGCTCATGTAAAACTATCCTCAGGGCAGGTTTATACACTTGTTTTAGAGGCAATTAAAAGGTAAGGCGGTCAGAGATAAACAGCTACCTTTCAAAGATTTACTTAATTGGCACACAATAGCTAAGGTCATGTGATGTGTCAAATCCTTTTGAACACTGCTGCGGAAGAGCCCATTAGGCTAATTTGCATAGGTAAAGTACATTAGGTGGAACAACCCAATTTAAGGTTAAGTACATACATCAAAGAGATGTGTGTTGAAGAACAAACTGATTGTATTGAATGAGAATGTCGAAGCCATCTTTATTAAAGTTTGTGATCAGCGGCACCGTTTCTTTGAAAATGTTGACGCGACCTTTTTTAAAGTTTGTGATCAGCGGCAATGTTTCTTTGAAGTCGGATTTTTACTCCATATATAAAATGGAAAAGTGTACAAGTGTGATTCATTTTCGAAGGAAAACTGTCGAAACGTAGTAGCGATTCAGGAAATATGGAGCCATCTCCGAAGCGAGCAAAGCCCAGCAAAACAAAATTCCAGAACTCCTGGTTGACGGAGTTTAACTTTGTGAAGAGCAGCATCAAGGGGGAACATTTTATTCTGTGCACATATTGCAACCACCATATTGACATTAGTCATTCTGGAGTGTATGCCATTCGTCGACATAGCAACACCATCCAGCATTGTGACACGGCAAAAATGCAGAGCTCGATACCCAAATTAAATAGTTTGTTTAAACAGTCGTCGACAGACAATTTAACTAGAGCTGAAGTACTTTTCTGCAATTTTGTTGCTGAGCACAATCTGCCGTTTTCAGTAGCAGATCATTTTACAGACCTATGCATGTGTTATTATTTGACAACGCTAAGTCTACCATTTTTTTGTTTGTTTGTAGGTTTATTAAATGCTTCAGAGAAAACAGATGGTATTTTCTTTTATTCAGATTTGAATTTCCAGTCATTTGCTATAGGCTGACTTGAAAAGATAGCTTATTCTCATTTGGATGACGTTTTTGGGGGGTCACGCATAGCGACCCCCCTTGGTCACGCTCACTGACCCCCCTTGGTCACGTGCACTGACCCCCTTGGGATGCCAAAACACACTTTTTGAGTCTCCCAAACCCCCCAACACTGTCTAGGAATATGGCATGTATGCTCTATGCTTATACCCTGTGTGACATCATGACATGATGTATTACATGTGTGTGATATCGAAAATATCACATAATATATAAAATACCATATCCAATGCAATACCTGTTCTGTGAGCTTAAACAGTTATTTGGGTAAATTTCACATGCTTGAAGCTCCTTGGAAAAAAGCACACATCAATGATGTCATACAGTGTTCCCAACACATGCATGTACCTATTACAATAGTTACCTCCAAGGGAGCTAACTATTGTAATATGTGCATATACTGTATGTGATGGGAACACGGTGTGACATTGCTGATGTTTACTCTGAATGCTTTCCTCTTTGGAGATTTATTCTCTCCCCCCATACGGTCACACCCAAGAAAACAATTGTGAGATCCATATCCGAAACTAATTGAAACCACAAACTGAAGTTAATTGGTAATAAGACAAAAGGCATGTTTGGTGGTAATTTCTAAGAATGCATCATTGCAAGCCATGGGCAATAATCCACTACACTCCTTTATCACCCATGGTCGCCTGTGCTGAGATTTCCTCGTTTCTCATGAATATGCAGTATAATTTTCTTGCCATTGTGACCCAACATGACATTTAATGCTGTTTGAATGAGCCAATCAAAAGTTTCTCTTTCAAACACAGTCACTTATTGATCAATAAAATTATCACTTTTACTGATGTGTAGAATACTGTTATATCGTGTTATTAATGACGTGTTGTTGTTTATGTGAACTCATGTAATGTAGCAGCTGCTTTCCTCATGTGAAGCATTGTCCGATCGAGAAGTGTGCATCTATCACCAGATATTTCGACAAGTGTTTTGAACAAAATGAGTGGTGTGTGCTTATTACATAGAAAAATGTTATTATATAAAAAATAACATACATGTACAGTAATACAATAAAATCTTGAATGTCTAAAACTCATAAAGAAAAGTTGGTTAATACAAAGTAAGGGTGTAACGATATACAGATTTACTGGTAAATTGCAATACAAAATGCTGGATACGGTATATTACAATACGAGTATAGTAATTCCGGTATACTGGGGGTTTTCTTCACCTACATAAGACCGTCAAGAACTGACTTTAAGCACACCACTGTCTTCTATTAGGCTTAGCATAATTACCAACATGGTGCTTCAAAGTATGAGCTCGTGAAGAAACCAAGAGCAAAGAGTTCTGTTTGGCACCAATACAATTGGAGTGTGTAACATTGTTGTGTGTAACATGCCTCAAAACCATAATGTGGTACAACAAACCAGTCAACTCATTTACTGCATCACCATTTATCAGGGCTGTGCAACAAAGTGACACAACCCCTGGCACAACAGCTGAAGGTTCCAGTAAAAACATATCAAATGTTTCAGGCAAACAACCAGCAACTGCGAGTATGCTAGGTGCACAGACTACATGTATATACAAATCTTCATCACCAAGGGCCACAGCTATCACTCATGCCATTGCCAGTTTCATCATTTACTACTTGCGTCCGTAGAGTGTTGTCTCAAAGAAGGGATTCTTAAACATGGCGTCGGTGCTTGGCCCACGATATATTGTATCATCTAGAAAAGTCTTCTCTGAGAGAATTATCTCAGATATGTATGTAAAAGTCAAAGAGGACTGAAATCCTGCTTGTCCCTAGCATCTAAAGTTGCATTAACAACCGCCAGTTGGACTTCTAAAGCAATCGAGTCATATGTTACAATAAATGCACGTTTTATTTCTCTTGATTGGAAACTTCAGAGTTATGCCTTACAATATCCAGTTATCCAACAGAGTTGCTCTGCATAGCAGCAACATCTGTCCTTCTGAAAGGGTCTTTAGTACTGCAGGAGATATTGTTTCAAGCCAAAGGGCAGCAATCAATACAGAGACTGTTGATGTGCTACTATTTCTCACGAGATACATGACCATACCGTAATGTCTCTTTTGTCAACACTATGAACTCTGGACTTTGATGGATTATGTTAAGAGGGCTTGAACACATAAACATGTTTTTCTTGAAAAACTTTCATTTGCTGATATTTTGTTCCAAACAGAGCTAGATAAACTGACATGCTAAAGACCTGTTCTAATTTTGTCCAGTTGTAAAGGACTTTGTTTCATCAAGTCACATTAAATATTGTATGTCCTCTCTTGTTTTGGAGAAATTTACAGTTTGACAGTGTTGCAAAGTTATACATGAAAACACAGGGTTTTCATCAATGCTCAAGCTGTATTATTTGTTTTATTTTGCTAGTAGCAAAAAATACTGTTTCTAGTCAGCCAAATTTGGTTCTGCTGTGAATTTTAAAGTAATTAGTATCTCATGTTTAAACCAACAAAGTACTGGAATCATTGATATTACTAATTTACTATATTAAGTATTCATTTTTCTAATCAAAGCAAGACATCTATCACTGTGATTATTTGTGATCACATGTAGTTTTGCTTATTTTTGTTCATATGAATATAATAACCATTTTAGTTTGTAGACCAAAAGACCTTACTAATCAGGCACAATAATTCTCTAACTCTTTTCTTAAGTATTTTTTTTCTTCTGCTGTTACAAGTTTTCACTCATGTAAATAGGTTTGTTATTTTCTACATCAGTGATGTGATTATTATATTTAGTGGGTGTTTTGGTGAGATAAAAAGCAAGATGTTTTTATTTTCTACATCAGTGATGTGATTATTATATTTAGTGGGTGTTTTGGTGAGATAAAAAGCAAGATGTTTGCTGTTACAAGTTTTCACTCATGTTGATAGGTTTGTTTTTTTTTACATCAGTGATGTAATTATTATATTTAGTGGGTGTTTTGGTGAGATAAAAAGCAAGATGTTTTTATTTTCTACATCAGTGATGTGATTATTATATTTAGTGGGTGTTTTGGTGAGATAAAAAGCAAGATGTTTTTATTTTCTACATCAGTGATGTGATTATTATATTTAGTGGGTGTATTGGTGAGATAAAAATCAAGATGTTTTCATTTTCTACATCAGTGATGTGATTATTATATTTAGTGGGTCTTTTGGTAAGATAAAAAGCAAGATGTTTTTATTTTCTTGTTTAGATTGTATTAAATGTATGGAAATTAATCATTATTTATTAGAACTCGTAAATGCTGTCAATGACCAATACGTATTGATGTGTATTGCAATACAGACATGACATATTGCAATACATTTTTTCCTGGCAATACTCACCCCTAAATTACAAAATATACCGCAAGTAACTGGGAGTAATGCAGAAAAGAAACCAGTGGAAGTAAGTTATAGTATACTGAAAACCTAATTTTCTTGCATGCTATTTATTTTCAAAGAATTTGCAGGGGAATCCATCTGCAACAATAAATAGGTAAGATTTTTTTTTTTACAAAAAAATCTGAAAGTAAAAGAAGTAGCCAATCTGAAATAAAATAGTCCCAAAATAGTCTGACATCAGGAAACTGCAAAATCAAACAGCAATGAATAAAATGAAGGGTTACAGTGATATTGAGAAATGAAATTTTCCCTGACAATATAGTTTGGATGATAACAAGTGTAGACTATCTGTGAGTTTGGGGCTGGATAAATCATCTTTGTCCAAAATCTTAATTCCTTGAGTTCAAAAAGGCCTATTACTAACCATACATGCATGTATTAGAAAGATACAAGGTTATATACAATATGGTATATTGGTAAACAGGCAAATAAAATATTTACTTAAAATATTTATAAATCCCTAATAACATGAAGGTCAAGTCAAGATCACTTCAAGTTATCTGGAAATAAGCCACTGCAATAACATTACAAGTTAACTTTCACATTCCCTTTACGTTCACACAAACATTTGAATACATTTCAACTAAAAACTGTATTTAGATCACCTTTACTAAGCAACCACCTGTCTTAATTGGCCACCTTTACATAGTCCCCTTACATCAGACAGTGACTCCTGTCTAAGCAGAAACCTCTACACTGAAGACAATGTTTAAAAAACAAATAGAACTACATTCACAAATCCTCTTTACTGCTGTCTTCATCATTTTAAACAAATATGAGAAATACCTGTTCATCATGGATATGATTTTGTTGTCCTACCTCTACAAAATTCAAGAAAATTGGTACTACATGAAACAAGCGTCCCTTGAAAGGACTAATGCTCTACCGCCCAAAAATTTCCAGGAATCCAAAATGATACTCTTTCTTCTTTTTAAAGCTGAGTGATAAAACCATATTTGATATTCTACAGCAATAAAAAACATTTCATGATGGCCATCATGGCAGCCGCATTGGATGTAAAGGATGGCACCATTTTCATTTAGGACCCACTTGATACCATTAGTCACTTGGTGAAAACCCTATATCAATATGACCATTCATTCATGAGTACAGATAGCATGATTTCAAGATGGCAGTGACATGTACAATCTTTACAGTAGCCAATAAAATTCCTTAGAGACATGTACAATCTTTACAGTAGCCAATAAAATTCCTTAGAGAAATATATAATCTTTACAGTATCTTCAATATTTTGGTTTCAGGAATAAATTTTTACCAATTACTGATGCACAAATTTTAGTTTTATATATAGACACCGTTATATGTATTTGACCCCAGTTTCATGACCACAGACATTAACCAATCATGTGATGTGTCGGAGTTGACAATAGTGAAATCAACATTAGATACTGCATGTACCACGATCAAAACAACATCAGACTTTTTGTTTACATTTTATCTTTGCTCGTTTTCTCTTAAATACTGACATAGGATAGCGATGGAAAATATAAAAAAGGTGAAAGTAGTTCATGTTCCGTCAATGGATGTTCAAATAATCGTCGGAAACACAATTTATGGAAGAAATCAATGTGTGAAATACACGGACAAGTGCATGAAGACTGTGCGTGTTTGGTTCCATTTAAATTTCAGTCTATGCTATCAGATGGGCAGGCAAGATTTTAAATTCTTGAATTCCAATCTTAGCAGATAAGGTGAAATTACTTATAATATGACTTCCAAGAGAAATAATCAGAGACTATTGCCAAAAATCTTTCATAGAAAACTACCCGGGACTACATGTATTAGTGATTGTGCAGAAACATATTTTTCAGAGGCCAACTAATCTCAAATCTCTGAAGCAGAGGTAAGACTTATGACAATTATAAATCGTACTACACTGCCAAATATATGGTAGGAATATCTCCACATGGGCAACACTGCCAAATATATAGTAGGAATATCTCCACATCCAGGGCAACACTGCCAAATATATGGTAGAAATATCTCCACATGGGCAACACTGCCAAATATATGGTAGAAATATCTCCACATGGGCAACACTGCCAAATATATGGTAGAAATATCTTCACATGGGCAACACTGCCAAATGTATGGTAGAAATATCTCCACAAGGGCAACACTGCCAAATATATGGTAGAAATATCTCCACATGGGCAACAGTGCCAAATATATGGTAGGAATATCTCTACATGGGAATCACTGCCAAATATATGGTAGAAATATCTCCACATGTGCAACACTGCCAAATATATGGTAGAAATATCTCCACATAGGCAAATTATGTTTATTTCAAAGGCATTTGGTGGATGGGCAAGTGATAAATTCATAGTTGAAAAAAGCGGATTTTAAAATTACCTTCTCTCTTACAACATATTTCTTGCTGGAAAAAAAATTCATCGATTGTGGTCCAGATAATAGGCCTTGGACTTTTAATTTCAAGCAGCGACAACCAGTTTTCCTGCACAGAAAGATGCATTCCTTTTTCAATGACAATATCCATTAGAATTTAAATGTTTTGCTGCCACTTCACCTTGAAGCTCATGATTTGTGAATTTAGTTCTACAAATTTGGAATGTAAATGTTCTCATATAAAATGTGTGCAATCAGTGGAATCTTTAATGGGTATTTTTATGCACCGATTCGCTTTGTTTACAATCTATTTCACTAGTGATATGGTGGACACTACTGCTAAGCACCAAGCAAACGATATCAGTACAATGGGCGATAATTAGAAAACTGTGTCTATACATGTGTCAATATAACTTGTACCATACAAAAATGTATATATACCATATTGTTGACATATACTATACAAAAATAATGTATATATACCATATTGTTGACATATACTATAAAATAATATATATATACCATATTGTTGACATATACTATAAAATAATATATATATACCATATTGTTGACATATACTATAAAATAATATATGTATACCATATTGTTGACATATACTATAAAATAATATATGTATACCATATTGTTGACATATACTATAAAATAATATATATATACCATATTGTTGACATATACTATAAAATAATATATGTATACCATATTGTTGACATATACTATAAAATAATATATATATACCATATTGTTGACATATACTATAAAATAATATATATATACCATATTGTTGACATATACTATAAAAAAATGTATATATACCATATTGTTGACATATACTATAAAAAAATGTATATATACCATATTGTTGACATATACTATAAAAAAATGTATATATACCATATTGTTGACATATACTATAAAATAATATATATATACCATATTGTTGACATATACTATAAAAAAATGTATATATACCATATTGTTGACATATACTATAAAATAATATATGTATACCATATTGTTGACATATACTATAAAAAAATGTATATATACCATATTGTTGACATATACTATAAAATAATATATGTATACCATATTGTTGACATATACTATAAAAAAATGTATATATACCATATTGTTGACATATACTATAAAATAATATATGTATACCATATTGTTGACATATACTATAAAAAAATGTATATATACCATATTGTTGACATATACTATAAAATAATATATGTATACCATATTGTTGACATATACTATAAAAAAATGTATATATACCATATTGTTGACATATACTATAAAATAATATATATATACCATATTGTTGACATATACTATAAAAAAATGTATATATACCATATTGTTGACATATACTATAAAATAATATATATATACCATATTGTTGACATATACTATAAAATAATATATGTATACCATATTGTTGACATATACTATAAAATAATATATGTATACCATATTGTTGACATATACTATAAAATAATATATATATACCATATTGTTGACATATACTATAAAATAATATATGTATACCATATTGTTGACATATACTATAAAATAATATATGTATACCATATTGTTGACATATACTATAAAATAATATATGTATACCATATTGTTGACATATACTATAAAATAATATATATATACCATATTGTTGACATATACTATAAAATAATATATATATACCATATTGTTGACATATACTATAAAATAATATATGTATACCATATTGTTGACATATACTATAAAATAATATATGTATACCATATTGTTGACATATACTATAAAATAATATATGTATACCATATTGTTGACATATACTATAAAATAATATATGTATACCATATTGTTGACATATACTATAAAATAATATATGTATACCATATTGTTGACATATACTATAAAATAATATATGTATACCATATTGTTGACATATACTATAAAATAATATATGTATACCATATTGTTGACATATACTATAAAATAATATATGTATACCATATTGTTGACATATACTATAAAATAATATATGTATACCATATTGTTGACATATACTATAAAATAATATATGTATACCATATTGTTGACATATACTATAAAATAATATATGTATACCATATTGTTGACATATACTATAAAATAATATATGTATACCATATTGTTGACATATACTATAAAATAATATATGTATACCATATTGTTGACATATACTATAAAATAATATATGTATACCATATTGTTGACATATACTATAAAATAATATATGTATACCATATTGTTGACATATACTATAAAATAATATATGTATACCATATTGTTGACATATACTATAAAATAATATATGTATACCATATTGTTGACATATACTATAAAATAATATATGTATACCATATTGTTGACATATACTATAAAATAATATATGTATACCATATTGTTGACATATACTATAAAATAATATATGTATACCATATTGTTGACATATACTATAAAATAATATATGTATACCATATTGTTGACATATACTATAAAATAATATATGTATACCATATTGTTGACATATACTATAAAATAATATATGTATACCATATTGTTGACATATACTATAAAATAATATATGTATACCATATTGTTGACATATACTATAAAATAATATATGTATACCATATTGTTGACATATACTATAAAATAATATATGTATACCATATTGTTGACATATACTATAAAATAATATATGTATACCATATTGTTGACATATACTATAAAATAATATATGTATACCATATTGTTGACATATACTATAAAATAATATATGTATACCATATTGTTGACATATACTATAAAATAATATATGTATACCATATTGTTGACATATACTATAAAATAATATATGTATACCATATTGTTGACATATACTATAAAATAATATATGTATACCATATTGTTGACATATACTATAAAATAATATATGTATACCATATTGTTGACATATACTATAAAATAATATATGTATACCATATTGTTGACATATACTATAAAATAATATATGTATACCATATTGTTGACATATACTATAAAATAATATATGTATACCATATTGTTGACATATACTATAAAATAATATATGTATACCATATTGTTGACATATACTATAAAATAATATATGTATACCATATTGTTGACATATACTATAAAATAATATATGTATACCATATTGTTGACATATACTATAAAATAATATATGTATACCATATTGTTGACATATACTATAAAATAATATATGTATACCATATTGTTGACATATACTATAAAATAATATATGTATACCATATTGTTGACATATACTATAAATAATATATGTATACCATATTGTTGACATATACTATAAAATATATGTATACCATATTGTTGACATATACTATAAAATAATATATGTATACCATATTGTTGACATATACTATAAAATAATATATGTATACCATATTGTTGACATATACTATAAAATAATATATGTATACCATATTGTTGACATATACTATAAAATAATATATGTATACCATATTGTTGACATATACTATAAAATAATATATGTATACCATATTGTTGACATATACTATAAAATAATTATGTATACCATATTGTTGACATATACTATAAAATAATATATGTATACCATATTGTTGACATATACTATAAATAATATATGTATACCATATTGTTGACATATACTATAAAATAATATATGTATACCATATTGTTGACATATACTATAAAATAATATATGTATACCATATTGTTGACATATACTATAAAATAATATATGTATACCATATTGTTGACATATACTATAAAATAATATATGTATACCATATTGTTGACATATACTATAAAATAATATATGTATACCATATTGTTGACATATACTATAAAATAATATATGTATACCATATTGTTGACATATACTATAAATAATATATGTATACCATATTGTTGACATATACTATAAAATAATATATGTTATACCATATTGTTGACATATACTATAAAATAATATATGTATACCATATTGTTGACATATACTATAAAATAATATATGTATACCATATTGTTGACATATACTATAAAATAATATATGTATACCATATTGTTGACATATACTATAAAATAATATATGTATACCATATTGTTGACATATACTATAAAATAATATATGTATACCATATTGTTGACATATACTATAAAATAATATATGTATACCATATTGTTGACATATACTATAAAATAATATATGTATACCATATTGTTGACATATACTATAAAATAATATATGTATACCATATTGTTGACATATACTATAAAATAATATATGTATACCATATTGTTGACATATACTATAAAATAATATATGTATACCATATTGTTGACATATACTATAAAATAATATATGTATACCATATTGTTGACATATACTATAAAATAATATATGTATACCATATTGTTGACATATACTATAAAATAATATATGTATACCATATTGTTGACATATACTATAAAATAATATATGTATACCATATTGTTGACATATACTATAAAATAATATATGTATACCATATTGTTGACATATACTATAAAATAATATATGTATACCATATTGTTGACATATACTATAAATAATATATGTATACCATATTGTTGACATATACTATAAAATAATATATGTATACCATATTGTTGACATATACTATAAAATAATATATGTATACCATATTGTTGACATATACTATAAAATAATATATGTATACCATATTGTTGACATATACTATAAAATAATATATGTATACCATATTGTTGACATATACTATAAAATAATATATGTATACCATATTGTTGACATATACTATAAAATAATATATGTATACCATATTGTTGACATATACTATAAAATAATATATGTATACCATATTGTTGACATATACTATAAAATAATATATGTATACCATATTGTTGACATATACTATAAAATAATATATGTATACCATATTGTTGACATATACTATAAAATAATATATGTATACCATATTGTTGACATATACTATAAAATAATATATGTATACCATATTGTTGACATATACTATAAAATAATATATGTATACCATATTGTTGACATATACTATAAAATAATATATGTATACCATATTGTTGACATATACTATAAAATAATATATGTATACCATATTGTTGACATATACTATAAAATAATATATGTATACCATATTGTTGACATATACTATAAAATAATATATGTATACCATATTGTTGACATATACTATAAAATAATATATGTATACCATATTGGTTGACATATACTATAAAATAATATATGTATACCATATTGTTGACATATACTATAAAATAATATATGTATACCATATTGTTTGACATATACTATAAAATAATATATGTATACCATATTGTTGACATATACTATAAAATAATATATGTATACCATATTGTTGACATATACTATAAAATAATATATGTATACCATATTGTTGACATATACTATAAAATAATATATGTATACCATATTGTTGACATATACTATAAAATAATATATGTATACCATATTGTTGACATATACTATAAAATAATATATGTATACCATATTGTTGACATATACTATAAAATAATATATGTATACCATATTGTTGACATATACTATAAAATAATATATGTATACCATATTGTTGAACAATAAAATTGCTGCATGTAAAGGATGGATATAAAATGGTCCATTTAGTGCACACAAATTTAAACAGTTTTGCAACTGTCACAATTTGACACTTAAATTGTATACACAACTTGATAAAGTTTAACAAATATGTACATCAAGCAGTCAAATAATCTATAAGATTTTTCTTATATTTACACTTAAAATCTCTCCCTCCCTCTCTCTCACAAGTGATGAGATGTTCAGCTCAGGTCTCACACAGTGACACTCCATACATTTCTTTAAGAAATATGCACCACAAATATAATAATTTCTGCAGTAATAAATCCCAGTTCAGTCAAGTTAAGCACAACTATAATCATTTCAATTTTGCCAACATAACACTCCAAAAATTGCAAAATTGAAGAAAAAAAATGACACTGGCTTACAATGATGTACTGTATATTATAATTAAAATGATGATTGCTCTTTACTTGGCCCAATTACTAGCAACATTTCCTTGAATGTATCAAATTTCAAAATTTCCAGATTTTTTAACTGTAAATTGTAACTGAATCTCAAAATAATGCATCACAATCCCTATATCTCAAAGTCATGCATCACAATTCCTAAATCTCAAAGTAATGCATCCCCATCCCTAAATCTCAAAGTAATGCATCCCCATCTCTAAATCTCAAAGTAATGCATCCCCATCCCTAAATCTCAAAGTAATGCATCCCCATCCCTAAATCTCAAAGTAATGCATCACCATTCCTAAATCTCAAAGTAATACATCCCCATCCCTAAATCTCAAAGTAATGCATCACAATTCCTAAATCTCAAAGTAATGCATCCCCATCCCTAAATCTCAAAGTAATGCATCACAATCCCTTAATCTCAAAGTAATGCATCACAATCCCTAAGGTGGCCGGGGACACTTTCTTAAATTGGCCCTGTCAAATTTCTTAACTTAAGGCTATGACGTGACTTTTTCAGCTATTATTGTTTAATAATTAAAGATATGGATATATTTGTGAATTAGGTGTTTCGGGCTTGTGTTGTTCTTGAAATTGATATGAGGCATGTACACCTCCCATAGTTACTTCGCAGTATGTAGACAGTGAAATACCAATAATCGACTACGAAGAAAAGTTAGCCACCTATAGCAGTAGACATGTGGGTTCAAGGCAAGCAGAATATCTCAAAAACGGCTTCGATGGCAACTATTTGGAACTGTATCAAAGTTGTGAGTGTACACAATGTTTTTCAAAATTATCACCTAGGGAAAGGGCTTGTGTTTGCACTGTGATCATCACTTGGTGTCAAAAATGACCTTCAGACATGAAATTTGCAGGTATAAATTTGGGGTTGGGGTGCATTAACTTCTTTTGCCGTGAACTGCCATTGACTTGTTAAGTCAAGTGAATACTATTCTTATGCTTTGTATTAATATAGCTATCCAAAAATATGGACCTTTTTGATCTCACTTGTGTATTTTATTTTGTATGATTTTTTATACAGTAAGGTGGATGTGGCATTAAATTTGTGCATAAAAACTGTCCCTTGCACAATAAACACATTTAGATTACCCATAGCCAATTACACCTTTCTCCCCATTGTACTACCACTAAAACTGCACCACCATCCAGCCAGACTGGATCTTTTAATATTATTTCAATAATATGTACCTGAATATACAAGTTCAGAAGACAAGCAGACAGTGAGAAAGATAGACAGACAGTGAGAAAGACAGACAGACAGCTCCAATGACAACTATGTACTAGAATAAAAAAAAAAGTTGTACATGTATCTTACCATCATTTCTCATACTCCTTTGTTATTAGATATTTTCAATATTTACCACTGTGTATACTATTCCCAATCAGATATATAAATAATGAATTCCATACGTTGATAGGAAGCAATATTAAATAAAGTCCAACAAGGGGACATGTATACTTCAGAAATTACAAATATATTAAACTGAGACTCTCCCAGAAATACAAAAAACGTGGTAACATTTTCTGTATGTATATTATTCAATGTGAACTATTTAAATTTACAATACATAGAAACTATTGCTCTTGTCACCTGCTACTAAGTACCTATCCATAATCTCCTGGTACAACCTTAATGAGCTTGTACTGTCTGTGGGCATTTGGAGTAAAGTATACTTTCCTTTCAAACACTTATAGTGCCAAAGATTTGAAACTAATGGTCACCACTATTACCGTGACCACACACTAAACTATATGCTATGTTCAAACATTTTCCAGAACAAAAAGAAGTTTATGAACCCAAAAGTGGAGTCTTGATTTTCATGCAAATAATACTATGGGGCAGCAGTACACTGAGGGGCAGCAATACATTGAATGGCAGCAATATATTGAAAGTCAGCATTACACTAAATGGCATCAATACACTGAATGACATCAATACACTGAATGGCATCAATACACTAAATGTCAGCATAACACTGAATGGCAGCATTACACTAAATGGCATCAATACACTGAATGGCATCAATACACTAAATGGCATCAATACACTGAAAGGCAGCAGTACATTAAATGGCAGCAATACAATGAGTGGCATCAGTACACTGAATGGCAGCAATACAATGAAGGGCATCAGTACACTAAGGGGCAGCAATACACTGAAAGACAGCAGTACCCTAAATGGCAACTGTGCACTGAGGAGCAGCAATATACTGAAAGGCAACAATACCCTGCTTGGCACCAATACAGTGAAGGGCAGCAGTACACTGAATGGCAGCAGTACACTGGGTGCAGTCATACACTGAATGGCAGCAGTACACTGAATAGCAACAATGCACTGAATGACAACAATACACTGAATGGCAGCAATTTACTGAATGGCAGCAATGCATTGAATGGCAGTAATTAACTGAATGACAGCAATGCACTGAATGGCAGCAATACACTATAGGACAGCAATTCACTGATTAGCAGTAGTACACAATGGCAGAAATACATTGAATGGCAGCAATACCCTGAGGGGTAGCAGTACACTGAATGACAGTAGTACAGTGAATAACAGTAGTACACTGAATGGCAGCAATACACTGAATGGCAGTGATACAATGAGGGGCAGCAGTACACTGAATGACAGTAGTACACTGAATGGCAGCAATACACTGAATGGCAGAAATAAATGAGGGGCAGCAGTACACTGAATGACTGTAGTACACACTACTGAATGACAGTAGTACACTGAATGGCAGCAACACAATGAATGGCAGCAATACAATGAGGGGCAGCAGTACACTGAATGACAGTAGTACACTGAATGGCAGCAATACACTGAATGATAGCATTAAACAGAGGGCCAGCCATACATTGAGGAGCATAGTAGTAAGGGATCTTGATACAAAGATCTCCTAAGCATTTTGTTATGTTCAAATATTTGCCTGAGCGAAAGATGAAGAACCCAACAGTGAAGACTGAGGTCTCAAATATTGTCCAGCAAGTGATGTTTAATAAACTGTGTCATAGTTTATTCTTTCATAATTAATTAAGAAAAAGAAATAATAATTTCCTAATTATATCAAAAGCAAATTTTCTTAAAAAAAAAAAAAAGAAAAAAAAAAAAAAAGAAGCTGTGCTACATTGCCGTGTGAAAAAGAACGTTTTCAGTAAGGTCACTAGGAGAGAATTTTAAGACTCAGTAATCATAAATTTACCTCTGTGGGGTACAAGCTAGCAGTTTGTCCTATACAAGAGAATAAAATTTGCAATATTTAACAAATCATACTGAGACAATATGAACTTACAAATTACTTAATACAGACACTGAGAGAAAACCTGTTTTTCTGCTCATTTTATTGCTGTTAAGTCTTTTCATATTTTTGGCGGACTCTGAGAATTTATATTTCAATCATCACACCACCAATACAATCATAGTAAAATAACACTTGTAATCTTGTCTGGCTGCTGATAAAATCATTCCAAAGCAGGTCTTTCTTATATTTGAAATCAACTGACACCACAAAATTACACTTGTCAATAAAACTAGCTGGAACTATGAAGTCTGATGATGTAGTCAGTCAGTGATTTATGTGTTTTTATAACATGTCTGTACATATGTGTGTGCAAATATGTGTGAATTATGTCAGGTGTGTGTGTGTGTGTATTTGTAACATTTGTGCACATACAATTTACAGGCGGGGTGATGTTGTAATAAACACATGCTATTTATTTCAAAGAGTAAAGCTATATAGCATTGTTGTATTTGGTTTACTATATATTTCAAATAGTAAAGCAATAGAGTATTGTTGTATACTATATATTTCAAATAGTAAATCTATATAGCATTGTTGTAATTTGTATACTATATATTTCAAATAGTAAATCTATATAGCATTGTTGTAATTTGTATACTATATATTTCAAATAGTAAATCTATATAGCATTGTTGTAATTTGTATACTATATATTTCAAATAGTAAAGCTATATAGCATTGCTGTATTTTTATACTATATATTTCAAATAGTAAAGCTATATAGCATTGTTGTAATTTGTATACTATATATTTCAAATAGTAAAGCTATATAGCATTGCTGTATTTGTATACTATATATTTCAAATAGTAAAGAAATTGAGTAGTGCTGTATTTTGTATACTATATATTTCAAATAGTAAATGCTGTGTTTTGTACTCTCTGGATATATTAATCTTATCAATGGCAGATTTAAATGGAGCCTTGCCAGTGAATACCCTCCCTAAATGTTTTGAAGGTGGTGGGTTTTGGGCTCCCTGCAGTGAGATTTCACCATGAAATCAACATTATGGTCTTGGCAGCCCCTTAATAACATCCACCTTCTCACCCACCCACCAGCCTTTTTAAATTCCAATTACACCTCCTCCTGTATCCACTATATATTTATATTATGTATGCTGGACTATTGAGAATAAAAATTATTTCACAATGAATGGATTTGCATTTCAACCAGGCACTGAGAGGGGTTTTGAATTGCGATGTATTTGCACAACCTACAAATATAACAGTGCCACCTCCTACTTGGTACACCCTGGTCTTGAGGATAACAATTGGAGTAATGAGATGGCCACTGATCGAAATAACCAAACAATACAAATCTTTCCTTTTCAGTTTTATAATACCATCATATCTGCATGCTCGTACAATGCATCCATTTACCATTTGTTTAGACCACAGTCAAACATTACCTATTAGAGCTTTTATTGGGACTGTGATGTACTTTACAGCTCAGAAAAAAGGAAAGGTTTACATGAGTGCTGATTTCAAGCAAAATATTTACAAAAAAAGTTGAATAATGTCCATGTCGAAGGTTTTGTTCTACCAATAAAATATTCAAATCACTTGATGTTTCATAAACATCAGATAAAATGAGCACTGTGGCATAATGTAAGAAATTTTGCCAAGTATGCCATGAAGTTTTTTTTTAAATATTAACTGCTTGTATGAATTTTGGACACCTCAGTTAATATAGAGATAAAAAAAAAACTGCAACTCTTGAACTCAGGACCTCTTGAACTCAGGACCTCTTGAACTCAGGACCTCTTGAACTCAGGACCTCTTAAACCCTGGACCTCTTAAACCCATGATATTTCAAGCTTTGGCCCTCTTAAACTCTGGACCTCTTAAACTTTGGACCTCTTAAACTCTGGACCTCTTAAACTTTGGACCTCTTAAACTCTGGACCTCTTAAACTTTGGACCTCTTAAACTTTGGACCTCTTAAACTTTGGACCTCTTAAACTTTGGACCTCTTAAACTCTGGACCTCTTAAACTTAGGACCTCTTGAACTCAGGACCTCTTGAACTCAGGACCTCTTAAACCCATGATATTTCAAGCTTTGACCCTCTTAAACTCTGGACCTCTTAAACTTTGGACCTCTTAAACTTTGGACCTCTTAAACTTTGGACCTCTTAAACTCTGGACATCTTAAACTTAGGACCTCTTAAACTCTGGACCTCTTAAACTCTGGACTTCTAAAACCCAGGACATCTTACCGCAGTTACATGTATGTAATGCACACAGAATTGCAAGAAGTGTACAGCCTGATCTGCCTGAAATTTGGCAATCCATTAATATCCAAAATGTTACAGAAACACGATTTGCTTATACAATCTGAAGAAAAAAATATTCTGTACTGTTGGCTGCCTAGTCACATTGATATTAAAGATAATGAAAGGGCAGATAACGCAGCCAAAGCTACCGTGCAGTCACCTTTTTCAAAATGGAAGATTCCATATTAAACTAACTTCAAACATTGTATAAATCAGCATGTCTTTTATGATTGGCAAAATATGTGCAATGAAAACTGCCCAAACAACATCAAACCCACCATTGGAGAGTGGCTTCCCTCACTTAAAACATGTCAATGAGATGACGTGGTATTTTGACAGTGGAATGGATTCATGTTGAATGTGTTAACTTCCAACCTGTGTAACATAAGTATTTTTATCTCAACTCAATAAAGAAACATTGTGATTATGTACCACCAGAGAAAATCTTGGGACTTTTCAAGGGATCGTGGTTTATATAATACAATTTTAGTATGTGTTTTCAGGATTTTACATGTTTTACCTTAATCTTGTATTTTATATACCTTTTACAGAATTTAAATATCATTGCCTTTTAACTTTTATCATTTAGTACTTGATGTTTATGTTTTCTGGGAGTTCTATATCTTCCTATATGTTTTCTTTTACAATTCTTTTTTTATATTTACATTTTTAGCACTTTAATTTTAATTGGCACCAGACTGATAGTATGGTGCTGATGTGCCATTAAACCCTATAATTATTACAACTGCCTTCATAGAATGTACCAGCTGAACAGAGAGATCACCCTTCTACCAACAAAACAACAAGAGTCCCTTGAAGGGACTAATGCTCTACTCCCTAGGAATTTCAGATAAGACTATTTCTTCTTTTTAACTGCTTAGTGCTGAAACCATGCCTGATATTTCTGAGTAATAACAAGATTTCCAAATTAGTCATTGTGCCAGCCATATGTATGTAAGATTGGCACCATTTTCATTTAGGACCAACCAAACAACATTAGAAGCCTTCTGGTGAAAACCTTATGCAATTATGATCATCCATTCCTGAGGAGTAGCAGTAACAAGATTTATAATATGGTTGCAATTGGGGCCATTGGATGTAGGAGCAGCACCATTTTCATTTACGACCAACTAAATATCATAAGAAGTCCGTTGGTGAAAATAATAAGATTTTCAAAATGGCAACCATGATGGCCATATTGGGGATCAGATCAGCACAATTTTAATTTAGAACCAAAGAGATATCATAAGGGGGTCTTCTGGTCTAAATCTCAATGAAACTTTCCATTGGGGAGAAGTAGCAACAACAAGATTTTCAAGATAGCTGCCATGGTGGCCATATTGGATGTCAGATTGGCACCATTTTCATTTAGGACCAACTAGACATCATAAGAAGTCTTTTAGTGACACCCCCTTATTGAAATGATCGTCCATTCAGAAGGAGTAGCAATAACAAGATTTTCTAGATGGCCGCTGTCAGCTATATTGGATATCTAAGTGGCACCATTTTCATTTAGGACCAACTAGACATCACATGTCATTTCGTGAAAACCCCATGTTTTCATCATTTTCCATTCAGAGAAGTAGCTATAACAAGATTTACAAGATGGCAGCCATATTGGATGTCAGGTTGGCACCATTTTCATTTAGGACCAACGAGACATCATAAGAATTCTTCTGGTGAAAACCTCATGTTGATATGAGTTTCCATTCAGGTGGAGTAGCGATAACAAAATTTGAAAGTGGCCACTGTGGTGGCTATATTAGATATCAGAGCAACACCATGTTCATTTAGGACTAACCAGACCATGGGATGAATGTGTGTGTAAAGTTTCAAGGCAATCCTCAAAGTAGTTTAGGAGGAGTAGTGATAGCTTGGGCTAATGAACGGATGCTGGCCATTGGACACTGGATGATGGACAACAGACCATCCCATAAGGTCTACTAATAGTGGTGTGACCTGGTTGCAAACCATGAAATATAGCTCAGAGTGACCTAGTTTTCACTGGCGGCTGTAGTTACTCCTTAGGAAGCAGTTACATACCAAGTAACTCAACAGCATTGGAGAAAATGACCCAAACACAAATCCTAACCTAGAGTATTGATGCCTTACAGACAAATGAACAGACATACTTCCATGCATATATCATTACTCCATAGTCAGGATGTCTCTCCATGGAGATTGATAAGTATATTAGGAGTCTTGTTATAAAGGAAAGGTGGTCTCCCAAAACTCTCATCTTACAAATTGAGATTTGCTGCAATTCTTACCTTTATCTGTTGAGCCAGAAGTTAAAAGAAAAAAATGTCCTACCTTGTCTTCAGCATAGAAGAGCTCTACTGTGATGTTATTTCTCTCACCCAAGAATATTACATAAAGTGTTTACCAATTTTATTACCTGTACCCATAAAAATTAAATCAATTTTCTAGCACATAAAAGTTGTTACAATGCTTACCTGAATTCAAATAAAATGACACAGGCGAGTTAATGAGTCCAAATCAATCTAAAACGAAAATTAGAACAATGGAAACCTTTGTTTTCACTATGATGGCAGTAACCAACTTGAAGTTTTCCTGCACTTTATGACAAACAAAAACTAGTACAGGCAACACTTAAATACCAAGGGACAACCTAATCATTGTTAATGTCTTTCACCAAGTATCAATTACCCTAATTCAACCATATTTACACTCCAGTGGTCATATCCCATTGTGCTACCAATGACTGCAGAAATAAATACCTGGTTTCTTGTTCCAATACAATATCATATTATTGACAGGGAAGGTACAAAACAATGACAAAACAAGAGTACAGTGAATGACACATTCTACACCCACCACATGTTTAATGGTCTTCTATGTAGATAACTGCAATTATTTTGCAGAACCACTTTTCTTTTAGTTACAGTGGGTTTGACTTTTGACATTTTGACCCCAAAATTGACAGGCTTCTTCCTTACCTAAGTGTAAATCATCCACAAAGTTTTGTCCTGGCCTGTGATGTGGAACTAATGTTATGATGCAACAACCATTTTTCTTCTTTCAGTCAGTGACCTTGGCCTTTGACCTTTTTGACCCCAAAATCAACAGACTTCTTATCTACCCACATGTAAGCCACCCACAAAGTATGGTACAGGTATGTGATGTAGATTTGATGTCACTGTACATTAACCATTTTTAGTCTTTAGCCCTTTCATTATCCTTAATATCTCTGACCTTTTGACCCTAAAATTGGAAGGCTTCTTCCTTACCCCAAGTACAAGCCATCCCCAAAGTTTTGTAACCGTACATGATACAGAACTCAAGTTATTGTGTGGAAGCCATTTTTCTTCTTTCAGTCCAAGTAACCTTGACTCCAAAATCAATAGGGTTCTTTATTAGCACAGTGCATGCATCTGTAAATAGTGGACAACTGAAGTTATTAGTAACAGACATACAGATAGGTGAATGGGCAAATGGACAATTTATCGTAACATATTATGCTCCACCTTATGGCTTGCAATAAAAACCTTGACATTAGTCTTGTATTGTTTAGTTTTTTGAAATTTGACTTTTTTTCAACTGTAAAAAGTCGGCAATACTAGCGTAATTTTATAATACAACATTCACAACATGAAAGGGAAACTATGCAATAATAACAAACAGTCTTTACTAGTAAAATGTTGCAAATCTGACCTATTTAAAACACAAAAGGGTTTATGATGGTTTTGCGTGTACAATATAAAAATTAATCAGGGAGTGGTGGAGATAAATGAGCTTTGCTTAAAATCATTCTGTATTATTATTATTGAGGTCTTTCACTATAGTGCAGCCCCATCTACCTGAAACAGGTACTTTTACCAGTGAAATGAAAACGGAATGCTGAATGAATACAAACTGAATGGAGAATAAATGACGATGAAAGAAGTGCTTAATTCTGAATGAATGCAAACAAAATATAGAATGAACACATGCAGAATGCTGAATGAATCCAAACCGAATACAGAATGAACACATGCGGAATGCTTAATGAATGCAAAGTGCTTAAGGCTCAATGAGTAGCATTAAAGTGAGGTTCTACTGTAATAATAATAATAATAATAATAATAATAATAATAATAATAATAATAATAATAATATTAACCACTCTCACTATTCTAAACAAAAAAGGGGGGGGGGGGGTACTAGGGTTTCATAATTATTGGTAGTAGTGGTATTACTGTAATTCCACATATCTGCAGTTGTATCTTGAGAAAGACCATTTTTGTGTTCTCTGACCTTGAAATTTGTTGACTACAGTCCACAGAACACAGTGATCCCTCACTATAGCGCTGTTCAAGGGAGCCATGAGGGAACCACAAAAAAGTGTCCCATTTTTCTAGACAAGACTAAGGCTGCAACATTTACCAAAATGTCTAAACATTTACATGGTGTACAATAATCGAAACAATGCTGTTTAATCGAAATGATTAGAAACTCAACTTTTCTCCCTATCTACCTGCTAGGGGTGAAACGATTCATTGATATATCGATGCATCAATACTTTTGCCATATCGATACACGTATCAATACAAGAGGTGAAGAATCGATACAAAATGATACTTACCCTATATAAGTTACTTTAATCTTCTGCAGTCATGAATAATTATTAGGCGTTTGCCATTTTATTCTTTAAACTGAGTATCAATAATGTATCGTATTGTAGGCTGTGTATCGTGAATCATATTGATACGCGGCACAGGTGTATCGTTTCACCCCTACTACCTGCCAATCTTACTAAACAGTTGACAGCTACTAGTATTATCATGTGCATGCCGTACA